>CM056743.1:0-520559 GCA_029851415.1 Eretmocerus hayati | reverse complement strand
GCTTTTGCGTCCGTGTCTACACAAGAAGTGAAGATGGTGGCGCCGCGTTGTTGTCATCAAAACTGCCCTTGGTAACCAACAGATGACTCTCGTATCGATCGATGTTGTACTTGTCCAAGAACTCCAACAAAAATAAATACTAAGAAAAATGCTCTAGTATATTGTTGGTATCTGTACATATGTAAATATTTGACGTTCGCAACCGTTGGTATTTATCGATCGGTCGGTTGCTAGTGTTGTGTTTGTTTGTGTTGTTATGTTTTGAAGTTAGTCTGCTCGTGGTTGTCACGAGGATAAGATGCTCTTGATGTGTTTAAAGAAATGAAGGCGCGTGTTGTTTTGATAATTCGGTAGCTCTAGTTTATTGTGTTACGAGTGAGTGTAACAATTTGGGGGCCCCTCCGGGATTTAACAACCAAGGACAGTCGTGTGAAGCAGCAAAATGAGGACCCGGGATAGCGAGTATTTGCTGCCGGGAGATCGCACGGACGCTGGGTCAGTATCGTTTTATGTCCCGATCCAAAGCCCAAAATCATCTGATGCTGCATCTCGTTTTCGTTGATTTCCACGTGAGTGCAGTGACCAAGGCCCTGTTGTCATGCATGAGCCGACCACTCATCGCCCTGCGGCTCCTTCCGTGGCCGAGATAATCGACGCGAGGGCAACCCACGGTGACAGTGGCAACGCCGCGTGTGATGCGGCCGGTGATGGCTTGCAGCCTGACATCTCGGGTGACCCTGGTTCTACTGCGCCTACCGGTGGTGCTACGTCTGTCATGCCTGCGAATACGGAGCTTTCTGCCGCCGCCGTCTCTTCACCTGCAGTGATCGGCAACGGTGGTTTTGCTCGCCCTGATGTTTCCGGTGGTGCTGTTTTCAACAACGCTGCGGACCGAGGCACTGTGACTGCGGGCGGCATTTTTGCAGAAGTCGCTGCCGTCGAACGGGTCTTCGGCGCAGCGGGATCGTCCCGCGCTGCTGGGACGAACGGTGAAACACGGTACGATCCCGAGATTGACAACATGGCTGCTGAGCTGCGCCAACGAGATCGTGATTTCATCACTGAACGACGAGCTTTGGAAGCAGAACAGCTGGTTTGGTTGGAGGAGCGACGGTTACTCATGCAGCGGATTGAGTTTCTCGAGCAACGACCACAACAGCTGAGTTCAACTAATTTTCACACCATATCACATAACTCGATTCCCAACATTTCTCACACAAATGGATTACAAACGGGCTCACAGACAACTCCACTCACTGCACAAATTCACAAATCGTTTCGACCAAAGGCAGATGAATATAACGGAGAGACGTTCATCAATCAGTTCAAATTAGTTGCTCTCGCGAATGGTTGGGATGACAGAGCTAAGAGCATCATGCTGGCATCGTGCCTGCGAGGGAAGGCAAAATCTGTTCTTGACAATGTGGATCCAGAGACGATCAGTTTTTAATCCTTACACTCAAGTTTAGATCCATGTTTTGGCGATTCTTATCTCCAGGCTATCAATTTTTCACTCTTCCAGAATCGAAAACAGAAATTTGACGAGGATTTCTCATCTCTAGCTTCCGATATCTCTCGATTAGTTCGGGGTATTTTTAAAAATTCTCCGGTTGAAGAACAGCATCGGATCGCGTGTTCGAAGTTCATATCTGCAATTTATGATCTTTCAATTCGTGAAATGTTGCAGCTTGAAGGTATATTCTCAATGAAAAAAGCTTTAGCTCGCGCTATGGAAGTGAAGGTTATTCGGGATGAGAGTCGTAGAGAGCATGTTTATAGGAACTCGTTGAATTAAAATCAGTCCACCCAGGCATCTTCACAGTACATGAAACCAAATTTGAATCACACGACACAAAAAAGACAGCTCCCCTTTTGCTGGTCGTGTAGTTTTGAAGGACACATCCACTCGAGCTGCCCAACCGAATGCTGACAAGGGGAACTGAAACACGTCAAGCTAGACGAGGCAAGCTTGACAACATTGACTCCAGTCCTCGGAAAAACTCAATGAGTGGGTCTGGTTTTGGGAGAATGAGGAGAATTTCTGGGAGTTCTAGCGGGGCTAACTGCTATCTGGGTTCATTGGACGGCATGCCTTGTAATTTCAAAATTGATTCTAGATCAGATGCGTCAATCATTAGTGAGAGATTCATGGTGAATGGAAAAATCCGAACAACCAGAAATTTTCCGATTCTGAGATATCCAACGGGAGAGAGAGTGAAAACTATTTGTAGAATGTCGGTTCAGGTAGAAGTTGGTATCCATAAGCTTAGTCAATCAGTTTATGTTGCTGATATGGAAGGCGATTGCATTCTGGGTACGGATTCTCTTGAGAAAGTAGCGTCACGACGGCAATTGATGAGGTTATTCTAGGGACATCTACATCCTTACACCACTCGCGTGAAGTTGATCTTGGAGGAACACTCATAGGTAGGATTCTATCGGAATCGCCGGAGGTTGGTAGGACGTTTCAGGCTCCAGAAGTACTTCCCCCTTTTCTTCTTGAAGTTTTTGAACGCGATTACGTTGGTTTGACTCCGAATGAGAAAAATCAATTCTATGCATTTTTCTTAGAACACCAGACGTAATTCTCTCACGGTGAGGAGCCAGGTAGATGTGACTTGAGAGAGCATGAAATCGAGGGTGGTGGATTCAAAACCCATCAAACAGCAAATTCGTCGAATTTCTATGCATTTGAGAAGCAAAGTAGAAAAGGTGATAGAGGAAATGAAGAGACACGGGGTGATCAGCAAATCTAAAAGTTCTTGGTGTTCGCCAGTGGTCATAAAGATTAAGAAAGATGTGTCTATTAGATTTTGCGTTGATTACCGTAGACTCGATGCTGTGACCAAGAAGGACTCTTGCCCATTGCCGAAAATCGACGAGATTCTGGATACTTTGAAAGGCGATTCTTTGTTTTCTACGCTCGATTCAAAATCAGGATACTGTCAAATCCGGATTCGGCCAGAGGATAAGGAGAAAACCGCGTTCTCAATAGGCAATGGATTATGGGAATTCAAAGTTATGGCATTTGGTTTCTGTAAAGCACCTGCAACTTTCGAAAGATTATTGGAAGAAGTGCTGTCCAATCTGATTAACATAATTTTCATGGTTTATCTAGATGACGTCATTGTCAAGGCAAACACGTTCGCAAAATGATTGAAAACCTTAGGATCGTTTTCTCCAAACTCAGAGATCCAAATTAAAGTTGAACGCGAAAAAATATCATTTTTTCAAAGGTGAAGTCTTGTATTTAGGACATATCATTTCAGCAGAAGGAGTGCGAGCAGATCCTGACAAAGTTTCCAGCATTGTGGACTGGCCGACACCGAAAAATAAGAAACAAATTTTGAGTTTTCTTGGTTCAGCGTCGTACTGCAGGAAATTCGTTCGACATTTTTCGTCAATCGCTACGAAAAATCTAATGAGAAACCGACATGGGAAACTATATCTTCTCAGAGTTCCAGTTTGAAATTTTATATCCAGCAGAGGGATTCATTGGTTCTCAAAAATGAAATTTTATATAGACGATGGGAGTCCACTGATCTTAAAACAAGTACTGATCTTTTGGTAGTGCCTAGATCAAAAGTTTGTGTCGTTTTAAGAGAAGCCAATGATTCTCCTGGTGGTGGCCATTTCGGTCAGAAGAAGACTCTTATGGAAATACGCCGTTTATTTTATTGGGACCGTTGTCGTAAGGATGTGGAAGAGTACTGCAGAACGTGTGATGTGTGCATAAGTAGAAAAGCCCACAAGGCAGTGGTCAAGGGAATTTGAAGATTTATAATGTGGGTGCGCCGTCAGAGAGAATTCAAATAGATATCCTGGGACCGTTTTCACAATCATCATCGGGAAATAGGTACTTGCTAGTAGCTGTCGATCGCTTCACGAGATGGCCCTGGGTTGTCGCATTATCGAATGTTAGAGCAAAATCTGTAGCTGACGCACTGGTCAATAACATTAATCCGGAGTCAGGCGTTCCTCTAGAAATCCCAAATCAGGGGAGGGATTTCGAGTCTAGCCTGTTCAAAGAGTTGACTGATAAGTTGGGTATTTTCAAAACCAGAACCACGCCATTATACCCACAGTCCAACGGAATGGTTGAAAGACTAAATAGATCGATCCTCCAGTATCTCTCATTGCTCGTTTCAGAAAACCAAAAAGACTGGGATAAGCTGATACCGTTCTTCCTACTGGCGTTTCGATCTTCCCAGAATGATAGCACTGGATTCACACCTGCCGAACTCCACCTCGGCCGAGACCTTCGTCTTCCTTTGGACATGATTCACGGAGTACCACCGGACAGCGTTCGAACATCTAAGCCTGGGTATAGCGAAGAATTGCAAAGGAGACTACAGAGAGTACACCATCTTGCTCGAGAAAGAATGACAACCAAATCGGCGAGAACAAAAGCACGCTACGACTTGGATGCGAAGACGAAGAAGTTTGAAGCAGGACAGAGAGTTTGGTTGTATTGCCCAAAAAGATCGGTCGGCAAAATACCCAAACTACAATCATCTTGGGATAGACTGTACCAAGTCCTGAAGAGAATCAACGACAACGTCTTCTGTATCCAAAAAACACCAAGACACAAGAGACGGATCGTCAATGGAGATCGGCTCGCACCTTTCTTGGACATAGACAAGAGTTGCCCCACCTGAGGTTTTTGGCAGGTTTTCCCTTCAGGTGGTCTGGCAAATGCCGGGGCAAGGGTTGTGATATCCAGCATTCAACATCTTCTATCACAAACCCGAAGAGCAAACACCCAAGGACCCTCGAACATATAACACCATCGAATCACGAATGCTTCAAAGCCCCTGGAATCAGCAGTTGGATTAGAAGTCCTGGAGCTGCTGTTGGAGCAACGGAGATTAATTCGTTCAACAATCTCAAATATGGACCTTCATCGCGTCCTGGAACGACGGTTGGAGCCGAGCCGACGTGGATGTGAGAATATTCTCCATTGCAGAGACTAATCGACGAGGACGTCAATCGTTCGAGGGGGGGGGGGGATAGTGTTGTATCTGTACATATGTCAATATTTGACGTTAATATTTGACGTTCGCAACCGTTGGTATTTATCGATCGGTCGGTTGCTAGTGTGTGTTTGTTTGTGTTGTTATGTTTTGAAGTTAGTCTGCTCGAGGCTGTCACGAGGATAAGACGTTCTTGTTGTGTCAAAGAAATAAAGGCACGTGTTGTTTTAATAATTAGGTGGCTCTAATTTATTGTGTTACGAGTAAGTGTAACAATATTTTTAGTCATTCTCCCCAGGAAGCTTCTTAGAGCGATTTGGGTCATCTAGTCTGAGGTTTTTCTGATGACATCTATTGTTTGGTTGAGACGGAATTTTTCATGCAGGGGGTTTCAAAAAGGGTTTGAATGAAGTTTTTGGTCGGAATTTTGTTTTTCTCGGAAAATTGAGATCTGTAAAGATCGGATAAAATTTTGGTATCACCCAATCGATAGATCATGACGGAAATATCATATCCCAGGTGACTCTATTTCTGGTAGTAGTGTGTTAGGAAGAGATATTTATGTATTTGAAACGAAATTTTGAGGATTCTGTTCTAGAAAGCCTATGAATCAAATACGACTGGGAGCTGAGAGCTGCCAAATCACTGGTCTCTCAAAGATTTGATTTTCTACAACTTGTAGGGAGCCAAAAGTTGATGCGACGAATAGCAGGAGAGAAAGCGTTCACGGTAAAAACAGCACACTTACACACACAGACACGGACAAAGGACAGCGGAAATGAGCCTCTAGCAGATTTGAGAGGCAATTAGGGGGCAAAGCGTTACCTCCAATCGATAGATTTCGGCGAGAGGAAGGGAATGGTTGAAGCATCTTTAGATAAGTGAAATTCCGTTGGAGGCAATATTGAATTTAGTGGAGAATTTGATCAAAATTTTGCTCGGGTAGAAACAATCTTCCTCTTTAGAGAAAGCAAAAATAACAGATAGAGGCAATATCCGTTTATCTTTGGCATGACTCCTCTGGACTAGCCCTGGGGATTCCAGAGAATGTCGGAGAATTGCAGATCCGGGTTGAATCAATATTCAGAACCCCGGAGAGCCACTGAGGAGACGAATGTTCCATGTCGGTGGAGAATCGATGAGAAAGTATAACCAAAGATTTTCTATGTTTGATGGCTAGTACTGTTCCAGTAGAGAGAATGTTCTCGGGAGCCTGATTGTTTGCCCAAGATAATAGATGTTTGCTCAATGCAGAATTCCTTAGAGCAGAATCAAATGAATTAGTTCATGGATAGGTAATTCTCTCAGTAGACAAATTTATGTAGTGTTATCTGATTCTTACCTTCAATTACCAGGGATTGGAGTTCCGTCTGAGCCGTTGAAACGTGCAGACGTGTTATGATCGAGTCGCGCGGAGCAATGTAAATACGACTGATGGATACGAGTTTGTCCATCGAATCGTTCTGCCCAAAGTGAGTGTGTGTGTGTGTTTTGCTTGGTGCAAGTACCAGCAAATCGTTTCGTTAGCACGCAAACTGCGGTTGCAGTTTGTGTTGCAGTGCAGTTCTCTCGCCATGGCTTCTCCAACCAGAAGCATGGCAAATACAGTTCCCACGTCACAAATCACAGTAAATGGATCCTACGGTAGTGCAACGTCTACTGCTCCTAGACCCAAGAAAGAACAAGCGATCATCATTGATGCTATGGAAGGTCTCAATAACGACGATTATATTGATGGTTTAGAAACTATTATGAATGTACAAGATATTCGATACATCTCGAAAATCTCTGGCAACAGAATGTGTGTTTATGTGAGTGGTGATGAGATAGTATCAGGACTGATTGATAAGAGAATCCATGTGAAAGACTATGTGTTAAAAATCAGGCCCTTGATTGAGAAAAATCGAAGAGTTGTAATCTCCAACGTTCATCCAAGTATCCCCAACGACGTTATTATCCAAGCACTCAAAGACAAAGGCATCAACCCTGTTTCAAAAATCACTGATATAAGAGCCAGTCTTTCAAAACCAGGTCGTGCGCACATTCTATCATTCCGCCGTGGAACATATATTGTAGAAGAAGAAGAAAAGCTGCTCCCACCGTCAGCCCAAGTTCACCATGACAATACTAATTACTGGATTTACTTTACTA
The DNA here is from genome assembly GCA_029851415.1 of Eretmocerus hayati. NCBI lineage: Eukaryota > Metazoa > Arthropoda > Insecta > Hymenoptera > Aphelinidae > Eretmocerus > Eretmocerus hayati. The sequence goes on along the minus strand of CM056743.1, from coordinate 513,435 downwards.
CCGACTTTACGAATTGTTACATATGTCAACAGTGTGGCCACGTTGCCAGAATGTGCCCGCAAAATGTCAACAATACTCCAGACAACTTTCCGGCTCTTGATAACACAAGTCCGACGAGCATTCCGCCTGGTTCACACATTGAACAAGCCCAAATTAATACAAGTGCCGCACCAATACAATTGCAACCATCGCCAGCTCAAAAGAGAGCACATGAAAGTACCTTATCATCAGATGTCGTTATAGACGAAGTTTTAGTAGAAGATGATCAAAACTCGAGCACATCGTCTGCTCAGTTTATTGGGCAGCGGAAAATTATGGGAGACTCTACCTCTGCGAAGCATGTTATGAAAAAGCCAAAAAATGAAGATATTAATTCTAACAAGTCTGGAATCTCAGACACGGTGCCCATCTCTGCAGAGATGTCAGTGGATAAATACAACGAATTCGTCACCAGGTCCAAGGGATGTACAAACTTCAGTGGCCTCGTTGCTGAATACACCGATGACATTGACAATTTAATCTCAATGGTTGAGGCATCATATGACGACGCTGACAAACAAGGAAAGTCATCTCTCACTAGACTAAAGAAAAAATTATCAAAATTGCAGAATTCTAGTACTCTGAATAAAGAGGAAGGCGTTGAGTTGGATCACTCATCGTCCTCTACGCTGAACTCGACTCAGAGTGCAGGGACACAAAATCGTTCTGTGCGTTCAAGTTCAATTTCGTCGATATGAGTGATTTAGTCCGTGAGAACCTGAAGATTATCTTTTGGAATGCTCGAAGCATTTTGAACAAAAAAAACGAGCTCGTGAGAATCTTAAAAGACTTGGACATTTTCATATGTGTTGAAAGTTGGCTCGCCAAGGACTACAAGAACTTCCATTTTCCTGGGTTCAAAACCTTCAGGAAAGACCGAGAACAAGATCGAGGTGGAGGTATACTTCTGCTGATCAAGAACAACCTAGCTTTTAAGGAGATCAACGACTTGCAGTGCTCATCGACGTCCACAGAAATTACTGGTATAACACTCACTGGTTCGAAAAAGCAGTTAGATATTATTGTTTGTTATAGAGCCCCTGGTATCACTCTCTCTCAGTCCGAATGGGATTCAATATTTTCAAACTCTAATAGGAATAATGATGTACTTTTAGTTGGTGACTTCAACGCTCACCATGTGAGCTGGAATTGTGTAGCGAATGACTTGAATGGAGAAAGATTGTTACAATCTGCGAATGACACGTATTTGATATTACACAATTCTGATTCAAAACCCCGCATAAATGCGACCAACGGTAAACTTTCAAATCTAGATCTCGTGTTTACAAATCCAACAATCGCAGATTCCATTAGAGTGACAATAGAGTCTGATACCTGGGGATCAGATCACTATCCAATCTGGATTCATCTAGAAGTAGAAAAATTCATCTACAGAAAAAAGACTTTCAAACTAGGATCGGTCAGAACTGACTGGGAATCTGTCACAAAATTTCTAGATGACAGTTTCAATGAATTTCTTACTCATGAGTACGAGACTTCGACGCCTAGTGAAAAGTACGCAAAATTTACGAGTGTACTATCTAATGCAATTGCCAGTAGTACCCCTGTTAAAAAATTTGTCGCCGACTCTATACATCGTAATCCTGTTGCATGGTGGGATTCTGAATGCGATAAAGTTAAACGTCTTCGTATAGCTGCTTTGAAAAAATATGAATTTACAAAAAAAAATATAGACTGGATTCGATACAAAAAACAACGCGCCATTGCATTTCGTACTTTTCGTAGGAAAAGAACTCAACACTATAAGGAATTCATGGAAACTGTCGATATAAGATCTAATCAATCACATGCATGGAATACTTGTAAGATATTGAAGAACAAATGGACAAAAGTTAGACCCACGCACACATCTGAGCATCTGCAGCAAGAGAGGAAGATTGAAATCGCACTAGATAAAATTAGCCCACCTTGGTGTCCTACAAATCCCGATAGTATTCCAGTTTGCAAAGAAAACGAATTTCTCAGTGCTCCGTTCACTTTTGCAGAGTTCAATCGAGCTTTACAGGATAAAAACACTAGATCAAGTCCTGGCATTGATGGCCTCGACTATGAATGCCTCCAGAAACTACCAATAAAATACAAGCTTTTACTCGTAGACATATTCAATGCAACGTACTCAAACTCTGATTACCCGAAAGAGTGGAAAGACTCGTACATCCACTTCATTGATAAGCCTGATGGATCTAGCGTCCGGCCTATTGCTTTGACTTCTTGTCTAAGCAAGCTTTTTGAAACTCTAGTCAAAAACCGGTTACAGTGGTACGTAGAAAGCAACGATCTGTTACCTAAAGAACAAACGGGATTTCGGAAGGGTCAAAGCACCATTGATAATTTGTCCAATCTCACGCTGCAGATTGAAGACGCGTTTGCCGGAAATAAAGACCTCCTTGCTGCATTTCTCGATGTGTGTGGGGCTTTCGACAATGTGGACATTGATATATTACTACAGAAATTGGCGGATATCGGTTGCCCTGAGAACTTAGTTAGATTTATCAAATTTTTAACATATGGAAGAAATGTGTATACCGGAGACATGAGCTCCGATGCAAGGTCAGTTCATAAAGGTGTTCCGCAAGGAGGAGTCTTGAGCCCACTCAACTATTGTATTTATACTGCTTTGGTTACAAAAGGTGTCCCTCGAAGTGTTTCAGTTTCATTGTTTGCCGATGATGTCGCGATCTGGTGTAGTCGCAAATCATGCAAAAACCTATTAGAAAGAGCTGCCAATACAGTTGCCGATAACTTGTACGAATTAGGCCTTGACACGAATTCAAAAAAATCCACCTTCATTCAATTCAGCAAGCACTCTCCGGATATAGATGAGATCAATCTCAAAGGCAAGCCTATAAAGCGAAGCGACTCCGTCAAATTCTTGGGCATACGTTTCGACTCAAAATTAACTTTTCGTGCTCACGTTGATGAAATCCACAGCAAATGTCTCAAATCATTGAACATGATCAAATTCAGTAGAGGAACTTGGTGGGGTATAAACCAAGATACCTTACTGGTGATGTATAAAAGTTTTGTTCGATCAATCATCGAATACGGAGGTTTTATCTACTACCCGACTCAGAAACGTCAAAGACAGAAAATTGAGAGAATCCAAAATTCAGCAATCCGACTCTGTTTGGGGTATAGAAAATCAACTCCACTTAATGTGCTCGAAGCCGAATCAAAAGTCTTGAATATACATGATCGGATCAGATTTTTATGCGATACTTATCTGCAGAAAGTTTTATCGAACAACAGTCTTAATATCTGTGGTACCATTTGCAAACTTCGGAATAGAACCAACTGCAAACTGATGCGAAATCCTAGAAGACTCCTCCTTGTAGCCATCAAAGATATTTCAGAAGATCTAGAACAGTTATATCGTGGGAGGCACTACCCTTTGTACGGGCTAGAATACTCAACTCTTTTCCACGAAATATCAGTCGATGTAGAAATTTTTGGACTGCGAACCGAGTCGGTACCTTTGAATGGTTGGGTCAGAGAAGTAATTGAGAGTAAAAACGCTGTTGACATATACACCGACGGTAGCAAAAGTGAGGATTCTGCATCAGTTGGATGTGCGAGTGTATGTCCGACTTTGAACCACTCAATAGTTTCTAGTTTATTGAAGGAAGCGTCCATTTTCACAGCAGAATCAGTAGCCATCTTAAATGGGGTAAAAATAGCCCTCACACAAGCGGATAGGAACTATATCATTTTCAGCGACTCTCTTAGTGTCCTTACCTCGTTGAAATGTCCAAAAATGAACATAAGAACCAACCCCTACATCTATGAGATCCGAAACGCAGTGAGAAAGTTCGAGGCAATAACAACTAATAGAAGTAAGATACACTTCATATGGATTCCTGCCCATAAGGGCATTTCCGGAAATGAACTAGCTGACATGCGAGCTAAAGAGGCATCTCTTGAAGAAGCTTCAAATACTTTCAAGATACCGTTTACCGATTTCAAAGAGTCCGCGCGAAAATTAGCCCGCGTGAACTCAAATCGAGAACTTCTATCACAAGGTCTCGTGAAAGGTACCCACTACTTCCAATCATTTTATAATTCGTCCTCGAAGCCTTGGTTTTCTGGTCTCAATCTCAAAAGGGATATAGTTAGCACGATCAACCGATGTCGATCCAATCATTATTCTTTAAATGCCTCTTTGGCTCGCATAAATATTATTGACGATCCCAAATGTGACTGTGGATCCGACTCACAAGACCTTAACCATGTCTTATGGCAATGCCCGCTCCATGATGTTCATCGACTAACATTGTTAAGAAACCTTCAGCGTCAGAAGCTCTACCTTCCGCTACATGTTGATATATTGTTAGTGAATCCAACTATAAAAGTATGTAAAGCACTACATGCGTTTTTCAAAGACTGTAATCTCCTAATTTGATATGTAGATTCTAGATTATAGATATGATAAGAAATCTGTGCATATTAGGTTTAGCAAAATAATCTTTTTGTAAGATTGAAATTGCTTAAATAAAAAAAAAAAAAAGAAAAAAAATTACCAGGGATTCTACCTTTCCTCCCAATGTTTTTTGTCGATTAAATTCGAGTCTTTAAAGAATGCGGATATTTTCCAATTACCGTATTTACCTGAATATAAGATACACAATAGATAAGACGCACCCAACTTTTTTGGAGGAAAATAATAAGAACCTGTAGATCAAACGCACTCATGGATAAGACGCATCCTTATTGACTGAGTCTCGAGAAGAGTTTTGAGCGAAAGAATTCAGAACTCAAGAAGAATATGAAAAAAACAGGAATTCATCCATTTGAACAGTATATTTAATGCTTTCTCCTGACCATTCACAACTCATGGACGAACTACTTCTCTTTTGAAGAGAGTAAAAGTTAATTAATATGTAAAATTCTAAGTAGGAGGTCATTTGATTTAAAGTGAATATTCAATTCATCGTCTAATCAACATCGTATAGCCATTCATCATTGCACAATCAGATACATATCATCCAAAATAATACTTAGTATTGTCCACACAAAAGTCTATTCAGCAACAGTTTCTGAGTCGTCATCAATCTCCCTGGGACTACTCTTCCCTTCTGCTCCTTCAACATCAGAGGAAGGCGATTGCCACATCAGATCATCTTCGGATCCATCAAGATTGTTACTGATGCAACATTTTTTGGAAGCATGAATAATCATCTTTTCGTAGACCTCATTCCAGGCTATAGAGCTCCAGTTAACTATGTGCGACACAACAATGATGGCTTCTTGATCCGACCACTCGGTGTAAATTCATGTTGCGTTGTCGTCATCTAATTTGCATATGAGGAAATCCCAGAAACTTTTGACTTCTGGCCTCGAGAAGAGAAATTATAGAAAAAAGCTGTGTACATATTTGAAATTTTTTATACCCCTTCTTTGAAGGCTCCGAAAACATAATCTTCCATGTGGGTCATCTGAAAAAAATCGCTAATTGACTTACAGAACAAAGTCTTGAGCGAGTACTTTTGGAAAATTCATTTCTCAATTTTCATTGATTGGGTAAGCGTTGGGGGGTCTCTTTGATACTTGAATGGACATAAAAGAGTCTTAACTTTCAGAATACGTGATAAGAATCGCAGAATAGTGATGATGGAGGCTTGTGATCTACCGAAGGTGGCATAAAATACACTAAATATGGAAGTGTCTCGGGAAAAATTTTTCTTCGTGGAGAGTGACAGATACAAACATCAAATACGATTCCAGTCATTTTTCTACCAATCTGGAATGTCCCTGAATCCTTCGAAAGATTTTATAGAATATTCCGAAACGATTTCGTCTATATCAATCTGTCAATTGTCCCCATCCAAACAGATGGCACTCTCAAACGCGCCAGAGTCTGATCGTAGCGAAGTGGATATGGTTTTCTGATACTATTACCTACTATTTCTCGGTATTTAGGAGTCCGTCCGTTGATTACAGCAAGTGTACACCACCAAGAACGACGGAAATATACCACGAGTAACACTAATTTCATTCCGGTTGAACGCAGCTCCTTGATTTCCCCATTGATGTACATGGATGTTCAATAGGTCAATTTCTTTGTTTTCGCGTGGGTGAGACAATAGGTTCATTGCAGAGTCCCTCTAGAATGCGCTAAAGAGTGTAGAGCGTAAGAACAGGAATAATGATTCCTTATCGAAACGGAGTGACAAACCGTCCAATGCCTATCACGGCTCGGTACATCGATGTACATCCCTCACTAAGAGAAAAATCACAACTTTGGATCATTAGAAACATCCCTGCGAAGTTACAGACCCCGCTGTGGCACGCTACAACCGTGAGAGCTTAACGAATTTTGACAGCCGGTCCGAGTGACACGTCACACGGTGTTCCGGACGCTAAAAAAAGTTTGTCCCAAATGACCACAAAGACTAGAAACGGGGATGTCTTCGGAACACCAAATAGTGATAAAATTTCATCGAATAAAAATCTGAGCTGATCCTTTTTGCAATCAATTCGAGAAATAAGATGCAAGCTGAGTGGTTTTTCATTTGTCCGTACTGCGGTTATGTTGAGGGGAATTTGGCGACAGGGGCAAAACGAAGAGCCGTTTTTATCACATCTTCTACACTCCTATTTGAATTGAAGTGCATTTTTGAGTGAGTTTATTATGGATTGAATACTTCTACGAGGTATCAGGGTAAGGATGAAGGAGACAGAAATATGAGTGATTGAGACTCGAAGTTTGAATTTATTATAAATTCATACTCAGTTTCAACAAATTGAAAATCAAAATACGGTTTTTGGCACAGAGTTTGGGAGCTCCTCATAATCTTAGTAAGGGGAAATTAGAGAAAATATCGAGAAAATAAGATCAGACATGAAGTAAGGAGAATTCCACAACTGCTTCTCTCAATTTTTGTGGGTATAAATCAAGATGTGGGTTGACTTTTCTTCTCTCCCAGAATCTGAGAAATTCCCGAAGGGCAGACTCACCCGCTTGCTCGGACCATAGCCCTAAGCCATCGTTTCCGTCCAGCAGTTGCAAGAATTGCGTGAGATGACGGAGAAGCACATGAAGTTTCAAAGTCTTGGAGATTTTCAAAGTATCGAGATCCTTGTGCAGCTTGACCACTAGTTCATCAATGTATTTGATTGGTTTTTGTCTCTTGAGTGAAAAACACGATGCTGCGATTATATCCATCGTTTTGAATGCAAAAACATTTCATTGTTTCCAGACTGGTATCCCCGCGAACTTCTCTGCCGAGAAGTGGATCAGTCTTTTTTAACAAGGTCCGGCACGCATTCCCTTCAAACATCTCTCCATGATAATTTCGAGAAATCAGGTTCAACTTCCTGGGCCATTGAAGAGCTTGCTCCCGTCCAAGAATATGCACTAAACTATTCCAGAATATATGATTAACAAATTCTTGAAGAAGGTGCAGTTCAGGGATGATACACTTCTCGATAATCAACATCTCATTTTTCTCGTTGAAAAGGGGCCTGATGGTGCTCTTGCTTTTCCTTGTTAATTTTTCATTCCCACCAAGAGCTACAAATTCATTGTGGCCATCTCTCAGATCACCAAACGACTTCAATTTGAATTCCTGCACTTTTTTGGTTGCTTCACTTGACTCACACCTGAGATCTTTGATACAAATATCGCAGTATGGGCAAGGATAAATTGATGTGGCTGTTTGTTGTCCATTGATTATGAAGAATAACTTGAAATCATAAACAAATTTGAAGTTGACTTCATTCAATCCTATAAGATCGAAAACCTGCCTCACATTTTCATAAGTCTCCTTTCTATCAGGGACCACGCATAAGATTATCAATTTTTTCACACTAGTCTTGGAGTACTGAGCAAGCAGCTTGTTTGAATCCACGTTTTGCTCCTTCGAAGGGTTACTATAGTCCGTTCCCGCAGACTTCTTTGCTTCCACAGTCGAGAAACAAACCTTGAGATATCCTTGTCCTCCGTCCGCTACAACTCTGATCGAGTCTTCAAGACAATCGTGTTTATTCTTCACGACATCGATGATTTCTCGAGCATAAGCCCATTTCACGGGCCTTTTTTCTTTGGCATCAGGATTCTCCGTATCAAAATCTAAGAAACTAATTTTATATAAGTGTTGAAGTTCCTTGGTCCTATCACTGACATGACGCGAATAGTGAGCGGGTTCACTAAGAACTATGTGATTTGCGAGAATAGTAACGTCCAAATGTCTTGATTCCGCGCCCATTCAGTAGAGAGAGGAGATTTCATAATGATCATACCTTACGTTTTGCGAGGCATCACTGTACAATTCATCTCGATTAAGATTACAGCCAGTAAAATTTTTCCATGCTCAAAGGCGCTTGATCAACTTGAGAGATATGAAATAATCGTTTTTGCGCCTGAATTCATGTGGGAATCATTTCACTTCTGATACTATAGCTAAATCCGGTCCAATGGTCGACTGCAAGATACACATTACCAACATCCTAGGGTCGGTATCTTATTTCTCGAATTACTTGCGAAAAGGATCAGCTCCGATTTTGGTTCGATGAAATTTTATCACTATTTGGTGTTCCAAAGACATCCCCGTTCCTAGTTTTTGTGGTCATTTGGGACAAATTTTTTCTCGCTCCCGGAGCATCGTGGTCAATTCCTCGATTTTCGGGTGTTTTTCGCACATGACCTCCTCTAGTATCTATCCGCATCCACCAATCGATCTCAAATTTGGTGTTCACTTTCAGGACATCTGAACGGAGGAAATTTGACTGTCTAGGCCCCATGAGACGTCGTACAGCTCAAATGATCAAGGAGTGACAACAAAAGTCAAGAGTTTCTGGGATTTCCCCACATAGTCGCTTCAAATGCTGTTCGAAAGATTCATTCACGCTCACGTTGAGTGGTTGCAGTACGCTCCCTGAGCCACCTGGTATTACAGCAAGATCAGTGTTGTGCTTGTCCAAGATTTTTTTGACATTATGAGTCGAATGTCCGCGATACGAATCTAAGACCAACATCGAATCAGGGTTGGATCTGGCACCAGGTCTACTCTGTCACACTATCTTGGCCCACTCTTCTACTAGAGGACTATTCATCCAACATTTCCACCAGTCAGCACATGCGCAGTCTTGGCACCTCCTTCTGATATTATTGTCTTGTCAGGCATCTCAAAATATACAGGAGTTTGATCTGCATTGTAGTGGAATCCGTCTCTCAAATTTTGCAGAAGGATACCTTGATGTCGTGAGGAGCTGCTGGTGTCGTGGTGAGCGGTTCGACCGAGGAACCCCCTAATGTCCCATGTAGATGCAGGAAGATTACGTTGCTCAGATCATTGTATGCGGACTTAGAATATTCTTAACGAAAAAATGTTACGGTTGAATGTATGGGGCAAATGGTCCAGGAAGTTCATTCAGGGGTGTTTTGCATGTAAAAAAATCGACGAGTGTCTATTTTGGGTATTTGGCCGCACGGAGGCGATACAAGCTCCATCGCTCGGATCATCGTTATCGGACGTGTAACTTAGAATATTTTCAGCGAAAAAATGTTACGGTCTAGAGTGTTCACAGTTTTTCTTTTCACGCAAATCGATAGCGAACAATTGGAGACGGAATAGTTTTCCTTCATAGTCTCTAGGCAGTCGTTGACAATTGTTGTTCTCCTCCGTAATGCAAGATCATTTCGCTTCAGAAATATACTGAAATGCTCCAGTTTCAACTTGCTTCACATTTTGAATCCGAAATCATCTCTTTTTTCAGTTTTATTGCTTCGATATGAAGCACCGTGGTAGACACAACACAACCTTTTCCTTGCAAGTCTATGACGTACCGCTACAATCTATTCTCCAATTCAGAATATAGAGCTGCTCTTTTTCTGAATGCTCTTCTGGATCTATATGATTGAGATAGCTTCACTTAATCATTCCGCTATTTTCGCATACGAGCTTCGGAAACTTTATCGATTCTGCCAGCCTCTCGATTCCCCAGAGTTCCCGCTTGTCGCACAACTTTCAATTTGAAACCGCTTTTATATGAATTTCTCGCATTAGATCATATGTTAGTCACCTCGCTCAGTTGTTAAACGGTTGAGATTCAATAGTGTACTAACTATTGACCGATGGAACTTTGATCCTCATTTGTGTGAATACCGATATCACAACGTTACCCATTGTGACGATTTCTTAGTAGTTGCTATGATTGGAAAACGTACACAAACTCAGAAAACACGTAAGCCAGCTGTGTATGTTTGCGTGCGTTCATACGAATGTAAACACACTTTAAGAACCAATAGCTGAATTTTGCGATACATTGTTGGTGCTTCTTATACTCGGGTGCTGTCGGAAGTTTGTTCAAGAAGAAAATATCAAGCATCCAAAGATAAGACGCACCCATAGATGAGACGCACCCTTGTTTTCTAGTGAGAAAACGGATTTTTTGGTGCGTCTTATAATCAGGTAGAAATGGTAAATGTGCCTTTCTAGTTTTTTGAATCTCATCCATATGACTGCCTCACGCCCAATTGGGATATTTACACATGAAACCGAGAATCTTTCGAAAGTATCCAAGATATTCTTGATAAAACCTGATAGTGTCTTGGATACTCTCGGGCACTGTTTGAGAGGTGCGATATGGATTCGGTCACACCTTCAGAAAATTCCAATTGTACTTGGTCTTGGATTTGCCGTCTATTTCCGAAAATCTCGGTGACAAGACCGGAGCTGCTGTCGAGTCTCGTAGCAGTCCTACGAGAGATCAAATATGTAGCATTCGCGGGAGCTCTTACACAAATCTGGATGCGTGGATTGTGAAACTACACAACAATGGTGATTATTTTGGTAATCCCCGACCGATCATTTTCATTTTCTTTGGACCCCCCCCCCCCGACACATTTCCAAAACATATCCGACTTGTACCTTTCATGACCATGCATTCAGATCTTCTAATCTTCCTGACCCACCATGTAAACTCAGAATAAAAAAAACTAGCGTACCTCATGATCTCCTTGTTTCTATTATAGTCATCTGGGCGGAGAAGAAGGCGGGTCAGGACCATGATCATCATGTATTCCTGACCTGTCTATTACAAGCTGTGAGTCGAGCTTCACTCTCGACCACAGTGAGTGGTCAAGGTCCTCCTGGAAATCCCGGCGTAACTCCTCTCGACGAGATGTTCACGGGTTTCCAGGAGACGACCATAACCTGTATGGAGTGCCAGAACCAAGTCACGAAGTCTCGTCACTTTTTGGTGAGGATTTCAGGAATAATTTGAGTTTTTCGTCATCTTTTTTCTGAATTCTGAATGACAATTTTAACACAGGAACTGGAGATCCATCCTTCTGACACGACCACAGTGATTAATTCTCTCGAGAAGCGATTCGCCACCAAATCGATCACTCGCTACTGTACGGCCTGCGTTAAACAAACGGAGAACAAGATGATGGAGAGCTTGGGAGAGGCCCCGCAGATTCTGAGGCTGAATCTCAAGGGGGGCACGAGCTGTGCTGAGCAAAGTCTCGTACATGATTCCTTCGTTGATGGACTCGACTTAACTCCTTTCGAGGGGCGTAGTCGTAGTTCCACAACTGGAGGACTCAGGTACGAGCTTTGCTCAGTCCTAACACAGCTCGATGACCACTATCAAGTTTTCGCTCGGGTCCCGTCGGGGGATCTGTACGTTTTCGAGGATTCTAACGTGAGTATAAATTCATCTGAATCTGAAACTGATCCCCAGGGATACGGATAAACCAGTTCACTGTTACTGAATCCACAGCTTATATTTGTCAATCTGGGAATTCTCAATCATTGCAGTAGCCAAGTCCTGAAATCTTCCCCCCTCCCACTTTACTTTTTCCAAAAGTCTAACTTGGCGAGTATCGCCATCCTTTCCCCCCATAACTTCATCTGAGATCAAAGTATGAATTTCAATTCTTGAGGGTCATGAGATCAGGGGAAACATGTCGAGTAACTTTTCACCAAAATCTAAACGTCAAATAAATGAAGAGAGATTGCAAAATATTGATTTCAATTCTTGAGAGTCATGAAATCAGGAAAAGTATGTCGAGTAATTTTTTTGCAAAATCTGAATGTGAAATGCATGAAAAATGATTGATTACATTACAATCTGATTGTTATCTCTCTGTAAGTTTGACTCAACTTGAGTAACTCACCATCTTTACTGACTTCCAAACTGGAACGATCAATGCTAGATTGGATTTTCTCACTTCTGTTTTTTTATTGGTCTATTATTTGCAATATATTTCGAGAAAAAGAGAGATGGTGAGTAACTCAAGTTGAGTCAAACTTACAGAGAGATAATAATCAGATTGTAATGTAATCAATCATTTTTCATGCAGTTCACATTCAGATTTTGCAAAAAAATTACTCGACATACTTTTCCTGATTTCATGACTCTCAAGAATTGAAATCAATATTTTGCAATCTCTCTTCATTTATTTGACGTTTAGATTTTGGTGAAAAGTTACTCGACATGTTTCCCCTGATCTCATGACCCTCAAGAATTGAAATTCATACTTTGATCTCAGATGAAGTTATGGGGGGAAAGGATGGCGATACTCGCCAAGTTAGACTTTTGGAATAGTAAAGTGGGAGGGGGGAAGATTACGCCCTTTCTCCAAATCGCGCCGAACTTACGCCCTCTCTCCGAAAAGTTACGCCCTTTTGATTTCGGTCACTCGGCGACTTACGTCCTTTCGGAATTTGAATATGTTAATAACGCCCTTTCTCAATATTTTCGAAAACTGATTGGAGAAGTTCTGAGGGCGTAATGGTATTTACGCCCTTTTGATTTATTTTTTCTTGCAGTCACATCCTTTTGAATTTCTTTCTCTGCAGTTACGCCCTACCTCCATATCCCCGAGGACTGTTCGAGGTAGTTACGCCCTTTCGAATTCTTTTCAATGCAGTTACGCCTTCTTTGGGAATCGGTGGTGGAATACACCGAAGTGAACTTTCAAAAGTTTCCAAGTGACTTTTTTCATTCTCATGTATTGAAAGGAGAAGTTCCCCACAATTATCTCGCTCCTCATTTCTCGATCCAAGATAGAGCTATCTTATGAGCTCCACCAAAAAATTGAAATATTGATTCCGGGCTGCTGTATTTTGCTCATAACTTTGAACTGCTTTGACCGATTTTGATCTTCGAACAGCATTTAAGAAGTGATTCAAAAGACTAGCGGCGTGCTTCTGGTGGTTTCTCGTAGATGGATTGTTTGTCACATTGATAGTCACTTATTCTGGTCGGCTTGGCATATATTTTGCCATACTAATGTGTTCTCCGAGGTTTTATGCGAGTCTATCGTTTTTTGGGATTTCTAGGGTTCTTTGTCAGAGATTACCGAATTTTCCTATGTTCACTTCCATAAGAACACGTGTGTAAGAGCGGAATGCTTATGATCTTTTTACGCGGAGAAAAGTTCGGGTACCTCCACCACCAAAAACGGATATCGATTCGTGAACATGTTAAGTATACTTGTGAACTTTGGTAGCTCGATGACCGTCATCATCCTTCATCCGCGAGTGCTACTACTGTATTGCGTGAGCAACAATCAAATGATTTTGAATTTCTTGCTTTTGCTGTTCGTTCATTTTTCATGACTAACCGTGGCATTTCATTGGGGTGTGAACCCTTTCCTGGATGATTTTATGAATAAAATGCCTCATAACGCACGGGTCCGCTGGATTTTTCACGGATGGAATATGGTTTTGCATTGGTGAAAAATGATGAGTGAAATGTGACGTTACTCAACGGGCTCTGTGTCACAAAATCTAAGTAGTTTTCGGCTTCACGATATACATTGAAAATTCAATTCTAAACTTCTAATACCAAATACTTAGAGTGGTTTGATTCACTGCAAGCTGGGAGGCAGTCAACTCGACAGTCAAACGAGTATGACGAGATGAAAATTCGTAAAAAGGGCGTAACCTCCTAAAATTCATCAGCAAAAGGGCGTAACTCACACAATTCCATGGATAAAAGGGCGTAAAGGCATTCACGCCCTTTTGTCAAATTGCAGAAAGGGCGTAATGTTGTTTACGCCCTCTTCAAGATCTCGAGGTTCGTTAACACTTCTTTCAAAACGGGTTTCATGGGTGGTTAGAATACTTCTTAGAGGGCTCAAGAAGCGAAAGAGCGGAAAGAGGGCGTAACCGCCATTACGCCTTTCTCCCACGCGGCCCCTCGATTGGAAGATGCCGTATTGAAAACTTGCAAAGCTGTGATTGAGGCGGTGAGTGGGGAATGGGCGTAACTGCGAAACGGTCATTTTGAGAAAATCAATAAAAACTTGATAAAAATCGCTAGAGACATGATTGAACGAGTTGAGCTGACTCATTTCGGAGAAGACAGCATTCTCAGAATCATCCAACCCGGGCCGGGGGATGAGATTTTATCTTGAACTTTTCTCAGCAATCTCAAAAAATGCAACTACGCCCTTTTTCCCAATACAGGGTCAAATTTCAGCCTTTTTTCCTCACGAAAAGTGGAATTGAATCTCGAGATCAAGTCCGAACGTCTCCAAATTCTCTGGAAGTGTTCCTGGGCATGTTTTGAAAGATATGTTTTTACGAGGAAGTGGTTCGATTCATGCTCCACGGTTCTGTGGACACGAGAAGCTTGTCAGTCGTGTGAAAATGACGAGGAATTTTCCACACTAGCGAAAGGTGAAAACACTCCATTTGAAGGTGGAACAACATGTTTCCATCGTTATATTGGGTGGGAAAGTGTTTCCAGGCTCTAGAGAATTTTCATGAAATTTTTCCTCGATAATTAGGCCCTTTTTCCAGATCCACCCTCACTCACGCCCCGATAAAGAGTAATTACGCCCTTTCAAATCCTTTCAGTCAGGAACTTAAGCCCTCTTTCCGAATCCTGTTGGGCTGAGCAAAAAATTGAGAAATTTGGAATGTTATCCCAGCAGTTACGCCCTTTTATCGTGCAGGTAAAAGGGTGTAATGGGGGTTACGTCCTTTAATCTGCCAGACGGTTCTTGGGGTCTTACAAAAAACGGGTTCCGGGGAGTAGTAGATCTTGGTATAGGGGCTGAAAAAATGCGATATCCGGAAAAAGAGCATAATAGCGGTTACGCCCTTTTTCCACCGACCCTTTTAATTGGGATTAGAAATTATCACTCATGATCGAGAAACTTTACACATGTTCATTGAATCTTTTTGGGGTAATCAACAATTGTCAACACCAATTTATCCAGGCCCTGAATCCCGCCTTGTGATTCGTCTTAAAGTTCCACATGTCGAGAGAAAAGTTTCTCTCATAACTCTCTCATAAAACTCTCTTATATAATACGGCGCCTCAATCAATCAGATGAGATTGACTAGTTTATTTCTATGGAAAAATTTAGAAAGAATTATTAGATGGAGTGCGAGATTCCTCTTACGAGAATATGGTCCAGAGCGACAAACAAATAAGAATTCCTATACAGTTGATTCAATAATATTTTTCGTTCTTGAAATACGAGCTCATTTCGAGATCAGAGAGCATGGCGCAAGTGAGATGGGTGTTATCAACTTCCTCGGGCAGTAATAATTTGTATTCCGTTGGAAAATGGTCGGCGACGCCGGAATATACCGGGAACGGTAACGAACGACCAGGACGGCACTGACGTGAGCGCCTCTTGCGTGTTCGTGGGCAACTGAAGCTTGTGGATTCGTCGACAAAAGAAAACTGGAATTTTCTCTACTTGTATACATTCACAGCACGATTTTCTTCAAATTCATCGTAGTTTCGCAAATTTTCGTGAATTCAGAAATGAGGTGTGAGGCAGTACAAGCGTTCGTCAAGCAATGTCTTTACGATCGCTCATGCGTAAAGGACTGCTTCACGCATCAACTTTACGCTCAAGTATTATGAAATAGTATATTACGAAACAACTTCGATTCTTTACGCACTGTTATTGAGATTTCTTTACGGACTCGCTAACGCTCGTACGTAAAGAATCTCAACAGTGCGTTAAGTGTTACTCAAGTAAGTAGAGTTTCCGACAGTGCGTAAGGTATCGAAGTCGTTTCGTGCGATATTTTTCGCAATTCGATGTGCGTAAAGATTTTCCTTACGCACTGAGAAAATGGTCTTCCTGCACTAACTTTACGCACATGATTGCGAGAAGATAATTACCTCACGATCGAACGATCATAGTGCATGAGCCCATGGACCATGATCCTCTGTGCGACTGGCACATACATTGATCATTTGACGCTAGTGATCTGTGTATTTGAGATGTTAGTTCAGTGAATCAATTGTGTCAGATTAACACGCCGCATTTCACGTTTACTGGACCTGAGTACTCTCGCTCCTACCTCTTCATCCTTTGTAAGCAGCAACCCCAAGAGAAGCTCTCAGCTCCCGAACCACTACTCCAATCCGCCATTGTTCCTGATTCGCCTCCGAATCAATTCGCATAAACGTGGAACATTGTATTCTTATCTACACCAATACGATTTTGTATTCAGTCCAACCTGATTGAGTTGCCCTCAGAGCCCAAACCAAGATGAAATAATAGTGCTCAAAGTCCATCAGCGACAGGGGCCAATTTTCAGTTTTTGTAATTTACACCCCATTCCAGATCCACCAGCTCATTTAAGGTGTATTTGTTATGAAAGAATCATCATAAGATTGAATTTTGCAATTCTGAACATATATTTTCCGAAAATTCTCAAATGCCATCTTCTGCCTGACCTCCAAAACTAATTGAATTAAGGGATTTCCCAGGGCAATCCAGGAATTCCCCGGACATCAAAAACTGTTCATACTGATCTTCAGACAGTTGAGCTTCGAGGAAATAGTCTTTTCATGTCATTTACTGCACTCAGTTTTGAAAATTGGATGAATTTACCGAGATGTGCTTTAAGCCCACCACGTTGGTTAGAGTGAGACTCTTTTCCACATTGATAATTGAGGATTGATCGCCGAAAATGTTTCTTCCAATTCTGTTTTGGTGGTACATCATTGTAGTATGCCAAAAGCTACGTACTTCTCAAGCTAACAAGAACGCATATTTTTGGATCTGAAAAGAGTCAATTTTTCCGACTCCAAAACAAATTCTGACTCCTGTGAGCAGAACAGCCTTTGACTCAGTGTCTAAATCGAAAAATTTACGAGCAAATCACGATTCGGCGAATGTACATTTGACTACAAAGATTTGTTCCCCATACTGAATATTGTGAAGATGAAGACAACGCATCCCAGCTTTTCCATGCAACCTCTCTACTTTTTCAGGATATATTATCAGAATTATGATCAAGCGCGATGCGTCTCAATTGATGATGGATCATTATGCCAGTTCTTCACCACATCATGATGCGAGTATCGTTTTGATCGTGAGAAGAGCAGCAAGCTCACGTGGAGAACGTGAATTCGTAGTCGATCCGTGACACACCAACCATCGACATTACGAATTCTGATGGTAAAGACGTCCGGTCCCATTTCACCCATTCGCATCACTGCATCCCGAACAGATACGAGACGTTTGACCATATCATGCTCATCATCTCCCTTGAAAATGAATTATCATGTCTGTTCATTACTTGATTGTGACGCGGGTATTGATTCCAGCGTGAAAAAGGTACCGGATCATGTGGAGATCGTAGATCAAGAGGCGCGATAGCGCCTCGCTGGCGAGTATAAGCAGACAGAAAATCGAGCGAGGCGCTGTGCCTTATATACTTTGAATTGGGGGTTTTCTAACCTCACACATTTTCCCCACCTTACTCATTTCAACCATCCGGGTGCACAAACATCTCCTGCCTCTCTATTCAGGGCTGTTTTAATATGGACTCACTGTTCCTGTCATCAATTGTCCGATTCTGACCGCTGGGACTTGTATTTCGCTTCGCCAATTTTCACCACCTCAAAAAAATTATCCATTCGATTTGTTTAGACCCTCGAATGCAGCTTCGATTTGTTTAGACCTCGAACGCACAGTTTCGATCCGAGAGTTGTCGACCATTGTCGACGAGCGAGTGAGAGAGAGGAGAGAGAGAAAATCCGTCTGCTTTGTTTACATCACCATGCATCGCAGTGCCGCAATCTCAACATAGTGCATGCATTATCTTGTTTGGACAAAATAGATGGAAAATGTGTATGTTTTCATGGAAACAGGAGCTATTGAGAGAAAGGTATTCTTAAACGCGGTATATTGTGAAAAGTGCAAGATGTATGCTGGGATTCTTTGCCCCATCAGATTAGGAGTTTGTAGATGCAACTTTGAAGTCTGGTATGTGATGCAGTACTCAATGCCTTCGGTCTTCAGAAGAATCAGGGAGCATTTGCCAAATACATGAGAATATGGCTTTTTTTTTCTTCAAATAGATGTTATTTTATTCGTCCGCAGATAAAAGATCAAATTACATATGATTACATATGCCCGATAAAAATGTAATATCGTGTATAGGAAATAATATATATATATACTCATAATAATAATAGTTTCAGTGAAATACTGTTTTGGTCAAGGACACTTAGTATCACAATTTGTGACTAGTCAGAGCAAAATTACTCATTATTCTAAGTACAAAATTTTATAGTAAGAGAGGGATATGGGCTCACAGTCATATCACAGCTGTGTTTCATCAGTCGGGTGACAGAAAGTCACATATAGAAAAGAATAAATATTAATGAAAAGTAGAGCCCAACCCATCACAGATTTAAATAGTGCTTCTTCTCCACATCAATCCTCTGAGGAGACTGTGTCAATAAAAAATCTTTCAAGGCCTCTTTAAGTAACGATGTTTCCCTCAGCTGCCGAAAGCCCGGAGGGAGAAAGTTCCACAGATGAGCACATTCAACTTGGAATGATCTTCTTCCATACTCAAGTCTCATGTTGGGGACTTTGAGAACTCGCTCTTCTAGATCACCCCGTGCGGGGCGTTCGGATTGGTATCTGGTAAACATCGCAGCTAGGTAGCCAGGTTCTCCAAGATGCATGATCTTATGCATTAAGAGTGCTGCGAAGTACATTCTCCGCGAATCAGTACGTAACCAACCCAGACGCTCCCTAAACGGGGTGATGTGCTCGTCTCTCCTAAGATCAAAAATGTATCTCACACATAAATTGCTCAGTCGTTGTATCCGTTGCCGCTGTTCGTCCGTGGCGTCGAGGTACACGACCATGCAGTAATCTAAATGCGGTTGAACCAAAGACTCGACCAGGCGAACTCGGAGTGGTCTGGTTATACACGCCCTAAAAAACCGCAAACCGTAGAGGGCTCTGTTGACTTTCTTAGTTAATTTATCAATGTGCGGTTTCCACGTCAGTTCGCTGGCAAGTGTAACACCTAGACTCACGACAGAGTCACTCAATGGGACGAACACTCCGTCCTGTATCTCAACCCCTGGCAAGTTCATGCGTCGCAAGTCTTTAACGTTCCTCTCGGAACTGAAAAAGATTGCCTTGGTCTTCCCAGCGTTGAGGCGCAGGTCGGAATTCCTAGCCCAGTCAGCAACGAGTCGCTTTATATCCCCTAGTCGAGCAATTCCCTGGTCGATGTTCTTTTTATCGACTTGTAGATAAATCTGGAGGTCATCCGCGTAAAATAAGTGGTTAACCGACTTTCCGTCCAGTAGCCCGGGCAAGTCATTCACATACAGACCAAAGAGGAGAGGCCCGAGAACGGACCCCTGTGGAACACCCAGATTGGTTTCTAGCCAATCAGATTTACCTGCTTTCGAAGTGATTTGTTGGGTGCGACCCTGTAAATACGATTTTATCCATAGGAGTGCCAATCTCGAGAAACCGAGATGTCGTAGCTTCCTAAGTAGCTTGGATGGTGAAATTGTGTCGAATGCTTTACTAAAGGCTTTGTGGCTTTGTGGTCGAATAAGTCACTTCATCTACGTTAATACTTGTGATATTGCTTTCCATGTTTTTTTTCTAAACATTCAGTCAAAAGTTGTATGGGAAGTATCAGTGAATGATAATATGTATATACATGCATACACTGAGTAATCTGAATGAATTTAGATTGAGCTGTCATAATTTTACTCTTGGTCTATTGATATTACAATCAAGAGTCGATATCGCAGTGAGGACCAGACAATACATTTTATTATTTTGACTGCTTCTGAGCTGATTTTTGAGTTCTACTCATTAGTGTCATCGAGTAAGGAGCTTGAGAGCTTGTATGTGACAAGAAACATTGGCAAGTGGTCAAGCGCTTTTGATAGAACTACCACTCACTTCCACAATATTTCAGATCCAGGATTGGTAACTCTTTCATCGTCACAATCATACATGCGACTCATGGGTCCATGTAGTACTACTAAAAAGTTCTAGCAGAGTTATTGCTGCTCGAACAAAGTTTGAAATCATGGGTTGTAACTCATGAGTTGAGATGTTATGTGGAGAAGATAAAGATGGGAATTTGAATTCTTGGACACTATAGCAGTTGAAGCTTGAGATTCTGCTAACAGCTTTTGACTATCAGTGAATTGAATATTTATGTAGGGTAGCAAAACCCATGTCACTCGAATTATCTTGTGACTAAAGTTGACTTGGAGCGACTTTTGCTCCTCTTGTATTATTCCTTAATACTATTCTACTCCAAATATTGATATCAAGTTTGAAACCAGGGATATGCTAATTTTCTGATATTCTGTGTGTAAATTTGGGTGTAAAAGTCCATTAATTGGCAGATGTGCGGTGCGCAAACTTGAGGGTCGTTCATTTTCACGCACGGCTACCGGTGCGTTAAAGTAAACCTGTGCGCAAAATATTTTTACGGTGTGCGCAAAGTGTCGAAACACGTGCGTAACAGTAGAATCTGTGCCTAAAAATCCATTGGGCGATTGTTTCGCCATCCCTAATTTTCCACCGAGTATTATAGTCGATCACGTATTACGAGAAATAATTTGAACATTCGAAATTTCTCGGACGCTTGTATTATTATTTATTTGACCATGATGTTGGCAATAATTTTGGAGGAAATTGTACGTATACCATTCTGTTCAGTAGATCAATGAATCTTGTTTATCTGCAAAGATCACGAATAGTTTTGGTTAAACTCTAAGTTCGATACAAATAATTCTCAAAATTTTGCTTACGCAACAAGTTCCAACTTCCACAAATGGACTCATGTTATAGATTGAACGGACCGATACATACAAATAATGTTTCAATGGTAGTCAGACTATTTCATCTATCTCATTAGTGAGAGCATGAAATTAGTGCAACTCATGACAAGGTGTCCAAGAATTGTTAAAAAATCGCTACTTTGAGTACGTATGTACATACTCACAGTATAGTGATGCAATTTAAATTTTGAGTATATGTTCAATTCTTTGTTAAAGTATGAATCAAGATTGACCAAAGGCGATAGAGAGAGTACAAAGTCTAGGTACAAAGCCATAATAATGGCCATTGACCTAAAGTTGAATAGATATTCTTGTTCAAAATCTTCTATATACAAATTTGTATTTTCATATGTTTTCTGAACTTGATTAAATATAATTATAGGATAAATCGTATTTATTTATTTCTTACAGATTATTACCATTCAAAAATCTCTCAATATTCTTGGAAATTCCAGTATGCAATATTCCAGTTCACGGGACTTTGTTTGCGCGAATCATTTCGTCAATACTTAACAAAATTCCTCAATATTTACGAATTTCTTTTATCATTCCGAAATTTCAATTGAAGATGATTGAGTCATCAAGGTTTTAACCTCTTCGTGCACGCACCTATTTCCCGTGGTAGAAAAAATTATTTCTCGATGAATTTCACCAACTCTAACGTTGAAAAGTTCTCTGAGCTTCTAACAGATGGAAGAATTCATCATTATATTGTATTTTTGACCATGTCCACGTATGTGGACACCGTGGAGTCATGGAAAGGAATCATAGAAGGGATTTGACTCCACCAGTTTAATGAATGAGTACTGAATAGCGTATAACATAATCTAATAACATGACATTTCTATTGTGAGACTATTCCATATCATCTCATCCTCATTGTCTATACATCATAACTATAATGAATGATTTCCTGAAAAGTCCTAATCATAATCGATTTCCATAAAGTGATCATGGCAAAGAGTACGACGAGAAAAACTCTACACGTTCTCGTATGTAAACTCTCCGTATACTCTGGACAAACTGGCTCCCCCGAATTCCTCGGATGCACGGTGTACACGTATGAGGCCAGACTTCACGAGGCTCATAATTTCGTATACTTCAAAATTATGCATCTTCTCTTGTGGCAATAGTTTGGTGTACTCGAAGAGTATGTTCAAATCCTTCTGCATGATTGTTAGACCTTATATTCGAGTATTAAGCTCAAGTTTTAGCTTTTTCGAAAAATTGAATATTTCAATACAATAAATTTGCCTCAAACAGGTAGTGGAAATGAGTTTACCGAAGAATAAACTCGGATGAATCATTGATTTTGGGCGAGGAAAGAGAGCCCCACAAGAATTTTTGCGATATCTTGAGAGTGAAATTACTGGCATCATTCAAAGACGCGTCCACGTATGTGGACAAATGCGCGAAGAGGTTAACTAAACTTAGGCACAAAGCTTTGCTCAAACGACAACTTGCTGATAGCTGATTATTTTTTAAAACCATATTCAGAATATTTTTTCAGTCGGGGGGCTCCGCCCCCCCCCGGCGGGGCTTCGCCCGCTGCACCCCCACCAGGGGCTTCCGCCCCTGGACCCCGCCCGCCCCCTCTTCCCTCCCCCGATCATATATAGTACAGGAGTGGTCCCAACTTTCCGCACAGCGATATCAAAAAGCATCGTAAGCAACTCGGGCGCAATTTTCCGCACTCGTTCCGGAAATTCGTGCGTGAAAGACTTTTGCGCACGGTTGTAACTTTGCGCTGCGCGCAAATGACTTTGCTAATTCCGCAGAAGTTACAACTGTGCGCAAAAGTCACTTTTACGCACTCTTTTCGGAAACTTGTGCGTAAAATTCCTTTGCGCCCTTGTTACTTAATATACTATTCTGGTTCTAAAACATATCCTGAACAATGAGGAATCAGGAGATTCCTAATCACAATCATAACATCAGAATGTCTCATATTGTTCAAGCATTGATATTATGATTGTGATAAGGAAATTGTCTAAATTCTTATAAATGAGGTAAGTTCTAGAATGAGATAAAGAGTCATGTCTCGTTCAAAAATATAAAATCAATACTTGGGTGGAATAATATTGAAGAATTTCTCAAGTAAATCAAGAGCAGCTCCAAGTCAACTTGATCAAAAAGATGATCTGAGTGAGATAATTGTTTATATTCTAGAGGATATGTGATTAACAGATTCTCAGAAGCTGTGATTAGATAAGGAAGTTCATTCCTTCGTTTTGATTTTCATAAGAAAGAAATTAGAATCCTTCCCCCCTCCATTCACTTTTTTCAAAAGTATAACTTGGCGAGTATGAGTTTGTTCCCCAAAACTTATTGATTTTCATCAGGTTCTCACAGTAAAAATGATGATTGATTCAAATCAGCTGTATCACATAGTTTCAACTCTTGAAAGAAATGAAATGAAAGGAACTATGTCGAGTATTTCTGTAAGTTTGAGAGACCAATCATTTTCCGGGCAAAATACTTATGGCGTTGTTTCAACTCGTGGAAGGAATGAAATGAATAAGAAACCACGTCGACAGTTTTTCGAACAAGTTTGATTGTATAAGGTGATGGATTTCGGAAATTCTGGACGGTCTTTCTTATTCCTTGTTTGTTAAATCCATACCTTGAATTGGAAGAATTGGAAAAATCAAGTATAGTTGATTAAGGAATCACGCTAATTATTCTCGAAACTGTAGATTTTTTCTTGAAAATGTGGAGCAAATCACTCGTTGCTCTCTTATGTATTATATGAATTATCATATAAGAGCGACGAGTGATTCGCTTCATATTTTCGAAGAAAAATCTACAGTTTCGAGAATAATTAGCGTGATTCCTTAATCAACTATACTTGATTTTTCCAATTTTTCCAATTCAAGATTTGGATTTAACAAACAACGAATAAGAAAGACCGTCCAAAATTTCCGAAATCCATCACCTCATACAATCAAACTTGTTCGAAAAACTCTCGACATGGTTTCTTATTAATTTCATTCCTTTCACGAGTTGAAACAATGCCATAACTATTTTGCCCGGAAAATGGTTGGTCTCTTAAACTTACAGAAATACTCGACATAGTTCCTTTGATTTCATTTCTTTCAAGAGTTGCAACTATGTAATACAGCTGAATTGAATCAATCATCATTTTTACTGTGAAAACCTGAAGAAAATCAATAAGTTTTGCGGAACAAACTCATACTCGCCAAGTTATACTTTTGAAAAAAGTGAATGGAGGGGGGGAAGATTCAAGATACATTAGTGCCAGTGGAATCAGCTGTTTTGTTTTCCACGTTGAGCATCGTGATTATGAAGATGACAGATCCCGATCATCCCATACAATCTCTCTCCTAGTGTAGTATCTTTCCATCAGATTTATTGTCTAACGCGAGGGGTCTCAATCGAGGATAGAGTAACATTTTCGTTCATGACCATACTTTGATGCGAGTATTGATTTGATCATCGAAACATATCTATTTGCCGATGTTGGTCTAAATTCATCATCACAATATTCCGCGAGTATTGATATAATTGTAGCAACGATACCTGAATCATGTGAGGAAACTTTTTCCGTGATAGATTTTTCCCTGTAGGATTAGCAGTTTCGTCTCCCATATTAGACATTGAAATGATGAAGCCGAGGGATTCCAACCACCGTAGTTAACCTTCCTCCTATTCCAGAACGATCTTATTGGATTCATCATCAAAAGCTATGCCGGATAAACCCGATTGAAGACTACCTTTTATTTTGGTTCATCACCACATGGTGACGCTAGTGACCTTCTACACGTTGGGAAAGCACCAGAATCACGTGGAAACCGTTAATTTCTAGTTGATATACGTTGGATCGGCGATGGTTTTGTTGGCGATAGCAGAAACTGCATTGAGGGCGTCTTGGTTGGTGAGAGCGTGCGTTGAGACAATTGCGAGCGAAATTATCAAAACCGTTGCAATTCTAACACTGTAGCTCACGTTCTACTGGGGGTGGAGGATGTAAATCTCCATTGGGAGCAAAATGAGAAGCTACTATATTGCGGACAAACATTCTCCTAATTCCGCGAGAATCGTTATGCGCCCGACGCCCTCCATGCAATTCACGTCGCTGCATAATGAGTCGTTCAGCTTCGCCTGCAGCAGCAATAGCCATTTCTGGAGTATCGAACTTCTGGCCGATCAAAAACTGAGCTATATCCCTGTGTAGCCCGAAGTAAAAGCAGTCGATAGCCGTGCGCGACGTTCTCTCTATTATGCCTGCAGCAGCGGCCACAGTCAAATTCTCCTTGACTATTTCGATAATCTTTAGTAAAATGAGTGAAACGCGCAACCCAAAATCAGCCATCTTTTCAGAGTTTCCTTAGAGTGATCGAGCCAATTGTACTTGCAGTTCAGATAAGGTCTCAGTTGTAGCAAATCCACGTTTGAACTCAGCCAACAATTCATCAAGATCTCGAAATGTCTTGCCATGCACATAAAGCCTGGCATCCCCAACGACTTTAGTTTTAATCAAACTCAAGAAAATTCCGTTTCTCCTGCATCTACAAATTCTTCTGCGTCTTTACATTCGCGTTTAAATTGGTAGATTGATAGCCTCTCGCCATCGAAAAACGCTACATTTTGTGCAACTTCGGTTGTTTTTCTTGTTGTCATGGAATTTGAATGAGAGTCAGCATAACTCCGCTGAAGCAAGGATAGCCAATTAAAATCGAGCAAGGGTGGTGCAGTTGGAGGAACCTGATTCCCACCTGAATGAGGGAATCGACCGTCTCCATGCCCGTTCGCGCTTGCACTCGAGGTATGAGATGCACGCGTTGCCGTAGAAACAGGTTGACTCGCATCACCCAGGTTAGGAGGATTTGAACCTTTAGATGAGGGAAACAAATTTTGTACATTGTGAAACATATCTCTCTCTCGAGGCGTACCAGGGGGTGTATGACTACTACATTCTTCCACAATGATTCGATCGCTCACTTTCTATGCTATTCCTTATTCTATATGAAAACGGCAATATTCCGGGATTTTCGATGTGATTCAATTGGAATTCACCAAAGGAAGAGTTCCTCTACTTGAAGGCTCAAAATCCAATAAATGTTGTGTATTTCGATTCTAAGCTCGAATCCAAATGTAAAAACTTGTCAAAAATCGTATAAAAATTCCGGATTTCCAGGCCTTTCAGTTCTCATATGCATTCAATTCATAGTTATTTCTTAATGTCGAGGTACTTAGCTTCAATCAAATTCAAAATGCTGATACACGAGACGACTATCGATGTCCAAAAATTTCTACGAAGATGGGGCAATTTGAGAATCTTGGCTTCCTTGTCAGATTGAAGCAGTAGAGTGGAAAAAATTTCCTTGTTGATTTGAAATTGTAGTTTGGTGAGCTTCCTAGTTGATTTGCAGCATGGCTTGGTGAGATGGAAGCGTTCTAGTCCTTCGTATGTTCTTCTTTTGATCCTTCCTGGGACGAAGATGATAAATTGGAAATATCTCCCTGATTGTTCTCGCCACTACTAGAGCTTGCAGATGATTGTTGATTTTAAGCTGAATTCTCAGTGGGCTTGTAACGCAGAGCGTCTTGTAGAGCTAGCCTCCTGGCTTTTTGAATGCAACAGTACGGGCAAGGATATGCAGAACACCGTTCTGGTTGATCTTTGAAATCCATTTGGCCAAATCGAGGCATTTGGTGGCTTTGCAAGTCGTTGCTTCTGTGATCAAAGCGTGACTTTTCTTGATGACAGAAAATTCTAGAAACTTGATTTTCTGATAACTTGATAACTCGAATAAGCTTCTTTG
Source organism: Eretmocerus hayati (assembly GCA_029851415.1). Classification (NCBI taxonomy): domain Eukaryota; kingdom Metazoa; phylum Arthropoda; class Insecta; order Hymenoptera; family Aphelinidae; genus Eretmocerus; species Eretmocerus hayati. Next base: position 486,535 of record CM056743.1, on the reverse strand, counting down.
GAACTATCCCACGTCTGACACCAAAAAATCTGTCATGAACAGATGTAGGAATTGTAGGAATTTCAAGATAGCCGGTATGTGTGAATTTTGATTGGCCAAAATATCAGTGGCGCAATTCAAGGCCTGATTCGATTTCAAGAGTGGCAGAGAATTCTCTTCAAATGATGAATCTTTTAAACTCTATAGGCGTGGGTCTATCCAACAAAGAATTGAAATTCACGGAGCTTCGGGTAGATTTCGTTTATATTCGGAATTTGGCTATATAATACAGCGTGCGGATTGTGAATGCTGTTTGACAAGCTGAATTGTCTAAAGTCGAATGAGTGACTCCAAGCGTCCAGCAGCCCTCTTATATAGTTTTCTCGATTCACGGAAATGCGGCCACTTCTCTGGCATTCCGCATGAGCCCCCATTTTTGCACAGCATATCTGATGAACAGCAGCCCGCGTGTAGGCAGCACATGGATAACCGACGTTCTCTGGCGAGGTAGGCCATGAGATGCGATTTCGAGGCATCCTTTTGGTGTTGAAAAGCATGTAAAATATTAGACTCATGGTTAAATTTCTTGTAGTAGCACTAGCCTTCGCCTCTGTGGTGCCTTCGAGTGCACGATTAGCCTGAAATAGTTAGCCTCTCTGCAGAAAAATCTACATTCACCCTCACTAAGATTCACAGAGAAGCGATCAAATCATTCTGTGGGCTCTACTCTCTCTCTACTCGTTCTCATCTCAATTTCTGCACATTGCGTGTATGTAAAATTTAATATTACAGAGTATATTATTGAGAATAGATTCATCCACGTTGCCCTTAGAGAGAGAGAGACTATTTCACGAATCAAAACCCCATCTCATTTTCAGCTCAATTTCATGAATTCAAAACTGGTGTGGATAAAGCAGTTATCTGTATTCAGAAGCCCTCCTTATCCCTACTCATGCCAGCAGACTACACAAACAGAATTGTTCTGACTTATTCCCATTTCTCCCCGACACAGGTAGTGATCAGCGGATGCGCTTACGTGTTTCTCGCTCATTCGGTTAGAACGAAACTATGTTCCCGAAAAGTCAGAGCAAAACCAGATCCCGCGTCCCTGATACACGCGGCTATGGGCCCTGGCGAGTATACAGCTGCTTTGAAAGTACTGTTAGCATTGGAACGGCCCAATATACGAGTTGTTAGCCTCTTCTACTCTTAACTCATAATAAGGAATTGATCACAGTTATTGTATCTTTTTCTAACTCAAAGGCTCAAATATGAGGTGGTTCATCCAGTAAGCAATATTGATGAGAATTGCTGTTTGAAAACGGGAGGGAGGGGAGTGGAATGGATAAACATTAGAAACATGCCTTTTGTCATTTTTTTGGTTTCTCTATCTTAAGTCGAGAAATATTAGTTTTTTCGGAAAAATTAGTCGAAAATGATTTGTGAATCTTTGGCCTATGCATAAGAATGACTAATACTCATTTCCTCATGGAATGGATCCCTTTGGAGTTATCCTTGATCAAAGGTATGATCGAATTCGTTAAAATAGATTCGCAAAGATGTTCATAAAGGGTTCTAACTCTTTTCCTGAGACAGCTGAGTCAATTTCGAACAAAAGAGTCTCTTGGTATTATTCCCTTATTCCGATTATTTTCGAGTAATGAGAAAAGCAAATATCGCGACTTACACCCCTAAGTGCGGTGTTTTCATGACTGCACTATAAGTTGAACGTTACGAAATCCACTTTCCTCGTTACTCAACAACGATCAAATTCAGGAAAAAAATACCTGGAGACCTCTTTTGTTCAAAATCGACTCAATCATCTTGGGAAAATAGTTTGAACTCGTTATGAACAATTTTTGCGAATCCATTCAAACGAATTCGGCTTGAACTTTGGATCAAGAATAACTCCAAAGAAATGCATTTTGCAAGCAAAGTAGGTTCGATTACTTGTAGGGACCGTTGGAAGATCTTCAAATTACTACTTCATAAAACTGCTTCGGAGAACCAATCATTTTCGACTTGTAATGGAAAAAACCAAAAAAAAAGAATAACTTGCCCGCGGGTACTTCCTAACCCATGAACCCACACATTTTTGTTCACGAAAATTTAGAGATACTAGCAGAACTGCCTCGCTCGCGAGCTCGCTCGGCCATAATGTACAAAAGCTCATTGAAGATGTAAAAATGTCAATGTTTTCTCCAATAATTACCAATACATGAGGATGATTCTACTTCTCAAAATAAGTGAATTGTAGGACTGAATCGAGTTTTTATCCGCCGAATCAAAGTGGACTATGGAAAATCGCGACAGTTCTCCGCGATGACAATAAAAACTTGACTTGTAAGGAAGAAAGTGAGCTCAAATTCGAATTTCACACGGGAAGTACAATGGGAATCATAAATTAATACCCCATCTTGGTTCCCATACCCGCTTGGGCGATGCAATCCTCAAAACGAGATATTGCTGTGAGATTGCATTTCGCTCATGGCTATGAATGCAGCATCATTTTTGAGGGGTAGTTTTTTATGAAAATGCATAATGACACCCCTCTAACACATTTGGAGACGTTGTACCACTCACTATGCCACTGATACCCGACGACTGCTCAACATGAGCCAATGGAAATACATGGAGTTACTCGCTCGCCAAGCTCGTTCGGTTATAGTCAATCAAAGCAGATCAAGAAAGCAAATCCAAAAATATTCTATTAAAGAAAAATAACTCAGATGAAATGAATAATATCGTTCCTAACTTTTATCCTGATGATACACTATATCGACCGTCAGCATATGAATTCCAGACTTTTTTCCTAAAATTATCCCGATTCCTTGAGATTCCAAACTTTTCAGAGACCCAGATCGAATTCCCTGAGCTGCCAGACTTTACAGAGTTTTTCGGACGAGTGAGCGCTCTGACTGTGGGACATTGATGAGGCTTAAAACCCAACTGCTCTCGATTTAGAACTTATTACGTATTGTCATGCAAACTTCCACTACCATCTCATTCTACGTACATTTACCACCTCACTCGCGGAAATTCCCGCCTCATTTCTGACCCTCTATGCATTACACGTACGTGCAATACACGTGCATTTGTGCATTCGTGCATTCGTGCATCGAGCTTTCTGCTTTGAAAGGTTAGGTCGTCTGTATGTTTACTTTTCGAAAGTTGAGTTTTTCCGAACGGAAAGTAAGTAATCTCGAGATCATGACTCACGGAAAGTTGGATAACTGTGGCTTACAACCCAAAAAGATGAAAAGGGGAGGCCAAAGTGATGATCAAGCTGTTGGAATGAGGTATTCCTGTGAAATCAAGACACGTGCTTTCCTCCCCGGTTGATGGTAGTAAACTACAGGTTTTGGCCGAATTTTCATCACGTTCTGGTGATCGAAAGTCCATTAACCAACCCTTTTATCAGTCGTTACTCAAAGTCAATTACTTTCTATCATAAAAGCTTGATTTACAGTCAACAAACACTACGTAAACACTGAGTTACTCCGGATGGCATATTGTTCACTGATTGAAACTTGGCCTTTCACAGGTAAAAACCTACGATCTCAGCATAATGAATAAGGTGACTGATTCTTTACGCCCCAAAATATTTTAAAGACTTTGTCAATTAACTGGGGAGTGATGCAAGTGTTGTTTTGAGTGTTTTAAATTTCGATAGAAATCACCCCATTATCAACAGTTTTAATTACTCTGGCTTCCAAAATTGATCATTTTGGGTTGCTGGTCACACTTATCTAACCTTCCTACGTATCATAATCTTAGTGAGATTTGTTTTTCACTCGGAAAAACTCAATTTTCAAAAAGTAAACATGCAGAAGACCTAACCCTCCGGAGCAGAAAGCTCGATGCACGAATGCACGAATGCACAAATGCACGTGTATTACACGTATGTGTATTGCACTTGCAGTGGATTTTAACAACTCTGTTGTTGCCTAAGTAATTTTCGATCACTCTGGAGAGATTAGTTGATACCTAATCCTGATCGGTGTTCTCATTTTCTGCTGAACATTTCTCCATTTCTCCTTCTATATCACTCAAAATATCGTGAGCACTTCGACCGAACCCTTTAGAAATTTTAGGCATTGCTCGAGCTCCCCCGACAATGGGTCTAGTCCCTCTGAAGCATGATCTTCCGATTTATTTTAGATCTATAAATTGTTTAAACTTGGATTTGGGTTTCAATTCCCTCTCCCCGGCCTGAAAAATTCACGAGTCTCTTCTTTTTGACCATCCACTTACTTCTAGCTCTGCCTCAATGCAAGTTCATCCATTTCATTTTGCTCGTTGCGACCTATCAACTGGTACCCCTATCATTGCACTTGCATTGTATAAACTCTTTCCGTGAATCATTTTCTACTACATCTTGTGTATATCCGTATGTTCTCTCTTAGTCAGTCGAGTTCTCCTGAATCCCTCGACCAACCGTCTTGAAATTCTGGAGGTTTATCTAAAATGGTTCAGTGATGAGCCCACTGTAATGAAAGCTCCATGGATCTCAATACTCTTCCTTTCACATATAATTACTTTTTTCAGGTTTCGACACAATTTTTAGACCATGTTTGTCCAAACATCCTAGCATCTGAGACTCTCAATATAAATTGTCAAATATTGTTGTTGAAGTATTTCTCGATTATTCTATTGAGATTGGTTGATACAGAATTCTGATTATGACTCCCATTTTCGTCGGAAAATTCTCCTCACCAACCCTTCTATGTCACTCTAAAACTCGTAGACACTCTCATCAATCTCTTTAGAAGTTTGAGTCACAACCTCCTCACACAATGGATCTGGTCCTTTTTGAGCTACATCCATCAATTCATTATGATCCTGCGAAGTTTTAACTCAGAGTTCAACTCTTACTTGATTCTGACTTCTGAATTCCTTCCCTAATCTCGAGAACTATTCCACTGATCTCCATGAATTCTTCATGGACTGTTCCCAATCCCATAGCGATTCACTTAGCCAATCTTCAACTCTACATATTCAACTTCTTCTCCAAGTTATCAAACAAAAATATGACCATTCACAAAATTCTTGAAAAAACTGAGAGAAATAATTCATTCTTGAATTTTGATCTTTCGATAATTTTTCGAATGTAATTAGAGGAACTTTAGTCAGTAATGTATTTTCATTGAAATCGTAGAGATGGGTTCCAAGTCCAAATGGGATGATGATGGGTGGATGAGGTTTCAATGTTGCAAATAGTTAATAGGAGATGAGAAAGCATTTTGCAATTGTCTTTTTGTAGAGTGCTTCATTTCGTTTCATTCTCTCATTTCTTTCCTTTTCATATCTTCGACTCGTCCATTACCATTTCAAATGAATCACTCCACATTCCATACACGGAATTATACCATTTACTTATCTTGCATGCTTTCATATGATTCACTCCATGTCTTATTTAGAAAGTCATTCAAAGAATCTAGTTTTGCCACTTGTGTAGTACATAACCTGATCACCAAGTTTTGAAATTATTTCTAAGCAATAACAGAAAACCATGAAGCTTCATACATTATTATGAAATTCAGAAAATTCTCACTATTTGTAGGTAGTTTAGAGTATAAATTGATGGGCTAACTCACCATACTGAGTCTACATACAGAATGTCGTCAACTGCCCAATCAAACAACCATGCCGTATGGACCTTCAAATCTTCCTAGGACAGCAAAAGACTGCTCAAAATATTGCTAAGAGCCTCCAGTAATATGCCATACAGTGCAGATGGTTCCCCAGAAGCTCTGGGTGAGTTTCGAGTCATAACGTAGAGCTTTGCTTCAAATGACGAGGTCCTGGGAATGACACAAAATCAAGAAGATGCCTTTATTGACAACTGAAACCTTTCTTACTAGTAAAATCACAATTTTTACAATCTTTCAAATATAAAAAATTCTAGGTTAGGCCTTATCTATGAGAAAAATCTTCAAAATCAGATGAGTTGACATCTAGCCCCATTGAAAGGCATTGCAAAAACAGCTGACTTATAACCTTCCGGATGAGAAAAGTACACGACATAGCTAGTCGATTTTGGGCACAATAGATTCATGATGAATTTGAGCACCACCGACGTGCACTATTTACTGGGGAGATGTGCAATTTAAAAAGATACTCACGTCAAAAAAAACGTCACGGCGTCCATGCGAGCAGTCGACGCCGACCGGGCGTTGCTGGATGGGAGATGGAAAACGCCGACGCCGCGATGTAGCCAGGGTTGGCCTAGTCTCGTACTTGCACTAAATATAATAACCGACACTGGAGTATTAGCACACACTCGATGGAAACCATCTCATCACCCGCGAGAGCACCGGGAAGCCCTAAAACATCCACACGGTGTCAGCTGACGCAGCGGATCCAGGGCGGACGGGCGGACCCGTATCGATTCCGGACCAGCTCACACGCGTTTGTTGACATTTGGAGGAATCATACGCTATTGGTAGTTATTGATTTTTTATAATTTTTATAGGCCGAATTAGAGAAGAAGGGGACTGTCATCGTAATTCTGTGGATCAGATCTACCTCCTGAAACAATTTTCAGGACGATCTGTCTCGATTTGAAGGAGGATTCAACATCCGGAGAATGGCAGTCACTATTTTGGAAACTGCGGATGTAGAATTCTCCTTCAAATCAAGATGAATCACCCTGAAAATTGTTCCAGGGCGTAGGTATGATCCACAGAAATACGATGACAATCGTGGTTTCTCAAGATATTGCGTAATTCACGAGTAATAAAATTTTTTCTGGCGAAAGTCAAGGTCGGTAAAGGTAGAGCTTTCGAACCCCCTTGAACTGTATGGGAAAAGAAATGTACATAATTTTTTTTCATTGATAGAAGATTCATGATTTAATTGGTAGAGATAGATATGAATGAAAATTCCACATTAACCAATTGACGGAAAATGATGAAAAAATGGTTGTTTAAGTGACCCAAAATTTGATTTGTTGATTTTAAGAAAAGATATTTGAATATAAAATAATCGATTTTTGGAAAATGTTGACATTTTTATTTTCGGATCTCATTAATCGAGAACTGTTTAATAAATTGGGCTATAAATCCTTTCAGCACATTTTTACATGGTGCTCTACCACTCACATAAATTTGGGAAAGTTCGGTCGGAAGGCTGAGGAGAAACCGGGGACGAAAAATAATAGAATTTATTCCATGACAACAGATTTCGAACATATTTTACAATTGAGATGATTTGTTTATCCTAAAAGTCTTGAAGGATAGAGAATCGGCTTCGTACATTTTGTTCCTCTCGCCGAAATCTATCTATTGTAAGTCACGGTTCTTCCTCCAGTCTTATCCCTGGTCCTCCACGAATTGAACTTTCTCTGTCGTTGTCTGTGTCCGTCTGTGCGTGTGTCTGTGCAACTTCATTTTTCGTCAACGGTTTCTCCTCAGCGTTTCGACCGATCTTTCTCAAATTTATGTGAGTGGTAGAGCACCATGTGAAGATGTGCTGAAAGGATTTATAGCCCAATCTATTAAACAGTTCTCGATTAATGAGTATGGGAAGATAAAAATGTTAAAATTTTCAAGAAATTATTAGGAGTTTTTAGAATTTATGTCTAGAAAAACTTTATAATGGAAGTTGAGGTGACCTTATAAAATGTTGATCTGGCCATCCTTGATCGATTGGTTAATACGGAATTACGTTAAACTGTATGGGAAAAGAAATGTACATGATTTTTTTTCATTGATAGAAGATTCATGATTTAATTGGTAGAGATAGATATGAATGAGAATTCCACCTCAACCAATTGACGGAAAATGATGAAAAAATGGTTGTTTGAGTGACCCAAAATTTGATTTGTTGATTTTGAGAAAAGATATTTGAATATAAAATAATCGATTTTTGGAAAATTTTAACATTTTTATTTTCCGATACTCATCAATCGAGAACTGTTTAATAGATTGGCCTATAAATCCTTTCAGCACATCTTCACATGGTGCTCTACCACTCACATAAATTTGAGAAAGATCGGTCGAAACGCTGAGGAGAAACCGTTGACGAAAAATGAAGTTGCACAGACACACGCACAGACGGACACAGACAACGACAGAGAAAGTTAAATTCGTGGAGGACCAGGGAGAAGCCTGGAGGAAAAACCGTGACTCACAATAGATAGATATCGGCGAGCGGAACAAAATGTACGAAGCCGATTCGCTATGAGTGAAGATTTTTAGAATGAAAAATTAATCTGAGTGAAAAAATTGAGTAAAAATGTCTTGTCACGAATACAACCCTTTCTCTTTGAGAAAGCAAAACCACGCTGAATCTAAATTCATCGTTATTTCTCAGGTACAACGACGCTCAACTTGAGAAATTATCCGTTTTTCCACTGAGAAAGCACCCTAAGCGCGTCCATCACGCGGGAATCGAGTGTCTCAGCTTTCATTCACTTCCTCGAGATTGATCTTAATGACCTGATCCCATGTAAAATACGCTGCTAAATGATATTAGCAGAATGCTTTTTCACGTCGGAATGTGCTTAGCTTTGTAGACAAAAAAAGTATAATTTCGAAATTACTCATCAAAATCACCAATCGTTTTCACAAATTTTATACATACCTTTCACATTTCCAATACCGATCTAAATCTTCTTATCAATACTCCAATTAATTCAATTCTTTTACCGATTCATTTCCAATTTTCCATTCGTAACTTATTCATATTCCACAATCATTACTCACATATCTATCATATCAATTTTCATCGCAATAATACTCTAATTCAAAAAAATGATATGTATTCCCATTCATCTTTGTTTTACAAACGTAAAAAGTAATTAATCACAATTATCATCAAAGTATTCGATCAAAGTAGTCGATAAGATTGTGGTATTGATCAGTTTCGATTGAGTGCTGGAAACCAACATTTTATCGTTATGAGAAATGATGACAATCGCGGTAAAGTTGATGGAAAATCTGTTGTCACGGGATTAATTCTCGTCCACGGTTTCTCCTCAGCGTTTTGACCGATCTTTCTCAAATTCATGTGAGTGGTAGAGCACCATGTAAAGATGTGCTGAAGGGATTTATAGCCCAATTTATTAAACAGTTCTCGATTGATGAGTATCTGGAAATGAAAATGTCAAAATTTTCCAAAAATCGATTATTTTATATTCGAATATCTTTTCTCAAAATCAACACATCAAATTTTGCGACACTTAAACAACCATTTTTTCATCATTTTTCGTCAATTGGTTAATGTGGAATTTTCATTCATATCTATCTCTACCAATTAAATCATAAATATTCTATCAATGAAAAAAAATCATGTACATTTCTTTTCCCATACAGTTTAACGTAATTCCGTATTGACCAATCGATCAAGGATGGTCAGATTAATATTTAATTAGGTCACCTCGACTTCCCTTATGAAGTTTTTCCAGACATAAATTCTAAAAATTCCTAATAATTTCTTAAAAATTTTAACATTTTTATTTTCCGATACTCATTAATCGAGAACTGTTTGATAGATTGCGCTATGAATCCTTGCAGCACATCTTGACATGGTGTTCTACCACTCACATGAATTTGAGAAAGATCGGTCGAAATGCTGAGGAGAAACCGGGGACGAAAAATCATAGAATTTATTCCATGATAACAGATTTCCAACAAACTTTACCATTCAGATCATTTGTTTATTCTAAAGATCTCCACTCATAGCGAATCGGCTTTGGACATTTTGTTCCTCTCGCCGATATATATCTATTGTAAGTCACGGTTTTTCCTCCAGGCTTATCCCTGGTCCTCCACGAATTTAACTTTCTCTGTCGTTGTCCGTGTCCGTCTGTGTGTGTGTGTCTGTGCAACTTCATTTTTCGTCCACGGTTTCTCTACAGCGTTTCGACCGATCTCTCTCAAATTCATGTGAGTGGTAAAGCACCATGTAAAGATGTGCTGAAAGGTTTTATAGCCCAATCTATTAAACAGTTCTCGATTAATGAGTATTGCAAAATAAAAATGTTAAAATTTTCAAGAAATTATTAGGAGTTATAGAATTTATGTCTAGAAAAACTTCATAAGGGAAGTTGAGGTGACCTAATAAAATGTTAATCTGGCCATCCTTGATCGATTGGTTAATACGGAATTACGTTGATCTGTATGGGAAAAGAAATGTACGTGATTTTTTTTCATTGTTAGAAGATTCATGATTTAATTGGTAGAGATAGATATGAATGAAAATTCCACATCAACCAATTGACGGAAAATGATGAAAAACTGGTTGTTTAAGTGACGCAAAATTTGATGTGTTGATTTTGAGAAAAGATATTTGAATATAAAATAATCGATTTTTGGAAAATTTTGACATTTTCATTTTCAGATACTCATTAATCGAGAACTGTTTGATAGATTGGGCTATAAATCCTTTCAGCACATCTTTACATGGTGTTCTACCACTCACATAAATTTGAGAAAGATCGGTCGAAACGCTGAGGAGAAACCGTGGACGAAAAATGAAGTTGCACAGACACACACACAGACGGACACGGACAACGAAAGAGAAAGTTAAATTCGTGGAGGACCAGGGATAACCCTGGAGGGAAAACCGTGACTTACAATAGATAGATATCGGCGAGAGGAACAAAATGGTGAAAGACGATTCGCTATGAGTGAAGATTTTTAGAATGAAAAATTAATTTGGTTACACTTTTCGAACTTGACTCGTCCTCTTATGTTTCAAATGGTATTATATTCGTAAATCGGCATCGGAGGACTAAATTTATTTCTCTATCAATCTCGAGTTTGAGATCGATTAATTGAGAAATTAACGATCGGGTTTGATCGTGGAGGTGTTAATTAATGAAAAAATTGCATATGACAGACATCGAGAGAAAAAAGTCGCCTGGACCCAGATTTGAACTGGGGGCCTTCTTCACACCGGGAAAGACACTCTACCAGCTGAGCTATCCAGGGCTCCAGGAACTCTTGTCTCGATGTCATGCATATGCGCGCCTTTTCTTTGCCGAAGGCGCCTGAAATCAGGTTACACTTTTCGAACTTGACTCGTCCTCTTATGTTTCAAATGGTATTATATTCGTAAATCGGCATCGGAGGACTAAATTTATTTCTCTATCAATCTCGAGTTTGAGATCGATTAATTGAGAAATTAACGATCGGGTTTGATCGTGGAGGTGTTAATTAATGAAAAAATTGCATATGACAGACATCGAGAGAAAAAAGTCGCCTGGACCCAGATTTGAACTGGGGGCCTTCTTCACACCGGGAAAGACACTCTACCAGCTGAGCTATCCAGGGCTCCAGGAACTCTTGTCTCGATGTCATGCATATGCGCGCCTTTTCTTTGCCGAAGGCGCCTGAAATCAGGTTACACTTTTCGAACTTGACTCGTCCTCTTATGTTTCAAATGGTATTATATTCGTAAATCGGCATCGGAGGACTAAATTTATTTCTCTATCAATCTCGAGTTTGAGATCGATTAATTGAGAAATTAACGATCGGGTTTGATCGTGGAGGTGTTAATTAATGAAAAAATTGCATATGACAGACATCGAGAGAAAAAAGTCGCCTGGACCCAGATTTGAACTGGGGGCCTTCTTCACACCGGGAAAGACACTCTACCAGCTGAGCTATCCAGGGCTCCAGGAACTCTTGTCTCGATGTCATGCATATGCGCGCCTTTTCTTTGCCGAAGGCGCCTGGAATCAGGTTACACTTTTCGAACTTGACTCGTCCTCTTATGTTTCAAATGGTATTATATTCGTAAATCGGCATCGGAGGACTAAATTTATTTCTCTATCAATCTCGAGTTTGAGATCGATTAATTGAGAAATTAACGATCGGGTTTGATCGTGGAGGTGTTAATTGATGAAAAAATTGCATATGACAGACATCGAGAGAAAAAAGTCGCCTGGACCCAGATTTGAACTGGGGGCCTTCTTCACACCGGGAAAGACACTCTACCAGCTGAGCTATCCAGGGCTCCAGGAACTCTTGTCTCGATGTCATGCATATGCGCGCCTTTTCTTTGCCGAAGGCGCCTGAAATCAGGTTACACTTTTCGAACTTGACTCGTCCTCTTATGTTTCAAATGGTATTATATTCGTAAATCGGCATCGGAGGACTAAATTTATTTCTCTATCAATCTCGAGTTTGAGATCGATTAATTGAGAAATTAACGATCGGGTTTGATCGTGGAGGTGTTAATTAATGAAAAAATTGCATATGACAGACATCGAGAGAAAAAAGTCGCCTGGACCCAGATTTGAACTGGGGGCCTTCTTCACACCGGGAAAGACACTCTACCAGCTGAGCTATCCAGGGCTAATTTCTCAATTAATCGATCTCAAACTCGAGATTGATAGAGAAATAAATTTAGTCACCCGATGCCGATTTACGAATATAATACCATTTGAAACATAAAAGGACGAGTCAAGTTCGAAAAGTGTAACCTGATTTCAGGCGCCTTCGGCAAAGAAAAGGCGCGCATATGCATGACATCGAGACAAGAGTTCCTGGAGCCCTGGATAGCTCAGCTGGTAGAGTGTCTTTCCCGGTGTGAAGAAGGCCCCCAGTTCAAATCTGGGTCCAGGCGACTTTTTTCTCTCGATGTCTGTCATATGCAATTTTTTCATTAATTAACACCTCCACGATCAAACCTGATCGTTAATTTCTCAATTAATCGATCTCAAACTCGAGATTGATAGAGAAATAAATTTAGTCCTCCGATGCCGATTTACGAATATAATACCATTTGAAACATAAGAGGATGAGTCAAGTTCGAAAAGTGTAACCTGATTTCAGGCGCCTTCGGCAAAGAAAAGGCGCGCATATGCATGACATCGAGACAAGAGTTCCTGGAGCCCTGGATAGCTCAGCTGGTAGAGTGTCTTTCCCGGTGTGAAGAAGGCCCCCAGTTCAAATCTGGGTCCAGGCGACTTTTTTCTCTCGATGTCTGTCATATGCAATTTTTTCATTAATTAACACCTCCACGATCAAACCCGATCGTTAATTTCTCAATTAATCGATCTCAAACTCGAGATTGATAGAGAAATAAATTTAGTCCTCCGATGCCGATTTACGAATATAATACCATTTGAAACATAAGAGGACGAGTCAAGTTCGAAAAGTGTAACCTGATTTCAGGCGCCTTCGGCAAAGAAAAGGCGCGCATATGCATGACATCGAGACAAGAGTTCCTGGAGCCCTGGATAGCTCAGCTGGTAGAGTGTCTTTCCCGGTGTGAAGAAGGCCCCCAGTTCAAATCTGGGTCCAGGCGACTTTTTTCTCTCGATGTCTGTCATATGCAATTTTTTCATTAATTAACACCTCCACGATCAAACCCGATCGTTAATTTCTCAATTAATCGATCTCAAACTCGAGATTGATAGAGAAATAAATTTAGTCCTCCGATGCCGATTTACGAATATAATACCATTTGAAACATAAGAGGACGAGTCAAGTTCGAAAAGTGTAACCTGATTTCAGGCGCCTTCGGCAAAGAAAAGGCGCGCATATGCATGACATCGAGACAAGAGTTCCTGGAGCCCTGGATAGCTCAGCTGGTAGAGTGTCTTTCCCGGTGTGAAGAAGGCCCCCAGTTCAAATCTGGGTCCAGGCGACTTTTTCCTCTCGATGTCTGTCATATGCAATTTTTTCATTAATTAACACCTCCACGATCAAACCCGATCGTTAATTTCTCAATTAATCGATCTCAAACTCGAGATTGATAGAGAAATAAATTTAGTCCTCCGATGCCGATTTACGAATATAATACCATTTGAAACATAAGAGGACGAGTCAAGTTCGAAAAGTGTAACCTGATTTCAGGCGCCTTCGGCAAAGAAAAGGCGCGCATATGCATGACATCGAGACAAGAGTTCCTGGAGCCCTGGATAGCTCAGCTGGTAGAGTGTCTTTCCCGGTGTGAAGAAGGCCCCCAGTTCAAATCTGGGTCCAGGCGACTTTTTTCTCTCGATGTCTGTCATATGCAATTTTTTCATTAATTAACACCTCCACGATCAAACCCGATCGTTAATTTCTCAATTAATCGATCTCAAACTCGAGATTGATAGAGAAATAAATTTAGTCCTCCGATGCCGATTTACGAATATAATACCATTTGAAACATAAGAGGACGAGTCAAGTTCGAAAAGTGTAACCTGATTTCAGGCGCCTTCGGCAAAGAAAAGGCGCGCATATGCATGACATCGAGACAAGAGTTCCTGGAGCCCTGGATAGCTCAGCTGGTAGAGTGTCTTTCCCGGTGTGAAGAAGGCCCCCAGTTCAAATCTGGGTCCAGGCGACTTTTTTCTCTCGATGTCTGTCATATGCAATTTTTTCATTAATTAACACCTCCACGATCAAACCCGATCGTTAATTTCTCAATTAATCGATCTCAAACTCGAGATTGATAGAGAAATAAATTTAGTCCTCCGATGCCGATTTACGAATATAATACCATTTGAAACATAAGAGGACGAGTCAAGTTCGAAAAGTGTAACCTGATTTCAGGCGCCTTCGGCAAAGAAAAGGCGCGCATATGCATGACATCGAGACAAGAGTTCCTGGAGCCCTGGATAGCTCAGCTGGTAGAGTGTCTTTCCCGGTGTGAAGAAGGCCCCCAGTTCAAATCTGGGTCCAGGCGACTTTTTTCTCTCGATGTCTGTCATATGCAATTTTTTCATTAATTAACACCTCCACGATCAAACCCGATCGTTAATTTCTCAATTAATCGATCTCAAACTCGAGATTGATAGAGAAATAAATTTAGTCCTCCGATGCCGATTTACGAATATAATACCATTTGAAACATAAGAGGACGAGTCAAGTTCGAAAAGTGTAACCTGATTTCAGGCGCCTTCGGCTAAGAAAAGGCGCGCATATGCATGACATCGAGACAAGAGTTCCTGGAGCCCTGGATAGCTCAGCTGGTAGAGTGTCTTTCCCGGTGTGAAGAAGGCCCCCAGTTCAAATCTGGGTCCAGGCGACTTCTTTCTCTCGATGTCTGTCATATGCAATTTTTTCATTAATTAACACCTCCACGATCAAACCCGATCGTTAATTTCTCAATTAATCGATCTCAAACTCGAGATTGATAGAGAAATAAATTTAGTCCTCCGATGCCGATTTACGAATATAATACCATTTGAAACATAAGAGGACGAGTCAAGTTCGAAAAGTGTAACCTGATTTCAGGCGCCTTCGGCAAAGAAAAGGCGCGCATATGCATGACATCGAGACAAGAGTTCCTGGAGCCCTGGATAGCTCAGCTGGTAGAGTGTCTTTCCCGGTGTGAAGAAGGCCCCCAGTTCAAATCTGGGTCCAGGCGACTTTTTTCTCTCGATGTCTGTCATATGCAAATTTTTTCATTAATTAACACCTCCACGATCAAACCCGATCGTTAATTTCTCAATTAATCGATCTCAAACTCGAGATTGATAGAGAAATAAATTTAGTCCTCCGATGCCGATTTACGAATATAATACCATTTGAAACATAAGAGGACGAGTCAAGTTCGAAAAGTGTAACCTGATTTCAGGCGCCTTCGGCAAAGAAAAGGCGCGCATATGCATGACATCGAGACAAGAGTTCCTGGAGCCCTGGATAGCTCAGCTGGTAGAGTGTCTTTCCCGGTGTGAAGAAGGCCCCCAGTTCAAATCTGGGTCCAGGCGACTTTTTTCTCTCGATGTCTGTCATATGCAATTTTTTCATTAATTAACACCTCCACGATCAAACCCGATCGTTAATTTCTCAATTAATCGATCTCAAACTCGAGATTGATAGAGAAATAAATTTAGTCCTCCGATGCCGATTTACGAATATAATACCATTTGAAACATAAGAGGACGAGTCAAGTTCGAAAAGTGTAACCTGATTTCAGGCGCCTTCGGCAAAGAAAAGGCGCGCATATGCATGACATCGAGACAAGAGTTCCTGGAGCCCTGGATAGCTCAGCTGGTAGAGTGTCTTTCCCGGTGTGAAGAAGGCCCCCAGTTCAAATCTGGGTCCAGGCGACTTTTTTCTCTCGATGTCTGTCATATGCAATTTTTTCATTAATTAACACCTCCACGATCAAACCCGATCGTTAATTTCTCAATTAATCGATCTCAAACTCGAGATTGATAGAGAAATAAATTTAGTCCTCCGATGCCGATTTACGAATATAATACCATTTGAAACATAAGAGGACGAGTCAAGTTCGAAAAGTGTAACCTGATTTCAGGCGCCTTCGGCAAAGAAAAGGCGCGCATATGCATGACATCGAGACAAGAGTTCCTGGAGCCCTGGATAGCTCAGCTGGTAGAGTGTCTTTCCCGGTGTGAAGAAGGCCCCCAGTTCAAATCTGGGTCCAGGCGACTTTTTTCTCTCGATGTCTGTCATATGCAAATTTTTTCATTAATTAACACCTCCACGATCAAACCCGATCGTTAATTTCTCAATTAATCGATCTCAAACTCGAGATCGATAGAGAAATAAATTTAGTCCTCCGATGCCGATTTACGAATATAATACCATTTGAAACATAAGAGGACGAGTCAAGTTCGAAAAGTGTAACCTGATTTCAGGCACCTTCGGCAAAGAAAAGGCGCGCATATGCATGACATCGAGACAAGAGTTCCTGGAGCCCTGGATAGCTCAGCTGGTAGAGTGTCTTTCCCGGTGTGAAGAAGGCCCCCAGTTCAAATCTGGGTCCAGGCGACTTTTTTCTCTCGATGTCTGTCATATGCAATTTTTTCATTAATTAACACCTCCACGATCAAACCCGATCGTTAATTTCTCAATTAATCGATCTCAAACTCGAGATTGATAGAGAAATAAATTTAGTCCTCCGATGCCGATTTACGAATATAATACCATTTGAAACATAAGAGGACGAGTCAAGTTCGAAAAGTGTAACCTGATTTCAGGCGCCTTCGGCAAAGAAAAGGCGCGCATATGCATGACATCGAGACAAGAGTTCCTGGAGCCCTGGATAGCTCAGCTGGTAGAGTGTCTTTCCCGGTGTGAAGAAGGCCCCCAGTTCAAATCTGGGTCCAGGCGACTTTTTTCTCTCGATGTCTGTCATATGCAATTTTTTCATTAATTAACACCTCCACGATCAAACCCGATCGTTAATTTCTCAATTAATCGATCTCAAACTCGAGATTGATAGAGAAATAAATTTAGTCACCCGATGCCGATTTACGAATATAATACCATTTGAAACATAAAAGGACGAGTCAAGTTCGAAAAGTGTAACCTGATTTCAGGCGCCTTCGGCAAAGAAAAGGCGCGCATATGCATGACATCGAGACAAGAGTTCCTGGAGCCCTGGATAGCTCAGCTGGTAGAGTGTCTTTCCCGGTGTGAAGAAGGCCCCCAGTTCAAATCTGGGTCCAGGCGACTTTTTTCTCTCGATGTCTGTCATATGCAATTTTTTCATTAATTAACACCTCCACGATCAAACCTGATCGTTAATTCCTCAATTAATCGATCTCAAACTCGAGATTGATAGAGAAATAAATTTAGTCCTCCGATGCCGATTTACGAATATAATACCATTTGAAACATAAGAGGACGAGTCAAGTTCGAAAAGTGTAACCTGATTTCAGGCGCCTTCGGCAAAGAAAAGGCGCGCATATGCATGACATCGAGACAAGAGTTCCTGGAGCCCTGGATAGCTCAGCTGGTAGAGTGTCTTTCCCGGTGTGAAGAAGGCCCCCAGTTCAAATCTGGGTCCAGGCGACTTTTTTCTCTCGATGTCTGTCATATGCAATTTTTTCATTAATTAACACCTCCACGATCAAACCCGATCGTTAATTTCTCAATTAATCGATCTCAAACTCGAGATTGATAGAGAAATAAATTTAGTCCTCCGATGCCGATTTACGAATATAATACCATTTGAAACATAAGAGGACGAGTCAAGTTCGAAAAGTGTAACCTGATTTCAGGCGCCTTCGGCAAAGAAAAGGCGCGCATATGCATGACATCGAGACAAGAGTTCCTGGAGCCCTGGATAGCTCAGCTGGTAGAGTGTCTTTCCCGGTGTGAAGAAGGCCCCCAGTTCAAATCTGGGTCCAGGCGACTTTTTTCTCTCGATGTCTGTCATATGCAATTTTTTCATTAATTAACACCTCCACGATCAAACCCGATCGTTAATTTCTCAATTAATCGATCTCAAACTCGAGATTGATAGAGAAATAAATTTAGTCCTCCGATGCCGATTTACGAATATAATACCATTTGAAACATAAGAGGACGAGTCAAGTTCGAAAAGTGTAACCTGATTTCAGGCGCCTTCGGCAAAGAAAAGGCGCGCATATGCATGACATCGAGACAAGAGTTCCTGGAGCCCTGGATAGCTCAGCTGGTAGAGTGTCTTTCCCGGTGTGAAGAAGGCCCCCAGTTCAAATCTGGGTCCAGGCGACTTTTTCCTCTCGATGTCTGTCATATGCAATTTTTTCATTAATTAACACCTCCACGATCGAACCCGATCGTTAATTTCTCAATTAATCGATCTCAAACTCGAGATTGATAGAGAAATAAATTTAGTCCTCCGATGCCGATTTACGAATATAATACCATTTGAAACATAAGAGGACGAGTCAAGTTCGAAAAGTGTAACCTGATTTCAGGCGCCTTCGGCAAAGAAAAGGCGCGCATATGCATGACATCGAGACAAGAGTTCCTGGAGCCCTGGATAGCTCAGCTGGTAGAGTGTCTTTCCCGGTGTGAAGAAGGCCCCCAGTTCAAATCTGGGTCCAGGCGACTTTTTTCTCTCGATGTCTGTCATATGCAATTTTTTCATTAATTAACACCTCCACGATCAAACCCGATCGTTAATTTCTCAATTAATCGATCTCAAACTCGAGATTGATAGAGAAATAAATTTAGTCCTCCGATGCCGATTTACGAATATAATACCATTTGAAACATAAGAGGACGAGTCAAGTTCGAAAAGTGTAACCTGATTTCAGGCGCCTTCGGCAAAGAAAAGGCGCGCATATGCATGACATCGAGACAAGAGTTCCTGGAGCCCTGGATAGCTCAGCTGGTAGAGTGTCTTTCCCGGTGTGAAGAAGGCCCCCAGTTCAAATCTGGGTCCAGGCGACTTTTTTCTCTCGATGTCTGTCATATGCAATTTTTTCATTAATTAACACCTCCACGATCAAACCCGATCGTTAATTTCTCAATTAATCGATCTCAAACTCGAGATTGATAGAGAAATAAATTTAGTCCTCCGATGCCGATTTACGAATATAATACCATTTGAAACATAAGAGGACGAGTCAAGTTCGAAAAGTGTAACCTGATTTCAGGCGCCTTCGGCTAAGAAAAGGCGCGCATATGCATGACATCGAGACAAGAGTTCCTGGAGCCCTGGATAGCTCAGCTGGTAGAGTGTCTTTCCCGGTGTGAAGAAGGCCCCCAGTTCAAATCTGGGTCCAGGCGACTTTTTTCTCTCGATGTCTGTCATATGCAAATTTTTTCATTAATTAACACCTCCACGATCAAACCCGATCGTTAATTTCTCAATTAATCGATCTCAAACTCGAGATTGATAGAGAAATAAATTTAGTCCTCCGATGCCGATTTACGAATATAATACCATTTGAAACATAAGAGGACGAGTCAAGTTCGAAAAGTGTAACCTGATTTCAGGCGCCTTCGGCAAAGAAAAGGCGCGCATATGCATGACATCGAGACAAGAGTTCCTGGAGCCCTGGATAGCTCAGCTGGTAGAGTGTCTTTCCCGGTGTGAAGAAGGCCCCCAGTTCAAATCTGGGTCCAGGCGACTTTTTTCTCTCGATGTCTGTCATATGCAATTTTTTCATTAATTAACACCTCCACGATCAAACCCGATCGTTAATTTCTCAATTAATCGATCTCAAACTCGAGATTGATAGAGAAATAAATTTAGTCCTCCGATGCCGATTTACGAATATAATACCATTTGAAACATAAGAGGACGAGTCAAGTTCGAAAAGTGTAACCTGATTTCAGGCGCCTTCGGCAAAGAAAAGGCGCGCATATGCATGACATCGAGACAAGAGTTCCTGGAGCCCTGGATAGCTCAGCTGCTAGAGTGTCTTTCCCGGTGTGAAGAAGGCCCCCAGTTCAAATCTGGGTCCAGGCGACTTTTTTCTCTCGATGTCTGTCATATGCAATTTTTTCATTAATTAACACCTCCACGATCAAACCCGATCGTTAATTTCTCAATTAATCGATCTCAAACTCGAGATTGATAGAGAAATAAATTTAGTCCTCCGATGCCGATTTACGAATATAATACCATTTGAAACATAAGAGGACGAGTCAAGTTCGAAAAGTGTAACCTGATTTCAGGCATCTTCGGCAAAGAAAAGGCGCGCATATGCATGACATCGAGACAAGAGTTCCTGGAGCCCTGGATAGCTCAGCTGGTAGAGTGTCTTTCCCGGTGTGAAGAAGGCCCCCAGTTCAAATCTGGGTCCAGGCGACTTTTTTCTCTCGATGTCTGTCATATGCAAATTTTTTCATTAATTAACACCTCCACGATCAAACCCGATCGTTAATTTCTCAATTAATCGATCTCAAACTCGAGATTGATAGAGAAATAAATTTAGTCCTCCGATGCCGATTTACGAATATAATACCATTTGAAACATAAGAGGACGAGTCAAGTTCGAGAAGTGTAACCTGATTTCAGGCACCTTCGGCAAAGAAAAGGCGCGCATATGCATGACATCGAGACAAGAGTTCCTGGAGCCCTGGATAGCTCAGCTGGTAGAGTGTCTTTCCCGGTGTGAAGAAGGCCCCCAGTTCAAATCTGGGTCCAGGCGACTTTTTTCTCTCGATGTCTGTCATATGCAATTTTTTCATTAATTAACACCTCCACGATCAAACCCGATCGTTAATTTCTCAATTAATCGATCTCAAACTCGAGATTGATAGAGAAATAAATTTAGTCCTCCGATGCCGATTTACGAATATAATACCATTTGAAACATAAGAGGACGAGTCAAGTTCGAAAAGTGTAACCTGATTTCAGGCGCCTTCGGCAAAGAAAAGGCGCGCATATGCATGACATCGAGACAAGAGTTCCTGGAGCCCTGGATAGCTCAGCTGGTAGAGTGTCTTTCCCGGTGTGAAGAAGGCCCCCAGTTCAAATCTGGGTCCAGGCGACTTTTTTCTCTCGATGTCTGTCATATGCAAATTTTTTCATTAATTAACACCTCCACGATCAAACCCGATCGTTAATTTCTCAATTAATCGATCTCAAACTCGAGATTGATAGAGAAATAAATTTAGTCCTCCGATGCCGATTTACGAATATAATACCATTTGAAACATAAGAGGACGAGTCAAGTTCGAAAAGTGTAACCTGATTTCAGGCACCTTCGGCAAAGAAAAGGCGCGCATATGCATGACATCGAGACAAGAGTTCCTGGAGCCCTGGATAGCTCAGCTGGTAGAGTGTCTTTCCCGGTGTGAAGAAGGCCCCCAGTTCAAATCTGGGTCCAGGCGACTTTTTTCTCTCGATGTCTGTCATATGCAATTTTTTCATTAATTAACACCTCCACGATCAAACCCGATCGTTAATTTCTCAATTAATCGATCTCAAACTCGAGATTGATAGAGAAATAAATTTAGTCCTCCGATGCCGATTTACGAATATAATACCATTTGAAACATAAGAGGACGAGTCAAGTTCGAAAAGTGTAACCTGATTTCAGGCGCCTTCGGCAAAGAAAAGGCGCGCATATGCATGACATCGAGACAAGAGTTCCTGGAGCCCTGGATAGCTCAGCTGGTAGAGTGTCTTTCCCGGTGTGAAGAAGGCCCCCAGTTCAAATCTGGGTCCAGGCGACTTTTTTCTCTCGATGTCTGTCATATGCAATTTTTTCATTAATTAACACCTCCACGATCAAACCCGATCGTTAATTTCTCAATTAATCGATCTCAAACTCGAGATTGATAGAGAAATAAATTTAGTCCTCCGATGCCGATATACGAATATAATACCATTTGAAACATAAGAGGACGAGTCAAGTTCGAAAAGTGTAACCTGATTTCAGGCGCCTTCGGCAAAGAAAAGGCGCACATATGCATGACATCGAGACAAGAGTTCCTGGAGCCCTGGATAGCTCAGCTGGTAGAGTGTCTTTCCCGGTGTGAAGAAGGCCCCCAGTTCAAATCTGGGTCCAGGCGACTTTTTTCTCTCGATGTCTGTCATATGCAATTTTTTCATTAATTAACACCTCCCCGATCAAACCCGATCGTTAATTTCTCAATTAATCGATCTCAAACTCGAGATTGATAGAGAAATAAATTTAGTCCTCCGATGCCGATTTACGAATATAATACCATTTAAAAATTAATTTGAGTGAAAAAATTGAGCAAAAATATCTTGTCACGAATACAACCCTTTCTCTTTGAGAAAGCAAAACCACGTTGAATCGAAATTCATCATCATTTCTCAGTAACAACGATGCCTAACGTGGAACAAATGCGTTTTTCCACCCAGAAAGCATCCTAAGCGCATCTTTCACCCCCGAATCGAGTGTCTCGGGCGTCACTCACTCTTTCGAGACTAATGTGAATTGACCAAAATGTCTCTTCCGTTCGATTCGAGGGTCTCAGCAGTCACTGACTCACGTAGGAATGGTCAGAACGTTCCAAATCCATGCCAAATCAGAGGTCACCATCATTTCTGCCGTAAAATTGGTCTCGGCAAGGGACCTAAGGGAGAGTTCCTGCCAAAATCGAAATACTGTCTCACTTGGCCTCATGGGGATATTCGGGATCCGTGACAAACTCTCTTCACAACCATTCCTAAAGGCGCTCACTATCGTATGAAGATCTAGGCTGAATCTAATTCGACAATGGCGTCTTGTTGAAATCACCTCCAATCAGCGCGAGATAAAAGTATCTCGTACGAAAACGTCTATGCACTCCGGCCGCCTAATCCAGAAAGAGATCAATCGGGCTTACTCTAACCCAACCGTCACGGGTAAGGTCCCTATCTCACGCGAAGATTGTAGCGCCCCTTGCTCGTGCGTTGCGGCCGGTCATCGAACCAAACCTTACACGCTTTGCAATCCTAGCATTTTATGTGAAAATGGGATCCTATGGCCGCTCCAGTAGTCCAGGCCCTGCTCCCAGCCTTTTGTCAGCGTCGATTCACGTCGGTCGTTTTGGCAGTTAACGACGAGCAACGTCAAGCTGTCATGAAATTTTAGTGAGCTGCGGATAAGTAGGTCCCTGGGGAACCGATCGAGATTCTGGAATCACAATGCTTCCCTAAATTACTCTCTGGTATACTCTCAAGTCTGAATCCATGTCGAATCTGACTATACAAAAGAGTCTTCTGCTGTGACTATGATTGCCAGAGCCAAAATATACCAGAATTATTATATTAAGTGACACAAGGTGCCTATTCCCCCACGGAATCCCTATATTAGGGTTGCCAACATAAAATCGAATCAGTGTTGCCAACTTGACGGCACGAAAAGTCCCTAGACCAGGTCAAATGTCCCTAGATTTTTCCGCGATGTATAGAACACGTGTTTGAGTGTCGTTTACGTATTTTTGACGTATTTTTGAGTTTTTTATATGTATTTCCGATTTTTTATATGTATTTATACGTTGATATTATATATTCGATTTGCTGCTAATTCTTGCCGTGAAGACGGTCGCTGATCGGTCTCACGGAGCCCTTTCGAACACTGCCCAAGCTTTCGAATCCGTCGGCGAAGGTTAGGAGCAATCGATTTTTATGTGTTTCGTTTATATATTTTCGTATTAAGTGCATGCTGGGAGTTATTTTATGGCGTATTTTAGTGAAACGTATCAGAAAATTCGAGACACCGCCATTTTCAACATCGAAGGTAGCCGAGTAACTTTTTACGGTTGTCAAGGCCGCCTCTCTTTCAGATGTGAAGTAACTTTGGTGTTCGAGTTAGCTTTATTTAATGGTTTTTATTTTAATTTTTTGTTAGAGATAGATCGATCCGCATGAGTATTGGTTGATTTCGAATGAAATCGGTAATACAGTGACGATGAAGTCGAATTGTACTGACAAAGTGATGGAATGTTAAAGATCGAGAGGTTGTTATTTCGTTGATTTTGAATATATGATACATACGAATGGATTTCAAATTTCTGAAACTTTTCTGAATGAATTCGAGGAATCTTTGATTTGACTCTGAAGATGATAATTTTCGTATTTCTACTCATACCGAGTTTGAAACTACGTAACACTTTGGAGTTTTTGAATTTATTTCTATTTGGAGGAGAAATTAACCGTTTTTTTTAAAATCGAACTTATGAAAATATGAAATGAGAAGCGGCTTACGTCTATCTCGCATGCTGATATTAGAGGACGTCATTTCATATGGGGGAGTGGTTGAGAGAACTCTTTTGACCAGTTCATGATTCAAGTGATTTTGATGAGAATTCAGGGATAGATAATTTACATTTAGGAAGGGTATCGTATAGACTATTAGGAATGACTTTCGTAAATGAATCCAATATCACTCGATTGATGCAATCGTGAGGGGAGAATTGAATTGATGCATTGTGATGGTTTTTGCTACGCGATCATCAAGAGCAATTGTTAGAAATTCACTAATCAGGGAAGCTCTTTATTTTCATACTATTTTTAGTATTTACGTTGAAAGATTTGAATTTTTGAGAAGTTTTTGATCTGACGTAATGATTCTAATATTCATCATCCTCGTATTTTGTTCATGGAGTGGAATTGAGTTGAAACGGGGCAGTGTTTTATGTTAAGAGTGAAATTTTAACTCTTCATCACAGAGGTTGAAGGAGACATGATCAGATGAGACTGACCCGTCGATTTGGTTTACCAGTGTCGGGACCAAAGCGGCGCTCAGATCAGAGGGAATCCAGCAACATGCTTCCGAAGAGTGGCGTTAGTATTGTGTTGTTGTTTTACAATAGCCGGGCAACAGGAAGTCACACTCTGTCGCACTCGGGAATGAGAAACCCAACTCCCATATGAGCCAAGGCATTATGTGACGCAACTCGTAAAAGTGTGGTGTGGTAGTTTTGAGTGAGTATGACGAGGATGAGTTGAATTAATGTCATTAGAGAAGCTTTGAATTAGATCCTGATAGTGAAGATTATGTGAATGCTTTTACTCTTCGATGAAATTGGGATAATGATTTCAATTTGTCAAGTGATAGTAGATTCATATATATTTTTCTAAATGAATCTGAACTGATTCAAGTAGAGCAGGGATCAGTACTTGGAATTTCTTAATATATTGAAAAATTTTAATTATGCCCTTTTTAAAAATTTGTATATATCTCATAATGAATAGAATATTATTCAACTTGAGATTGAAAGAATGCACAATTGAAAATTGTATGTTTATTTTAAAGGGCGTAATTCCATTTGGGGGAGTGGTTGAGAGAATTTTTCTCACCAGTTTATGATTCAACTAATCTGCATTAGATTTAGGAATCGATAATTTACATTGAGCGATGGTAATGTCTAAAACATTCAAAATTACTTTTGTGAATGAATCAAATATCATTTGAACAGTGCATTCGTGAGGGGAGAATCGAATCGATGTATTGTGATGGTCTCTGATACCTGATCATTCAAGAACAATTGTTATAAAATTACTATTAGGGAAGCTTTTTGTTTTCATACTATCTTTAGTATTTACGTTGAAAGATTTGAATTTTTGATAAGATTTTGATTCGACGTAATGATTTCAATATTCATCATCCTCGTCTTTTGTTCATGATGTGAAATTGAGTTGAAACGGGGGAGTGTTTTATGTTAAGAGGAAAATCGTAACTCTTCATTACAGAGGTTGAAGGAGACATGATCAGATGAGACTGATCCGTCGGTTTGGTTTACCAGTGTCGGGACCAAAGCGGCGCTCAGATCAGAGAAAATCCAGCAACATGCTTCTGAAGAGTGGTGTTAGTGTTGTGTTGTAGTTTTACAATAGCTGGACAACAGGGAGTCACACTCTGTCGCACTCGGGAATGAGAAACCCAACTCCCATATGAGCCAAGGCATTATGTGCTGTTGCAACTTGTAAAAGTGTGGTGTGATAGTTTCAAGTAAGTATGACGAGGATGAATGAAGCATTGAATTAGATCTTGTTAATGAAGATTACGTGAATGCATTTACTTTTTGATGAAATTAGAAGAATGATTTTACTTTGTCGAGTGATAGTGGATTCATAAATATTTTTTCGGATGACTTTGAATTGATTCAAGTTAAGCTGGAATTAGTACTTGGAAATTCTCAATATATTAAAAAATTTCAAATATGCTTCTTTTGAAAATTTGTATGAATCTCATCATGAATAGAATATTTTTCAGCTTGAGATTAAAAAAAAGTACAATTGAATATTGTACGGAAAAATTCATTTGATGAGTTGTATTCTTTTTCGAATGCTTATTCTATGATAAATGAATCGACACGGGGATGGTTGGGGACATTACCCCAACCATTTGATTTTATTTATCGAGTTTCGGGAGGTTCAGATATTGATACATTTCACATTGGACATAATTACATGTAGAGTACGTAGCGTGATATCTTGAACTAAAGTCTCATCATACATTATTCTAGTTACAGGTTTACATTTGGATGTCTTAAAATAGATTGAGTCATGTTATACAATCGTATGAGAAGCGTGTGTCGCCGTCTTGTTAACAAAATTAGTTATTGTACGAATTCAAGGAGAGTCGTCACAACAAAAGATTGAATTCTGAGAAACGTGCACGAAAGTCACTACATCGATGAATGATAATTTTTTATCATACTCAATAATGAACGAATATATGAATGAAATTATTGATATTCAATATACGATTCTAGGAACGAACTAATTCCAACAATATTTTGATCTATAATTTATAACAACTCGTGATATTTGGTGAAGATTCTATTGAAATGAACAGGAATATCGATCTATCGTTTTCGTTGTGTGATATGGAGTGGAATTGAGTGTGAATTGGTTCGTGTACATTGTTTCAGTGTACATGTAACTCTTCATCACAGAGGTTGAAGGAGACATGATCAGATGAGACTGACCCGTCGGTTTGGTTTACCAGTGTCGGGACCAAAGCGGCGCTCAGATCATAGGAAATCCAGCAACTTGCTTCTGAAGAGTGGTGTAAGTGTGTTGTAATTTTGAGTGAGAATACCCTACATTTACAGCAGCTTGGCAACAGAAAATTGTAATCTGTCGATCTCAGAGATGATAGTCTCAATTTCCGATTGCATTTGGATATGTAAACGATGTGTATTGTAGGGAATTATTCGTTAAAGTGTGGGACGATGGATCGATTTTTTTCGTAATTGAGATTAGTCTCAAATTAGATCGTGGAATCAAGGTGACATTGGTGAGATACCATTCATGCCATTTCAGTAGATTAGTAAATGCTATTTTCTTATTTGTTTACGTTTTATGAAAGACTAATCAATCTAATGTTCTGACGACGATTTTATAGAATCATAATATTCAAAAAATTTCCATGGAGCTATATCTCATTGAATTTTTACAGATATTTTAGAATGTGAAGTGACACGGGTTGATACATGTAACTTACATTTGATGTCTTCGGAAGTTGATTCGATTCCAGAGGTGTTATAAATTCCCTTGTTTTATGTGAGTATCGTCATCCTTTTGTGCTTGAATCCATGTCATTTTACTGTAGTCCCGATCTTGTTACTTTTTCTGGAACGGGTGTAACACGTTGAGTTGAAAACGTCTTGTAAATTCCCCGCTGTGCGATATTCACGATTGATTTTTGAATGCCTGTAGAATAATAGAGCAAAGTTTGAAATTGAACTCTTCATTGGTGTCATATTTGGTGAATTAGATGTTAATCCAACTGAATTT
The DNA here is from genome assembly GCA_029851415.1 of Eretmocerus hayati. Classification (NCBI taxonomy): domain Eukaryota; kingdom Metazoa; phylum Arthropoda; class Insecta; order Hymenoptera; family Aphelinidae; genus Eretmocerus; species Eretmocerus hayati. Next base: position 458,713 of record CM056743.1, on the reverse strand, counting down.
CATAATATAGCAAGACATTCTCATGGAGGGGGAAATAGAGAATTAGAATGGCAGAGCCTGAAAATTCTGTCTTTGGAGGTAACTTATCAATTTTGTTTGGAATCATAGGGATTCAATTCATTTCTTGATATTATTATGTACTTGAATCTACAAAATCTCGGAGAAGGTTTGAATTTTATATTTGGTATGTTTATCGAATTCGGAGAACATGAAGAACTATGATTTGATAGATATTACTTACTTTTACGCTCTTGAGTTGTAGATATCAATGTCCATAATGATATTTCGTAAGTCCTCCTTATTTACATAGAATTTTCTTGAATTGGATCTTGTCTTTAGCGTACGCATGTTCACCACTGTGTCAAGAGCCATAATGTGGGTTTGGTAAGGGATCGCGCATCACCAATGGTATCTTATTCTTTCGATAACACGTTTTTTGATTTCACTCGGCGCCTATGTCTGTCTTTGAAGGCAGCGTGGGGTCGACTCTGGCTCCGGTAGGGAACGCGAATGCCTGGGCGTTTCTTGTAACTGAAACTGATAAGAATGGAGGTAAGTTCAGAATGTGCCCCAGAGTGGGAAATTTCGAAAATTTTTGGGAGAATTTTTCGAAAAAAAATCAATTTTTTATATTTTTGTTTTTTCAAAATCCCGTAAAAATTTCGAATTTTTATCCCTTATATCTTCATTTTGCGAAGCCCCGGACAAAAACTTAAGTTTTTATTCACTATATCTTTGATCTATTTAAATCATTAAAGATTCTTCACGTATATGTTTTCGTAACTTTAACGATTCCAGGAAAAACGAGTAATTGAATTAATGGAGAAATTACTCACCCTTCCCACGTTCTATAGGTGTTGGTGTCCACGATGATATTCTGCAAGCTCACTTCATTTTTCGTTGACTCTTCTTATGATTGCCCAACCTCATAGAGTACGCGTGTTCGCGACGGGCTCCAGAGGGTGACTGTGGGCCGTTGAGAGTGCGCGCATCACTAAGTATCCCCACTCATTTCCCGGTGTCACGATGTTTGATGCTTTCCGGCGTTTGTGTGTCTGTAAAGGCAGTGAGGGGAAAACTGCGGCTCCGGTAGAGAGCGCGTATGCCGGAGTGTCTCTTTCACTGAAATTGATAAGAATGGAGACAAGTTCAGAATGTGTCTCAGAGTGGGAAATTTTGAAAAATTTTCCGGAAAATTTTTCGAAAAAAAATCAATTTTTTATATTCTTGTTTTGTCAAAATCCCATAAAAATTTCGAATTTTTATTTTTTATATCTCCGTTTTTCGAAACCCGGTCAAAATCTTAAATTTTTCATTTTTATATCTTTAATCAATTTAAATCATTAAAAATTTTCGAAGTTTATGTTTTCGCAACTTCAACGATTCCAGAAGAAGCAAGTAATTGAATTAATGATGGAATTACTCACCCTTCAGACGTTCTATAGATATTGATGTCCACGATGATATACTGTACGCCCACTTCATTTTTCGTTGACTCATCTTATGATTGCCCAACCTCATAGAGTACGTGTGTTAGCGACGGGCTCCAGAGGATGACTGCGGGCCATTGAGAGAGCGCGCATCACTAAGTATACCCACTCCTTCTTCGGTGTCACGATGTTTGATGCTTTTTGGCGCGCGGGTGTGTCTGTGAAGGCAGTGAGGGGAAAATTGCAGCTCCGGTAGAGAGCTGCCTGGGCGTTTCTCTAATTGAAATTGATAAGAATGAGGGCAAGTTCAGAATGTGCCTCAGAGTGGGAAATTTTGGAAATTTTTGGGGAAATTTTTTGAAAAAAAAAAAAAACAATTTTTTATATTTCTGTTTCTCCGAAGTCCCGAAAAATTTTTGGATTTTAATTCTCTATATATTTGTCTCGTCAAGCCCCGGACAAAATCTTAAAATCTCATCTATCATATTTTCAATTAATTTGAACCATTGGAATTCTCGACGTTATCGTTTTCTTAATTCCAACGATTCCAGAAAAAATGAATTCCTAAATTGTTGTTGAAATCACTTACCTTTATGATGTCCTCTATGTATGTTCATGTCCTCGATGATATCTTGCAAGCTAACTTTGTTCTGCGTCGACTCTTGTTATACCTGCTCGACCCCATAGAGTACGTGTGTTTGCGCCGGGCACAAGAAGAAGACTACAAACTGTTGAGAGAGCGCGCATCAGTACGTATCCCCTCTACTCTTCTGGTGTCATGATGCTTCTCGGCACGTGTCTGTGTCTGTGGAGGCGGAGACGGGGAGATTGCGGCTCCGGTAGAGAGCGCGAATGCCTGGGCGTTTCTCTAACTGAAACTGAGGAGAATGAAGGCAAATTCAGGTTGTGCTTCAGAATGGGAAAATTTTTCGGAAGAAAGACAATTTTTCATATTATTGTTTTTTCAAAATCCCGGAAAATTTTTGAATTTTAACTTTTTATATATTTGTTCTGTCGAAGCCGCGGACAAAATTTTGAATTTTCATCTATCATTACTCTAATTCATTCGAATCATTGGAATTCTCGACGTTATCGTTTTTGTAATTTCTACGATTCCAAAAAAATGGATTTTCTAATTGTTGTTGAAATCACTTACCCTTACGATGTCTCCTATATATGTTGATGCCCTCGATGATATCCTGCAAGCTGACTTTGTTCTGCGTCGACTCTTGTTATACCTGCTCTATCCACCCCATAGGGTACGTGTGTTTACGCCGGGCACAAGGAGAAGACTGCGAACTGTTGAGAGAGCGCGCATCACTAAGTATCCCCTCTCCTTCTGGTGTCATGATGCTTCTCGGCGCGTGTCTGTGTCTGTGAAGGCGGAGAGGGGAAGACTGCGGTTCCGGTAGAGAGCGCGAATGCCTGGGCGTTTCTGTGACTGAAACTGATGAGAATGAAGACAAGTTCAGGCTGTGCCTCAGAGTGGGGAATTTGGAAAATTTTTTGAAAAATAACAATTTTTTATATTTTTGTTTTTCCAAAATCCCAAAAAATCTTTGAATTTTCATTCTCCACATTTTCTTTTTACTGAGGGTCCGGAGAAAATTCCGAATTTCTATCCAATATATTTTCGTTCTATATTGATTTCAGGAATAACGATTAATCAAATTATTCATGGAATCACTTACCCGTACGATGTTTATCCTAGATGTCGATGTCAACGATAATATTCTGCAAGCTCACCTCATTATGTGTCAACTGTTTTTATACTCGCTCAACTTCTGTGAGCACGTGTGTTCGCGACGGGCTTGAGAAGATGACTGCGGGCTGTTGAGAGAGCGCGCATCACTAAGAATCCCCTTTCCTTTTCTGGTGTCACGTTGTTTGATGCTTCTCGCGCGCGTATGTATTTTTGAAGGCAGCGAGGAGACGAGTGTGGCTCTGGTAGAGAGCGCGTATGTTTGAGCGTTCCTCTAAGTGAGACTAAGAAGAATGAAGGCAAGTTCAGGATGTGCTTCACGGTGGGAAATTTTGATAATTTCCGGAAAAATATTTTGAAAAATAAAATAATTTTTTATATTTTTGTTTTTTCAAAATCCCGAGAAATTTTCGAATTTTCATTTTTTATATATTTGTTTTGTCGAAGCCCGGAAAAATTTCATCTCTTACATTTTCTTTTTTTCTCAAGGCTCGGAGAAAATTCTGTTTTTCTATTCGTTATGTTCCTATTCTATTCGAATCACTCGAACACCTTCGACTTTCCTGTTTCCACAATTCTATCGATTTCAGAAAAACGAGTAGACAAATTATTCATGGAATCACTTACCCGTACGATGTTTTTCCTAGATGTCGATGTCAACGATAATATTCTGCAAGCTCACCTCATTATGTGTCAACTGTTTTTATACTCGCTCAACTTCTGTGAGCACGTGTGTTCGCGACGGGCTTGAGAAGATGACTGCGGGCTGTTGAGAGAGCGCGCATCACTAAGAATCCCCTTCCCTTTTCTGGTGTCACGTTGTTTGATGCTTCTCGCGCGCGTATGTATTTTTGAAGGCAGCGAGGAGACGAGTGTGGCTCTGGTAGAGAGCGCGTATGTTTGAGCGTTCCTCTAAGTGAGACTAAGAAGAATGAAGGCAAGTTCAGGATGTGCTTCACGCTGGGAAATTTTGATAATTTCCGGAAAAATATTTTGAAAAATAAAATAATTTTTTATATTCTTGTTTTTTCAAAATCCCGAGAAATTTTCGAATTTTCATTTTTTATATATTTGTTTTGTCGAAGCCCGGAAAAATTTCATCTTTTACATTTTCTTTTTTTCTCAAGGCTCGGAGAAAATTCTGTTTTTCTATTCGTTATGTTCCTATTCTATTCGAATCACTCGAACACCTTCGACTTTCCTGTTTCCACAATTCTATCGATTTCAGAAAAACGAGTCAACAAATTATTGATGGAATTATTTGCGCTTACGATGTTCTCTTCAGATGTGAATGTCCACGATGATATTCTGCAGCTCACCTCTTTCTGCGTCGACTGTTCTTACACTCGCTAAACTTCAAAGAGTACGTGTATCCGCGATGGGCTCAAGCAGGTGACATTGGTGATATTGATCTTAGTACGAAGTAAGGCCCAGAATGAAAATTTTGAGTGTCACTTGTATATTTATCCCTGTAACCAACTGAGTAATTAATTCACGTCAAATCGATGTACATCTCTTTGGCCTACTAGAAATCACTTTATTTGAGCATAACGATATTTTACAACATCATATTTCTGAATTTCCGATAGAAAACTTCCGTATTTTGATAATTAAACACTAGCGTTATGTTTCGCGTTGCTCGGCCTATAAAAGTCCCCGAGAAGCGTATCAGTTCACCAAAATGCTCTTTTAAATCAAATGAAAATATGTTCTGTACCATTTTCACATATCGAGTTATATAATGATAACTTTCATGGTCTTTATGAGTTCAGACCCATGTGAGAAACCGCCGCTTAACTAAATATATAAAATTTTTGAAAAACGTACTCTCATTTGATTTGGAAGAGCATTTTGGAGAACTAATACGCCTATCGGAAACATTTACAAGCCGAGCAACGCGAGGCATTACGCTAGTAGTATATTATGATACAAGGGCGCAAACGATGGTTTTCGCAGTTCGAGTGACTTTTTTAGGCCCGAGCCGCAGGTGAGGGTCTAAATAGTCATGAGAAGGAGAAAATCATTGCGCCCGAGTATCATACTATGTTTTTTTTATCTTCTGTGAGCAAATGGAGAGCGAAAAACAGTACGCAAATTACTCATTTGCGCACAGACAATCAAAAACCCAGTTGCATTCTATACAGCTAAGTTTAACAAGGGATAAAAGACAGTATCCAGATGTAAGTAAGATGACCGTTCTGAAAAAGATGAGGATCGAAGAGGAAAGATCTTCATAATTTTATGAGTCGAAGGCTCGTGTTATGTTGTTAACTTGAGTCACTCGATATCTCCACTTATGACTGGCCGAGCCTGAATTAGGTCCAGTCATATCCAGATTAAATCTGGTTTATCAATTTGGATTCGGTTATGCTGCATATTATCAAAAGAGAGAGAGGGATGTCGAGTGATAACAAATAAGTGTACGTTTAAGTACCGAAGCTTTAATGAAAATAAAGTGAAAACGATTCAAACATATTTACAAGGGATATTTACAAGTGGTCATTAGACCGATAAAGTAAGCGCGAAAGCTCGAGCACGAGGTCGGGAGGGCACGATGAGGAAGACATTCTACTGATAGGCACCAGAGAGAGAAAGAGAGATCGGGCTGGCACTTACAGATGTTGTCGATGTTGCTTGTCGAGGGGACGAGGTCGCTACGATGTCCAGACGCAGGTAGATTTGCCCCGAAGATGGGCCGACGAGGGTGCCGAGCGCGGGCCACGAGACTCCAAGCACGGGCCGAAGATATGCCGAAGCGCAGGGCCAAGCGATGCCAGGACGGTCCGAAAACTATAGACCACCAGGTTGGTCGAGGATCTGCTTTCAATGGGTTTGACGCACACGCGAAAACCCGGAAAAGTTGCTCCAAAAGAGCGTTCACGAGGCAACGAGGTAATATTCGGCGCGAATAAAATATACGGCGGAGCGCAACGTGCTCGCTTTACTCCGGTCTCGCTAGGAATGCCGTGGAATGCCGCACGCCGGCGATGTGCGCGACTTCGATGCGCGCGGAGGGGAAAGACGGGGGGCGCGGGGGGTCGAGCTTCTGCAGCTGCTGCTGCTAGCGACGGCCCGCGAGCGCTATACATATATGCCAACTCTCTCTCTCTCTCTCTTACCTTCGGCTGTCCGCTCCTTCTCTCTTGCCGTCGCTGTAATATAAATGTGATGTAATAATATAATATTTATTATTATATTTGGCCTAGGAGAGAGGGAGACGGTAGGTATATTATACCGTCACACACTCTTGTTTATAAATGCATCTCCCTAGTCGAAGCGTGATAAAGAGTATCGACTATCCCATCCGAATCAGATATCGTAAATTTTTTCTTCCAATAGATGCCTGAGGTGTAAATCCTTTTGACTCATGATATCCCTATTTGTGTCGAGTGTCAAAATGTTCTGGTGGAGAATGATGACTAAGTTCTTTAAGAATCACAATGGTTTGTAGGGACTTTAAGCTGTCTCTCAAATTGACTTGGTTGATTCCAGAGTTTTTATGAATTTTACCCAGGAATTCGTCATCTTTCGTGGATTTCGGTGCATTCTGGAGGAAAAACGGATTTCTTCACATAAAGCGTCGTTGTACCCGAAAAATAACGATGAATTTTGATTCAGCGTAGATTTTTACATAAAATCAGGTCGTTTAGATCAATCCCGAGAGAGTAAATAACGCCTGAAACACTCGATTCCCGCGTGAAAGATGAGCTTAGGGTGCTTCCTTGGTGGAAAAACACATTTTTCTCACGTTAAGCGACATTATACCTGGTAATTGGAGATGGATTCCAATTCAGCGTGTTTTTTTACATGGAATTAGGTCGTTCGTATTGATCCCGAGAGAGTGAGTGACGCCTGAGACACTCGATTCGGGCGTGAAAGACTCGCTTAAGGTGCTTTCTCGGTGGAAAAACGCATTTTTCTCACGTTGGGCCACATTATACCTAGGGAATAACGATGGATTGCAATTCAGCTTCTTTTTCTACATGAAAATAGGTGGTTTACATTAATATTGAGGGAGTAAGTGACGCCTGAGACACTCGAATGAGATGGAAAAGTCGCGCTAAAAATGTTTTCCGCGTCGGAAAACGCAATTTACGAGTATTGGGTGGCATCCTAGTTCAAATGTCACGATGAAATTCGATTCAGCATCAAATTTTACGTGGGAACATGTATCCCCACTTTTACATTCGCGAAGAAACACTAAGTTTCAAGAGCTTGAACATAGGGACAGAAAAATCACAAAAAGCGTTATTTTTTACTTGAGTTTCAAAGCAAGATGCTCTTTGAGGCACTATTCAATCACTCTCTAGGGGCTCGGGGAAAATTTTCCCCATGTTTTTTCGTTTCAAAGAAGGTATCCATAGGGGGGGAGAAAGGATCTGTGAAACTTGGGAAATAAGGACCACCCTAATGAACATAGAAACAAGAAAGAGCGTAGGATTTACGTAAGCATTATGAAAGCTCGATAAAATCATTCGAATTAGCACAAGGGAGCTCACACGATCAAAACACGAAAGAAAAGACGATTTTCACGTATCAAAAGTGTACCATGTTACCCCACCCACCGTTCCATCTTGCCCCACCTACCAGTTCCATCCCGCCCTTGGGCCTCAAAAATTACATATTAACATGGGAACGTTAGAGCTATATAACAGGAAAAGAATTTTTCAAAAAAAGTCATTATTCACGAAGTTACCACCCCCCACCACCCACACCCATCCAAAACCAACCTTGACAACTTAGTACACATCCCCGGACCTTCCGTCACACGATCCCAATGAGCAGTAGTCAAGGAAAAAAAAGTGCTCCCCCCCTCCCCCCCCCCCCAAATCCAAAAATCCGCCAACAAAGCCCGTACACACCGAAAATCACAGAAAAAGTCCATAGAACCACCCCTTCTAGGACAAAATCCCAAACAACTCAAAACACCCCATACCACCCCACTCTCCCATCAGCCACCCCTTAACCACCCTCTGAGTACATGATACTTACATGGAAAAGCCCCAGAACAGGAAAATCTGCAGTGGCCAACTCGTACTTCAGCAATTCAGTGAGCGTATATAGACACACGCAAGTATATGGATACATAAAATCCGTCGCGGTTTATCCCCAGACTTCCCGCGGTTCATCCCCAGGGTCTGCACATCTTGAGAGTAGATCATGCGCACTATGCGGCACTACCTCGGCATTATATATGAATACATAAAACTCTTCGCGGTTTATCCCCAGACTTCTCGCGGTTTATCACCAGGGTCTGCACATCTTGAGAGTAGATCATGCGCACTACGCAGCACTACCTCGTCATAAATATAGGTATATATGAGAAGGATATGTGAATGCCCGGGAAATATGAAATAGGTACGCGAAATATACAAGTGCGGAAGGCACAAAATATGGGACGAAAATGTAGAAGTACAATATATATAAGTAGATGAGTAGAGATGTATATAAATAGAGAAAGTGAAGATGTACGAAATTGAATTTGATACAAGAAATTTTACGAAAATTAATGAAAAACTTGAATATTACAGCAACACAAGATGGAGAAAATTTTCAATGACTGGAAAATTTATAGCTTTCTACGAAGAAGGGTGACTCTACAACAGATCATAACACAAACGTGAAAACGGGATACAACTTTTATTCACAAATATTCACTTACAGCTAGCGACTACAAAAAAAAATCAAGAAGAGGGGGGAGGAACGTACTCAGTATTGCGGAACTTCAACCCGGCCATCGTGCCAATACGTGAGGCCAAGAAAGTAATATCACCCCCAACCTAGGAGAAAAAAGAACGGAAATAAGAGTTGAAGCACACGAGGTGAAAAAATCAAGATAGACCATATAATAACACTTACAGGGCCACAACGAGCACACTCCAACGGGAAGGAGTCGCAATCCTGATCCATATTCAAACAGTGCGGGTCACCGCGACGGGACCACACGCGATCGACACCACGGGTAACCAGGGTGACGATCATGCGGATCGACTGGAGTAATAAGAGAAGGAAAAATGAAGAAGAGAAAAGAGGAATACAAGAAAATATGAACCTGATGACACTTGGGACACGGAACCTCTTCGTCTATTCCATCAGAATACTGGTTGTCATGGTAGGTGACCCGGACGGTGTCATTGATGGTTCCACGGCCAATCCGAGGAAATGGGAAGCACCGCGCGGTGGGTAGCCGAGCAGACCCCTGGCCGACCTGCACCGACCGCGACTCACACTGCTTGACACGGCTAGAAAAGAAGACACACACACAATTTTACACACAGGAAAGAAAACTAACACAAAACACGAAAACAACACGGAAAACTCACATCGAGACATTTTCATAGGGAAGTTTACAAGGAAAAATGGTTAAACTAGAGCATGAAGCCACATATTAAGGAGCTGTGAACTACAATGAGGGTAGGAGGAGAAGAAAGAAACGCTGAGCTGACATAACATACCTTCTTTATCGTATCCAGGATCTAAGGCTCGAATGTCGATCCAGCTTCACACCAAGACGATGAATATCCACGAAGGAATACACTTCACTACACATACCACATAACACTCACGAGTTTCCGATCACCACCGTGGAAGCGAGAATTGCTAATCATTGAAAACACCATAAAATATAGTGAGATCACTGCAGAGTATCGATCAAAAATATTGTCATGTATTGTACAAAAAATATTGCCAAATATTGTTCAAAAATATTGTGAGATATTGTTCAAAATATTGGAAAGTATTGCTCAAAAATATTGTCAAATATTGTTCAACATATTGGGAAGTATTGCCCAAAAAAATATTGTAAAATATTGTTCAAAATATTGGAAAGTATTGCTCGAAAATATTGGAAGATATTGTTTCAGAATAATGTTTCAGAATATTGTAAAAACGTCGAAAATTATCATCCAAGAATATCGTAAGAAAAAAAAACGAGAATTATTGTTCAAAATACTGTAGAATGATCAAGAATTACTGTACGAGAATATTGGGAGAATAAAAAAAAAAAAAAAAAAATATCGTGTCAAAAGAAAAAGAAGTGTATTGTAAACGTATCGATCCATATCGGATGAAAATGTCGGGAAAATACGGTCAGAAAATGAAGGAAAATGATTTACAATTTCATAAATCAAGGTTATTCTGTTTCAGGATTTTACAGGAAATATAGGAAGTATTGACCAAGGGTAAAATATCAATCAATCGAAAAAAAGGGTCAAGAAACACAAAAGATTGGAATCCATTGAAGTACTCGAGACGAAAAATGATTATGCGATATAAAAGGGATGAAAATCAACAATGCACCCGAGAAAAACTGTTCAATATGTAATGACACGGGGAAACTATGTAAAACTTTATGTGAACATCATTCACACAAAACAGGTAGGGCTTGTCGAGGACGACAAGGTCCCGGCCTCACACGTGTGACGACATAGGTGATTGTTCTCATCAAGCAATCACCCTGTCGTCAATTCTGGAAAACCGATCGCTGATGCACACCTGGAGGAATGCATCGCGCGATCACGTTTTGCCGAACTCTGCACTTTGTGTCTGTACACGACGCGCATCGAGCCGAGGATATATAACCCTCGACTCACGCGCGCCGCGTCAGACCGCCCATCCACTCTTTACATCAAGCACACAGCTATCTGTATTCATAGTTCACTTCATTTCAATATATATATCTATATATATCTGAGTCTTTCTTTGTCACCGACACCCCACGTAACACTCGGAAACATGGGCTTTTGCTATTGGATATTGTTAAGGACGTCCCAATCAACATTCTTCCGCTTTGGCAACATGAGATTTTCACGTTTTTCATACTCTAATCGGTCGCTGAAAACCGTGATTTTCGCATTTTCCCAACTTAGAAACGCTCACAGCTCGAAAACAACGACTTTTAGAGAAAAATGACATGAGAGATTTTCTTTTTAAAATGATCCAAATAACCTATAGAAGTTGCTTTCACACCGGAAAAATTGATAATGCTAATTTGTTTGAACAATTCCAGTATAAACAATTTCGCACCAGAATTTCATCTGGCAACATGGCTTTTCGGATTCAAAAGGGTCTTCTGGAGGGAATCCCGCAAAAAAATTCCATCAGATTAATTTTTCCAGCGATGGCGGTGATTTCGCCTAGTCTCTATCAACTCCAGTTGCAATCGAACTCCCAAAACATCGCAATGACTTCATAAACTGAGCAAAAATCTACATCTCATGGATGGTGCATCATGATGGTGCTTAGGTGCACGACCACATTTCTGTACTCATTTGGGGAGGTCTACCCTCGCGGAACACGGATCTCGATGAAGATCCGCGAATTTTCTCGTTTCATTGAGAAATAAAGGTATCTCCAAGGGTTTAATCCCATGGGTTCCCTATTTTGAGGTACAGCTACCGAGATCAGCATCATCAGTTTATTGGACACAGCGGTAGCTGTGCTCGCAAGTATGGCGAAGCCTTCGAGTAGCTCCGCTGTGTTCATATACGCCTGAGTCGGGCATTCTAACCTCCTGAGAATTTCCGAACATACATTAGTCATCCATGGTGACCCCAAAAACACGGTATCCTCATATCAAATTCGCTCAGGATCAGAGGCCCTGCAACATGTCTTTGAATTTTTGCGATTAGTTATGCATCCGCAGAGATACGGAATGTCGTATTTTTATGAGGCGAAAATCGTTTTTGGAGAGGAAGTTGTTTCGACGGAAAATGTACATACATATATATTTCGTACACCGTAGCGCTGAGCGCGGCAAGGAGCGGCGAAAATTCGAATCCCACAGCGTAGCCAAATACTTCATTGTTGACAAAACAACTGGGAACACGCATCAACAATTCTTCTTGTATTTGTTAGTTGGTGATCCGAGAAGAAAAGTTACAACACAGCTCTCTCCTCCTATTCCTATAAATATTTCCTTTTGATCATTCAAAATAAGTCTTTCTCACAGATGAATATCAACTGGCCTGTGCGTGTGCGGGCCTGAAGCTGCCTCGTCTGCAACCCCGAAGAGAGACGAAAGAGCTTTGCTCTGGCGAGGTGTAGAAGGCACGGACATTACCGAGCGATAACTCGATCGATAATAAGAGCGCGCGGGGATTTGAATTTCAGAATGTTTTGGATGTATGGCGCTTGCGGATAAGCCCTTTCATATTCAGCTCAAGTACTGACAAGGGCAACACCAACCTTGCGGGTTCTGGTTCTTGACGAAACTTTGAGAATCTTCCTGTTCTGGTTAGGAATGGAGGTATCCAGGACGGTTTCGTCCAATGGGCCCCCTATCCCTAGATACAGCTATGGAAATTAGCATTGTCCATATAGGCCCATGTTAAAATGACTCATATATGGATATACTGACAATGCTAACCTTCATGGCTGTATTTCAGGATAGGAGCCCCATTGGACAAAACCCTTCTGGATACCTTCATTTCTTACCAAAAGAAGAAGATTCTCAAAGTTTCGTCAAGATCCAGGACCCGCAAGGTTGGTGCTCCCCTCGTGAGTCCTTGTCGTGTATCGAGTTGAATTCTTTGATACAACATTTCGAGCATGTCGTGCTCTGATAAGGATGCCTCAAAAAAGTATATGCATCATTACGATTACGCCAACAGCGCAAGTGCACTACCATACTTTTGATGTCTATCCCTTTTTAAGGTGTATCAAAACCAGACCACTATAGCTCAATGACCGTTACACGACATGCTTGAGATGTTGTGGTGGATCTATATATGTCGCAGGCTCTTGGTGAAATCAGCCTTTTCATGAAAATCCTAGGCTCTTCATGAAGAGCCGGCCAATCGTGTCAGCGCTCATCCCTTTCACTGTCTTACACCATCGGCCTAGCCTTTTCGTGGAAAGGCTGACTCGTCCAGCCTTTTCGTGAAAAGGCCAAGACGGGTTAGGCTCTTGGTGTACAGCTGGGCGGAACCGCTATTGCCGTCGAGCAAAGTCAACGCCGTGGTCCAAAGCTATCGTATCAACTTATCTTTTGGCAGGAATTATATTCAGTCGATGATATGTCGATTGGTGATATGTTTACAGTTATATTCGATTGATTTTTATATCAATATTCCCTTTCTATGATTAATACTTTGATATGAATATTATTTTTTTGACAGTTAATTAATTCATATCGAAGATCTAAATCATATATCGAATATAATCTAATAATATCATATAATCTAATTCATATTGAATTATCTGAAAATCGATGTTCAATCGAATATGTCATTAATTTCTTCATTGTTGAATATAACTGTAAACATATCGTCAACTGAATATAATTCCAAAAGATAAGTTGATACGACAGCTTTGGACCACGACGTTGACTTTGCTGGACGGCAATAGCAGTTCCGCCCAGCTGTACACCATAAGAGCCTCGCCAAGAGCCTAACCCGACTTGGCCTTTTCACGAAAAGGCTGAACGAGTCAGCCTTTTCACGAATAGGCTAAGCCGATGGTGTAAGAAAGTGAAGGGGATGAGCGCTGACACGATTGGCCGGCTCTTCATGAAGAGCCTAGGATTTTCATGAAAAGGCTGATTCCACCAAGAGCCTGCGACAAGTGCACGAGTCGGTGGGGGCAGTTTTCGATTCCTCTCAATTCTAGGGATTCCTGTGGCCATAATTTGGAAGCGATCGATAACACGACTCTGATTCGTGAAATATTCAGGTAGTCTTTGAGTTGTGAATTTACTTGTTCCAGTTAGAACTCAGAAATTAGTATTCAAAATCGAGGTCATCAACATATTTTTCCGAGGGACTCTCATCTGGTATGTATTATACCAACTTTGCCGAGCCTTTTTGATCACCTAAAACGATCCCGGAGAGTCAGATGATTTTCATGAGTGTATGAGTCTACAAAACATCGCAAAAATTACTCGAATTGAGAGGAATCTAAAATCGCTATCCTACCGATTTGAATATCAGTTGGCGGTCATTGGGAGGGGGGGGGGGGTATTACGAACCATCCCCAACAATAAGACTTACGGTGATATGCGACCGCAATTAGGACCACTTCTAGCCCACCACGGCATAATTTTCAACAACTCAAAATTCCGGCCGAATCATTTCCTGGAAATATCCTGGAAATTGGGAGACTATTAATAGATTCCAATCACCATACAAAACAGTTAGGTAGGGCTCGAAGCAGGATAGTGGGACCTTAAAAGCGATGAAATACATGTTTAAGAATCTTACCTCATCTCTAGAATTAGATTGATGCCCTAATAAATAACTAATGATTCATAACATCAAAGTTTCTTAGATTCAATCACTTAAATGTTTCCTTCGTTCAGGTTGCGAAGGTTAAAGCAGAAGACACGTTCAGAGGTAAACCTTGCATCATGATATTCAAACTACAGCCATCAGATGCACCCAATGGAAATCCAATTGAATCATCGAAAAGTAGCGGACACCGTATGAACCAGCCATCTCCAAATATAGTTTGCGACTCTTCGTCCAGAAACAATACGTCAGCATCTCCCTCACCTGCTATGCTTCTGCCGTGTTTACCGAATATCATCACTGAAGAAACGAGCCCGAGCGATTCTAGACCACCTTCACATGAGGAAGAAATAGGTAACTATCTTTTTATTACTTCAGCGATGAGGCCATTTTCCACGCGTTAACAGTCTCGAATCCATATGGAGATGAAATGTACCTAGGATCCCATGTTCTCTCATAAGATCTCTGCCTATGTGCCATATGCATTAGGTCTGCAACCAATGGTCTAAAAGCGCTCAATAAATCAAATATCTGGCAGGATCCAGCCAAGCGGCTGAAACTTCTTGCAATCCATTCTATACAAGTGAACGGACATCCAGTAGGTGCTTCCAATGAATGAAGTTCAGAATTGACGTAATCTCAGCAGAAGAAGCAATTTTTGGATACCTTGCCCACATTCCTCGTCAACACCCATGAAAGTTTTTTTTCAATCAAAAACGCGATCCAACAAGATTTAGTGTGGTATATTATCGTGGCTCGGAATGAATGCAAGAAAGCATATTACGGGTGTGTTTGCAATGGGACACTTCTTTGCTTACGGGTAGCGAACGCCTGAATTTCATGAGGAGAAATTTTACATGCATTGTAAGAGATATCTTAAACGGATCTCAGTGCAACCGGGGCCCTCGAATCTCTGGAGTAGATTTGGTCTTATTTGCAACAGGTCGCTCTCTACTCCGAAATCGATTTTCATAACATTTCACAAATACTTTTGACGGTAAAACCTCCTTCACCAACCTTGGAGGATCTCATGCTTCAGGAGAGATATTTCAAATCGCGCGCACCGTTACGCGTTACGCGAGGTTTGCTGTGCAGAATCTCGCTTATAGATAGAGTGGCGCTTAATTTTGCTATACGTATTCCAAGCCCAACTGCAGTGGTTCACCGCGTGGCTATATATCAATAGCGGGTTCGAACTTTGATCCGGTAAGTGTCATCATTAGCTGTGGTGCTTTATCTGATGTAAAAAGCTGATAGCTGGAATTTCAGTTGAGATCTCGTTTTGTTCAACATTGTAGGATATGATGATATCCCGAAACTTTTAACTTTCGGCCTCAGAACGTGTCACAGCGGTGGAAATTGAGATGTACGGCTAGAGCCTGTTATTGAGCGAGCTCAATGGTTCAAGTATCAAGATTGCATGCAATTAAGTGTTAAAATGTAGTAACGAGAGTCAGAATCGGAATATACTAAACGCTCTACCAATGGTTTAATCATTTCTCGATGCATTTTTCACAAAATTGCGTCTGCTCAGCCCTCGTTCAAACGGATGGTACTCATGGAGCGTCCAAAGTCCCGGTGGATGAGAATTGATATGATATTTTGAGGATATTTGTAACCTGTTCGCAGTGTTTACAGGTCTGTGCCCCCCCCCCCTACCGCGCGCGTGCCTTCCAAAAAGCTGTGCGATTAGACATGTTTTACGGACGTTCTCTCTTTCGTTTTATCCGATTCCCTGGCTTCTCTGTCCACATAGGTCTAGAGTAGCTCAATTTTTTTTTTTTTTTTATGAAAAATATGATGAAGATCCTCCGGAGTGCCTCTAGATCACGCTCCACAAGCTGTAGCGTCTAAAGCGACTCAAGAGATTCCTACCAAAAATCTGTGACACTCGCATCTGTGTGTCACGGCTGAGTACAGTAAGGCACATCTTCTTCGAACAGAAAAATCGTGACTTTGGACCATTAGGGATCAGTCTGGGAAGCTACAGAACTCGATCAGAAACGCTCCACTCACGAGAGCCTGCCAAATTTCAAGAGTCTGACGTTGTGACATGTGGATTCTTCGATTTACGAGTGTTTTCTTGCACATGATTGACTCTAGTATCTCCCCACGCCCACCAATCAAGCTCTCACTTGTCGACCACTCCCAGGACATTCAAACGAAAATACTTTGACAGGTGAGACCTGCCAGTTTGGCAGAGCTGTGGCAGCAAAAGTCAAAAGTTTCAGAGATATCCTCATGAATGCTTTCCTAGCCGAACGGGATTTCTTAGATGATTTTCATAGAACCATCCACGCAACTAATCATGTTATCCATGAATCGTCTACCAGATTTGAGTCAATTTGTCATTGGGAGTCCTTTGTGTCCCGACTCCAATAAGTATCCTGGAATTGAGCGAGTCATCGTTCATTCGTCTGTGGGAAGTGCGATTGAGTTCATATTCAGATTGCATAGACAAATCCAGGTTTCGCATATAAGTGAGCCTCTCATATCGAACAAAAAAGCATAAACTTCAACCATCAACACTCATTACGAGCTGAAAACATGCTTACTCTGTGACGAGTGAGACTGGCAAGACGTTTAGAACATGCATAATGAATATTCTCCCAACTCTGTCACTGTTTGAGTGATTCCGTTAGTGAACACCATGATCCGTGGATAAAAAGCTGGTTCGTTAGATACAGTTCGATAATATCTCATCATCATCTCATTTTGACCTCTATTCGAATCGGTGATTGTGAGCAAAACTGCGGGGCCTGCCCTGCGGTTTTGCTCACAATCGCGTTTGCGCATCATTTACAATTCTATCCTTGGACCTGTCTGGGCAAAGCTCGAGGTCATTCTGGACAATGGAACATTTCTCACTGGAAATGTTCCAAGTGAGACGTTGTTATCGTCAACTACTTCATATACATTCTCTCCCAATTTCGCTGAGATCTTGCCAGATTCTCGGTATTTTGCTGCAAGTTCAGAGGAAGTGCCTCTATCTGCAGACGACAAAATGCGATTGCGCATACAGACTTCCTTACCGACTGCATACCGCACGTCACGGCAATGAGCATTGTGATATTTAGTCTGTCGTTCTCGCGCTTCAGCTGAAATTTCTGCTGCAATTCCTTGCAACTTACTCAGATTTTCCATGTAGTTTTCTCATGTTCCAAATTCTTTAGCCCATAAGGCTTCTGCAGCCACCACATCCTCTTCTCTACGAAACGTATGTGGTGGCTTAGGGTTCCTCCCCAGGACTGGGAACGCTGAAGACATTTTAATGGATTCTTGGGTGGCTGTATCTATTGCGAACATCAGCTCAGTTAGTTTTCCACCTCACGTGTTGTGTCTTCCCGTGACAAATGCAGTTACCATATCGCGTAGCGTACGGTTTCGTTTTTCCGTTGGATTTTATTACAGATGATAAGCTGGACTGAACGATTGTTTGCGGCCATTTCCTATCGAGAATTACAGAGGTTCTCTGTTTCTGAACTCCTTTCCATTGTTACCATTTTATTCTCCTTCATGCACTGAATAAAAAGTGCGGATGCCGGAAATGAACCGGCGACCTCTTGTTCAAGAGACTGACACGCTGTTGACTGAGCTAGTCCGGCCGCACCAAGCTACGGTCCTTATATAAGATATGCCTGAAGTGCGGGCGCATGTGAAGCTTGCGCCTGTAACACACCCCCTGGGCAGAGTCGACGATGTCCTCATCGTCTGAACTTCATGTCATTGACTCCTCATTGTCGTCTATGTAGATCCCGAGTCCATCTTCTCGGTACAGCAGGTCTACGCGTGGGCAGCGCCTATCCTCCGAGTATGCAGTCCACTTGTGGGCGGGGTTCGTTCCGCTTTCTGACACCAGTTGTTACGATTTTATTTTCCTTCATGCACTGAATAAAAAGTGCGGCCGCCGGGAAACGAACCGGCGACCTCTTGATTAAGAGACTGACGCGCTGTTGACTGAGCTAGTCCGGCCGCACCAAGCGACGGTCCTTATACGTGATACGCCTGAAGCGCGGGCGCCTGTGTAGCTTGCGCCCGTAACACCATTATCCGCATGGAAAATTTCTGGCGTACTAAAGCGCATGAAATTCGCTCTTTGAGTTCCTTGATGACAGTTCTTGCGTCTGCGCGTCTCGTTACTACCATCTCCACCCATATAGTAAAGAGATCCACGGGAAGGATGATATGTTCGTTGCCCTAGACCAAGCGGATGTATAGGCCCGTACAATTCGGAGCTACCATTGACCAAGTTTTCTTTGCTTGTCGTCTACCCATGAGTCCCGCCGGAGGCAGTTGCCGCACTTCTACTCGTTGACAGATGGAACAGCCTTTGACAGAGATCCTTGTATAGACTGGGTTATTACGATCTACTGTTTCGGTGCGACCGGAAAGGCTGACCGTTGCTTTGCAATGTCCTTCAGACATGACTTGGGCCTTTCGCTCTGTGGTTAGAACGAGCTTTCAGGCGTCGTCGTCCAGGACAAGATCTTCTACTATACAATTTGGCCACCAGATGTATAATCGACCTCCCACAACCTTCATTTGCGGGAAATCCTCAGGATACCCTGAGACCGTTCAATACGTTTTCAAATACCACGCATCTAGAGCCTCTGGCACCATCGGTTGCACGGCAGCTAACCCTTCCTCTGTTTCGTCTCCATACATGTGAGACAGCGCATCGGGTACGACATTAAGTAGACCCTCACGGTATCCAATGTTAAACTGGTACTATTGTAGTTGAAAAGCCCACTTTGCAAGATTTTCTGTCAGATTCTTCAAGATGCATAACCATACTAGACAACTATGGTCGGTTATCACTTTAAGATGGTATCCTTCAATATAATAGCGCCATCTGCGGATCGCCCATTGGACTGCAAGACCCTCTCGTTCGCTGACATAATGATTTGCCTCTGCGCCCGTGAGTATGCGACTAGCTGAGCGGATAACTCAATCTCCGTCGTCAATCGTTTTGTAAGCACTGCGTCCAGGCCGATGTTCGAAGCATTGATCTGGATATAGAACCGATGTTCAGGTTCAAATGAAGATTGGGCTAAAACCGGAGCTGTTGTGACTAGCGCTTTGATCTTATCGAAGGATTCTTTTCGCTCGGAGTCCCATACGTACTTCACATCCTTCTTTGTGAGCCTTGTAAGAGGTTCAGCAATGGATGTGGAGTCTTTCAAAAATTTCCTATGCCATGATGCCATGCTTAAAAAGCTCTGCAATTTTCTGATCTTTTTTGGTACTGGAGAATCTAAAATCGGGTTAATTCCGGAGGGATGAGGGCGACAACCGTATTGATTTACTAACAGTCCCAAAAAAATCCCTTTGCGCACCAAACACTTTCTCCACGATTAACAGTGAGATTGAAAAAAATTTCGGTCACAATCAGTGAGTAATCTAACAAGGGGGGACCACGGAGTCCGGCTCGCCAATCGTCCCCAGATTTTTTTCACGGTTTTTACTACCTAGAATATGAGGGATCCAAAGTAACTCTGTCAAGTGGACCTCTTGTTAAGAGTTACAAGCAAAAACGTTGATATCGACAGTTTATCTATATACATCGATTTTCAACATGGGCCTATGCGGGCAATGCTAATGTCATAGACTGTAACTGTTAACAGTAGCCCCATTTGACGGAGTTGCTCTGGATTCTTCATTTTCTAGGTGATATAATACAGTGAGAAAATTTTGGGGAAGATTGGGGATCCGAACCCCGTGGTCTCTCCTTGTAAGTATGTCACCACCCATTCTGATAATTCAAGTGTAATGACCATGTCGGCAAGTTACTGGCAGGGAGATGGCGCTTCAAAGATCCCGAATGACATAGTCACGAACTCAAACAGTCCTAGATTTTGTACTACGAATGCGGTCTTAGGAATAGACTCTTTCTCTAGATAAACCGGCAAAAACGCTCTGCTCAGGTTTCTGAGCGGATTATCGTTTGCATTCCGTAGTTTTCACATCATCACGTCCATGAAACGTCGCAGATAAGCGTACAGCTCTGATTTTGATCAAATTGTGATAGTCGACGCATATGCGATATGTCCCGTCTGGTTTCAGTACCTTGGCTACAGGAGTCGACCAGTGAGACTTGGATCTCTGGACAATCCCTTATTTTGATCACTCGTTGACTTGCTTATGCACATCAGCTTCAAGTTTGTTGGAGACTGGATAATACATTGATGTTTCATCTGTAAGCTCGAATTTATGCTCGATCCATATCGTACTTACCATCATTGACTGGAAGCGTCCTATCCGACATCTGCTGCAGCTTGTCTCTCTGAGCTTCTGCGAGATGTGCCAATCTAGCAGAGGATACGGGCGTTTCACCGCATAACATTGAAACCAATTCGACTGGAAGGAGTTCCGCTCGTTCCTTGAGGCGAAACATATATTCACAAGGTGATAATTGCGCATCAAGAGCTCGTACAAGGTCTCCACCAATAAGCAGGTCGGCAATTGCCTTCCTCAGCACGATGAACCATACTTCCCTCTAACTCCCTCTATGGTGAAAGGAAGCTAAACCTCACCGAGTGCAGGTGTCCAATTCCCATATGCGAGTCCGCGGCTTAAACTGTAATGGAATTCAATTTTTCGGCCTAGAGCTGTCGCTATTCGATGACCAACTGGGCCGAGAGCTGTCCTTGGAGCATTGGGCTCGAAATGTAAGCGAACGCAAAACTTGTCGATTTCTACGTCCACCCACAACGAGGAAAATGGTCCGGTTGGTTTTCAATACTCCCAATATGATGCATTTCCTCACAATCGTCACATAGTATTGGCGGAGATTTAACAGCAGCAGCAATATTAGGAGAATTTGGTAGCCCTAGCCAGGTCTCTTGCTTCTGGCTGAGGACAACAGCGCCCTCTCCTACTTGTCTCCCTCCGCTTTTCCCGAACTCTCAGGACAAGTGAGTCTGACAGAACCTGGACACCCGCACCCATAACTCTGCATATTCTTTTTAGGGCCCGCTTCTTTGCTGACGTTATGTTTGTTAACGACTTTGTCTGCTTTTTCTTTGCCCTCCTGGGCAAGATCCCTCTTCCTCTTCTCCTTGCCTCTCCTCCGGTCCTTTTTCGCCTCTTGATCGGCGGACTTGTTGGACGAGCTTGTAACGGGGAGGATTCCTGCAAGGGGATGTGTACCTGAACAACTGAACCAACCCACGTCACCTCACTTATTTTAGGCCAAATCAGGTTAGGGCCAGGTACCCCGCGCCACGAAGGGCGGGACGCCGGGGAGATTTAAAAGCACGTGTAAATCACGGAAATCATAGACTGCGGACACTTTCATGTGATGACATATCGATCGGAGGAATAGATGTGATTTTATCTGGAACTATAATATATACGCTTTATTGCTATTGAAACTCCATTTTACGACCCGCAGGTCGATGAACTTAATTACAGCGCCACTCGTGGCGTTTCTCTGCGTTAATTGTTCGTTGATTGTCCAAGAACACGAGGAAAAATATATCGAAAATTACTTTTTAGCGAAAACGCCCATATATATATTCGCGTCGAAATTCACTCCACTTCGTTGCCGTAGAAATGCCCATATACATGGTGGGCAGGGTAACTCGGGAGTGGCCCCGACTGTCCCCACGCGCCGCCTCGGATCCTCCCAACTCTCCGCGCCTTCGTCTCCGGAAGTCAGAGCTAATTCACAAATATGTCCGACTCAGAGAACCGCGTGGTCCAACATGGCCAAATCAAATATCTAGACGCGGGGAGTTGGATAGACCTGGTGACAACGTGGCGAAGCGGCGAAATTTAGGGGTTTGCCACGTCGTCGAGCGGGGGACAGACTCCAGGGTAGCTAGCACGACACGACTCTCCGCATATGGGGCCGGATGGGACAAACGTACATCGAGGGAATATTTGGGCGTACTCAGACTCTCTGGGTACGGCTTCGGTTGCCCGCTCGGCGATTCAGCAAATACAGCACACTCAGCGACTTGAGCAGCACAGCCATTCAGCGACACACCAAATCAGCGACTCAGCAGCACGGCGCCGTAGCCCGGGGAATCGTCCAGGGCGCCCGGGCTCGGTGGAATGTACTGCTGCTGATCACTAGTCTACCAAAACTATCACACTAACACACATAATCCTCGGTGACGCGCGCGATGAGGCACAGTTCATTCTTACTCGTGGGGCAACTTCACTGCCCGAATCTCGAGGTCGACTCCTGGTGCGCGTTGAACGCGGCGACAACTTGTACAGGGAGATGTGCATTGGGTGGCAGCCATTCCAGAATTGCCGGCCGGAGACGCGCGGCTCGGCTTCCCCAAGCCCGCGCAAGCGCCACGCCACTCGACGATGGGACGGTAGGTGCTATCCCCACTTTGGTAGCGGGAGTTTGCGGTCCGTTCAAATTCATCAGCATCATCCACTCGTCACCTCGGGCAGACCTCGAAAAAAGTAAAGTTCCAACAATTAATTTTGGTTCGCACAGCCCGAGGTGATGACGAGGGTTTCCATGGAGTGAGACTCAGCGTGCTGCAACGTTCCACGTTGCAAGTTACTCGAATTCGAATTCGAAGCACTTGGCTTGGAAGCAGCATTCTGATTCGCATTTTCAAATGCGTTCGCAATCGCTCTGTTGATGGTGGACTTGAGATTTGGTGGCGGTGGCGCAGCAGCAGCACCCGGAGCCTGTGAAGCAGTGATCTATTTGGACGTGGCTCCCACGAGTCTACCCAAAGCAGTTGTCAATTCGCTATGTGGAGGATCGCTCAACGACGCGAGACTAGATTCATTATATTTGGTCTCTGCTTTTGCGCTGTGATACGCTCTTCCTGGGAGCAGGGCCGTCCCTAATGGTCGTGGTAGCTTGTAGCTTTCCTCACACCGCAAGATTCTCTGCATCTTTTGCAAGTTCAAGTGGGGAGTCAATGTCTGACAGCTGTTGCCTACGCACCAATTTTCGCAGCTCGGGGATCATATTCCTGTAGAAAAGATCTAATCTCTCCTCTTCTCTCCAAGGTGTATCGATTCTGTCCAAAATTGTCATCAGACTGGAGATATAATCCCTAGCCGTTTCTTCTTTTCCTTGGGTACACGTCTGTGCCGCCACCACTAATTTATGTTGGAAGTTACGACCTGCACCGCACGTGCAACGAGCGCTCGTGCAAAAGCCGTCCCAAGAGGTCCATTTTTCCGACCTTGGTGGCACCAGATAAGCGCTGCGCCAGTCATAGGCTCGATCATCCCATTGAGTGAGTCCCCATCGTCGATGTGTGCCAAAGCACGGCACTCTTCTACCAGTTGAATGAATTCTTCGATACTGATTGATTTGTCCCCGCCTGTGAAATCAATTTCCCAAGCTCGATCGATTTTTTCGACGCCCTGTTTATTATGATTTGCATTGAAAGGCCTCTGTGGTCCGGATGTCGTGGTTTTCTCTGATGCCACCTTCTCACCGAGCGCGATATTCGCAACCACGGGATCATTTCGGAATTCATCATTGTTAGGGAGCTCATGCCTCCAAAATCGTGAGCAAAAGTGTTAAGAATTTGTGCTGTTGAACTCATCGGTCCGCTCTCGGGCAATTTCACGGAAGATGGTACGGAGCTAGGCGCATGAGAGCAAACCCACGAAACGCGGTAATTTGGGAGGGAAGGAATTTTCAAACTTTTTTTACCGCTTAACACTCGGATTCTACATATTATCTGTTATCGGTATCCAGAACTCGAATCAAATCGCGTGACCGATTTTTACGAGACGGCGTGGGGTGGGACAGAAAACCCTGGAAATGGCCATAAGAGCAATGCCATTGCCACATACACGGATACACTCCATCACCACCCAATGGACAGCTGACGGGGATGGAAAGTATTGCACTTGTGATGTCCGCAGAAATGTTGCGTACATCTGCGAAAATTTCTTCGATTCGTCCTGAATGAAATGAATGGAAGAGAGTGGACTCGCTCAATTTTTTTAGAGTCTCCGGAAGATATTATCAGCATGAGGCAATATGATTGCTCACGGACGAAGTATCGTACGGAAGAATATTGAAAATACGAAATAGTGCGCATGTAAGAATGAATCGGGGCCCCGAACGAATGTGTGGGTGGATAATGAAACGGTTCTTGCCTGAAAACAGCTATTGTTACCAATTCCTAATGTGTGGTGTGTGAGTTACTCATTATTAGACGACGCGAGTATGTATGAATGTCTCAAAATATCAATACTCTTTTAGATTACAAAATTAACCATGTTCTATACCGATAATGAATAGGCAAATAGATATGCGTTTGTGATCTCCAATATTGTGCCAAATAGCTCAATGTTAAATTCCCTCTCAAAAGTATGTAAAAGAAATCCTGTAATCGAAGAATGCCACACCTCGACGGAGTACCCGTAATTATATCAATGTCTGCCTTCGTAACAAAAATAAAAAGGTGTCAGTACATAATTCGTCGATTAAATCCCCAAAAATATGACGATCCAGCTAGTGGACCTTCAAACAGAGCGTATTTGAAGAAGGATGTGAGCTATACTTGCTCTTTGGTTTCCTGACTACCAGTCGCATCGCAATGTCTCGAAGTATTTCTTAGCAGATTTTCTTGAAGTATTTGTGCAACAATCCTGTATACTATCTCTGATATGGAAGGAATAAGAGTGAGTTTCAAATGTTCTCGATATTATTTAAATTGTTTGAATGCTTTTCGAAAACTATAGTCGAAAGTTTAGTAGGATGAATTTAGGAATTAGTATTTTCGAATAAGCGCCATTGTGTTGATGGATTGACGGTCAATTATGAATCCTGGGTTATTGGAGGAAATTTCTAGGTCCAAAAACCAATTTTTAAATTGAACGGCTAAAGTTTGGTAAATAAACATCACCTTCATGTCGAGACTGTCTACGCCCCCAACACCCCGTTCTACACAGACTCATCACCAGAAAACTCGAGAGGTTCGTTGGAGTCATGATATACACGTTATTTGAGAGTTTTTCAGCAACGTAATTCCCAGAAATTCCCTTGAATAATGGGAAGAGTAACTCGTACGATCAAACAAGCAAATATTGGATCACGCAGTCACTTACTTGGTATCAGATATGATAGAAACAAGAGATCGCAAGCAAAACCGGATCGGTTTGACCCGTTTCGCTTGTGTGCGCCTCAAAAAACATGATTTCAAGCTAAAAGCGTAATATACTTGCCAACCGAACATGATTTGATGCAATTAGAATGAATTTTTGTCTCGATCGATATGAACGATCGAGACTTTATCGCTCGCGGGAATTTCAAATCATATTATTACATGACTCGGCTAATGCAAGCTAATTTTAACCAACGGATTTGTTGATTAAGTGACATAGATCGATATTGGATTACTCCAATTCGATCTATGTACCTTCAAGGCACCTCGCAATTCGAGTGTCGCAACTTGAAGGATTTTGATGGAGTTTCAAATACATGAAAAATTAGATGAGGAACGAAAAATTTTGATTCTACGCTAGATGTTGGTGCGTTTCGTCTTTCCTCTCCGGATCAGACTCTTCAGGGGGCTGAAGAGATCCGAGTAGAGGTTGGCCCCCGACGTCACCTAGCCAAAGTGGCTTGATGGTCATGATTTTGATCGGGCTCATATGTTAACTCGTGCCTTATCCGGATGAAGGGGTTGGAAGATTACTGGAAAAAGTTTCAAGATATTCATGAGAAGCTATTAGACGATGATGATATTGATGCTTCAGATAACTACTTCAATAATAATGCGTATGATAGTGTAGAAGAATCATATTTTGCTTCCCTAGGGCTATTCCAAGACTTCCTATTAAATCTCGACGTGGCAGTACCTACCGGTTCGCGAAATACTGAAACATCTGAACAATCTGCTACATTCCAAGCCAAATTACCGCCAATTGAACTTCCCACCTTCTCCGGTGACATTCAGAGCTGGACGAATTTTCACGAGTCTTTTGATGAAATGGTGGTGAGGAAACACGGCCTTGCGAATGTTTATAAAATGAGTTATTTGCGATCCTCACTTGAAGGGGAAGCCGCAGAACTCCTTGAAGAAAGCGCTTCCTCTGGCGAAAACTTTGATTCGGCCTGGAAAAGCGTCAAAGAGTACTACAGCGATAATCGCTTATTAGTCTCTAAATTACTTTCAAAATTGATGTCCATGAATAAAATGGGAGCTGATACCGCTTCAGAGATCAGTCGTCTTCGCAACGGAGTGAACAATGTTTTGAAAGCTCTGAAATCATTGAACTGTCAAATCGATACTTGGGACCCCATGGTCGTTTTTCTAGTAGTGATGCGTCTCACTCCTGCACTTCAAAAAGATTGGGAATCTCATGTCGCACAATCAGAAAATCCGAAGCAATGTCCTAGCTACAAAATGCTTGATGATTCTCTCGAAATTCAGAGACTGGCTCACGCTCAATTTGAGAGTGCTAAGGAAGCAACTGAGCAGACAGAGAAAAAACCCAGATCTAGTGCCACCTCTGATTTGAAGAATCAAAACAAGAATCAGAATACTAAACCCAAAGATTCAAAAGCTGTCCACGTGAATCAAAAAGATAAATAAAAGCCTGGACGTGAGCGACCCGTGTGCATGATTTGCGAGGGTCCTCATTTTTTCACCTTTTGTGGTACCTTCAAGGCAAAATCTGTGCTTGAGAGGAAAAGATATATAACCTCACTCAAGAGATGTTTCAATTGCTTTTCTTCCGACCATCTCTTGCCGGAGTGTCCTAGTGACGAACGCTGTGCGGTTTGTAATGGAAAACATCATACGACTATTCGTGAAAGTGGTAAGCCCAGTATTCCGAATATCGCTGATCAACTTTCCAAATCAAATACGTCCGCCCAACAGTCCAATAGTGCAGAATCTA
Organism: Eretmocerus hayati; assembly: GCA_029851415.1. Taxonomy (NCBI): domain Eukaryota; kingdom Metazoa; phylum Arthropoda; class Insecta; order Hymenoptera; family Aphelinidae; genus Eretmocerus; species Eretmocerus hayati. The sequence goes on along the minus strand of CM056743.1, from coordinate 431,507 downwards.
TGTTACAATTAGAATCGAACCACGTCAATAACATTATTAATAAAGATGACAATGATGGGGAGATTTTCATAGCAACTGCTCGGTTTAAGAACTTTACTTCGGTTAAAGAAAAAACCCGTTATGGTACCTACTACGACAGTTAGCGGTAAAAGTGGCCCTGTATGCAAAAAAAACGTAGTGGAGGTGGCTATACGACCTCGCTTTACTTCCGATAAAAAATTCATAGTGTCAGCTTACGTGATTCCTGAGGTTACCCAATATCAACCCAACTCTCCATTCAATGGGGATTGGGAACATTTGAGGAAGTTGCGCTTAGCAGACCCTAATTTTAATAAACCTGGTGTTGTTGATATGTTACTTAGTGCTCAGATCAACGCACAAATCATACAACAAGGTTTACGTAAGATCCGAAAGGGCGATGCTCCTATAGCTATGAAATCGCATTTCGGCTGGATAGTTTCTGGTTCTTCGATGTCTCAAAAATCGTCGCGACCAACAATAAATTTGTGTCTTAATGACACTGAATCCCAACTCAATGAAACTCTCCGTTCGTTTTTCGATCGCGAGGAGATTCCAAAGGAACGTTTCTTGTCGGATGATGAACAAAAATGTGTTGAACATTACAATAACAATGTGAGTCGCTCAGAAACCGGCAATTATATCGTCAAACTTCCACGGAAACCCAACTTTCCAGAGTCAGGTATTCTAGGAGATTCGTACTCCAAAGCACTTCGAGTTTTTCTAAGTCTGGAAAAGAAGTTTGCAAAGAATCCTGAATTCAAGAACGCGTATGTCAAATCAATGCGAGATTACTTATCGCAAGGTTTCGTGCGCCCAATATTCACTACCAATATCCCTGATGATCAATTCTGATTTTTACCTCATCACGGGGTTATCAAAGAGAATAGCTCGACAAGTCCAGTGAGAACAGTTTTCAATGCTTCCATGATCACTGATAAGGGTTACTCGCTCAATGACTATCTCTATTCAGGTCCGAATTTGCTACCTGAATTAGCTGATTTATGTACCCAATGGCGTAAGTATCCTCATGCTTTTGTGGCGGATATAAAACAAATGTTTTTACAAATTGGCGTCCATCCAGAGGATCAACACCTCCAAACTATTCTGTGGCGAGAGCACCCCAGTGATGCAATAATGAAACTTTTGTTGACCGTACTGACATTTGGCTATACGAGTAGTCTCTTTTTAGCCATTATGACACTTAAACAGTTAGTCAAAGATGAAGGTGAACATTTTCCGAGCGCTATTGAAGTAATCAATGAAGAGAGCTACATGGATAACGTAGTATCTGATGGCTCCTCAAGGAAAGGTTGAGGAAGGTTGAGGAAATTTTGACTAAGCAATCGGATACAACTAACCTCCTAAAATCTGGTGGGTTTGAGTTGAGAAAATGGCTCTCAAACACCCCCGAACTCATCGATGAATTACCAAGGAACATATTAGCTGCAGACGACCCTTTGCAAGAGGACTCTCTGTTCTCAGTGCTCGGTATAAGTTGGTGTCCCGCTAATGACATTTTCAAATTCCAATTGTCAATTGAACCTTTGACGGTTCCGCTGACAAAGCGTATTGTACTTTCCAAAATTGCTAGGATCTTTGACCCACTGGGCTGGATAACTCCGGTGATCATCACCGGTAAAAATTTCATGCAGCTGCTGTGGATAAAATATGTACCTTGGGATCAGGTACTGCCGGGTGAATTTACCAAAAAATTTGAACAATGGTATTCTTCCTTGACTCACCTTTTAGACTTGAAAATCCCACGTTACTTGGGTATAACAAAAAACGCTCAAAAATACGAGCTACATGGTTATTCCGACGCTTCCAAGATAGCGTATGCAGCGGTTGTATACCTACGAGTTCTAGATGATGACTGTAAAGTCACCTTGTTGGGTGCTAAATCAAAAGTTGCACCCATAAAAATCCCCTCGATTCCGAAATTGGAACCATTCGGCGCTTTGACAGTCGCCCAGCTGCTCAATCGATTTGCATCAAAGCTCAAATTTGATAATTTGTCGATTCATGTGCACTGCGATTCAAAAGTAGTATTGCACTGGATTCATGAGTACCCTTCTACGTGGCCGGTTTTAGTTGCCAATAAGTGTGCTGAAATTAAGACGCTGATTCCCACTGCCATTTGGCACTACATCAAATCGTCGAAAAACCCTGCAGATGTTGCTTCTAGAGGGTGTTTGGGGAATGAACTCGTCTCGAATCGTCTGTGGTGGGAGGGGCCCCCGACTTGCGAGAACACAATCGCGATTGGAGTCCAACAGGTTATGTCGATTTGAATTTTTCCACCAATCCAGAGAAGTCGACTAATGAAAACATTCAAGTATCTGTGAATACCATAACTTCAGAGACTCCGAAGATTCAAATTTGGGATCTGATGAATCGGTACTCTTCTTTCACCAAACTGATTAGAATCACTGTATATATTATGAGATTTATTTCAAGAATCGTGAATAGAACGTCTCTCAAAGACAAAGTCTCATGCGTTATTAGCAAGTTTCCTGTTCATTCAGATCAGCTCATAGACAGCAGTGAAATTTGCCACGCTAAACTTGTCATGAGCTATCTTACTCAGTTAGCTTATTTTCTATTTGAATATAAAATGCTGCAAGAAGGTAAAATTCTACCTAAAGCAAATGCCTTGAAATCCTTGAACTCCGTGCTAAAGGACGATTTGTTGAGAGCAGGTAACAGAATCAAAAATTCAGATCTATGTGACGATGAGAAATTTCCCGTTATCTTACCTACAAAACCTACTCTGACGGAGCTCTTGATTCGATATTTTCATCACATCACGTTGCACGGTGGTACTCAACTGACTCTTTCTACTAGCAGACAAATGTTCTGGATTATTCGAGGGAAAAGTGCAGTGAAAGTTATTATTGATAATTGCACCAGTTGTCAAAGATACAGAGCTACTCCGCAGTATCAAATGATGGCAGCTCTACCTCAAGAACGGGTACTGCCTAAGCGTCTATTTAAGAAATCAGATGGAGATTACGCAGGTCCATTTAAGTTGCTAGCTTCACGCATTCGCGGTCAAATTTCCTACAAGGGTTATTTCATTATTTTCATTTGTTTTTGCACAAAAGCAATTCACCTTGAAGCTGTCTCCGATTACACTACAGCATCGTATCTAGCCGCGTTCGACAGATTCACGGCAAGACGAGGACCTTGTGAGCTTCTCATAAGTGATCAAGGTCAGAATTTGGTAGCAGCAGATGCCGAACTTAGGAAAATGTTCACCAAAAATTCACCCTACTCCAATTTCATTTCCCAATCTCTTAGCAATTTGGGGACAAAGTGGCGTCTTAATCCACCATCCGCCCCACATTTTGGAGGAATTTGGGAAGCGGGGGTTAAGGCAGTGAAACATCACCTAAAGAGGGCAGTGGGAGGAACAATATTCACCTTTGAGGAATTCACAACAGTCCTTAATCAAGTGGAGGCATGCCTCAATTCTCGGCCTCTCATGCTCCTCAGCAATGACCCTTCTGATCTAGAGGCTCTCACACCTGCCCATTTTCTGATAGGCGAGCCATCCCTACTAATAGTCAAGGACAGAGTTACCAATGACAGAGTGTCACCTCTACGACGCTGGAAAATCATCACACAAATGGTCCAACGACTTTGGGAACGTTGGTCGCACCAGTATCTCCATACGCTCCATAAACGAAATAAGTGGACCTCAGTACAACCTAACTTTGCTAAAGATGACCTGGTTTTAGTGAGAAACGAAATAACGCCACCATCCAGATGGCCACTGGGCCGAATAATCAAGACGCTCCCTGGAAAAGATGGGATTGTTCGAGCAGTGTAGGTGCGCACAGCTACCACCATCCTGGATCGACCGATTGTGAAGTTGGTGAAATTATTTCGCCCACAAAGTGAAGATGAAGAGTGATCTGTGCAGTGTTGCTTAGAATCTATAAATTTTTCGTTTTTTTTCTTGAAATCAGTGAACAGTTTGGATTATTTTCTCCAGATGAAATTGAATAGTGACTCTATATTTTTCAATACAAGTGAACTCTCAATTTTCCACACTTTTGTGGACGCCTTTGTTCATTTCAATGAAATCTATTCTTTTTTTTTCTCGAGGTGGGAGGATGTTAATGTAGCACCGATCAAACAATGTCCGCGACAGCACACATACATTCACGCACACATTAGCTAAGCCGTCAAGTGGCATTAGATGCTCAACCGGCAGTAGAACCGACTGCAGTATATATATATAGACATTCAGCCGCTCGGCTATAGGCCTCCCGCTCTGCTCCGGTTCAGTCAGTCTTCTTGTGGATCGCGAACAGTACGCACACTCTCCACCACCTCGAGCATGTATCATCCGGTAAAAGATCATATTTCGATAACAATTTTGATTCTTCAGCCAAACTCAAGTCGTGCCGTTTGCTCATTTTGAGTGAACAAGTGATGTATGAGTCTCACACGCAACTGGCGATCGATGTTGATTTCATAAATGACGACGTCGAATATATATTTCGTATGGTAGTAGTGCTCCTTGATCAACATCAACACGCAGCTGTATGTCCCTACATTTCGATTGCATGATAACATTATCCGGGATCCTGATCACATCAGCCGAGAGAATTAGCATCAATTTATACAAGCAAACCGGGACCAGCAACTTTGATAACATTAAGCGGTTGATGACATTAAGCGGGATCATTTTGAGCGGGTCTTACTGTACCATTGATGCGAAAAATCGGTGCACAAAGAGCGTAACGCACGGATCACCGTATCTCGCGTATTTGCTCATAAGCATTCAGCGCTGATCTACCGAGACTCAGTGGGTTCGGGGAAAATGAGCCATGGGCCGATGTACGCCGAGCGCACGAGGGCTCACGGTCTGATGAGCTGCTCACCAGATTTTATGAATATATCTAATTAATTTTTGACACTCGATCGATAGGATCGGACATCGTATTTATCACTCGCGGGAGTTTCGAATGATGGAGATATATTTGATCGGTCTTTGTGAGTTGAAGTCAGCTGATATTCTCTCGATTGATGCACCTTGATAGCCTCTACATGGTTGCGAGGCTGCATCTGGAGAATTTTGATGGAATGTAATGGAAACTAAAAATGGGAAACTTTATGAAAAATTTTCATTCTACGCTGATCTCCGCGTATTCTACCCTTCTCGCATTGCTTAGGCTTTCAAAAGTGGTGGAAGAGCAATGAGAAATCACCACTCACAGGTGGCTCAAGTGGCCGAGTGTTCGATGGTTAGAACGTCCTTACATACGAGAGTTTATCTCTGTTGATCGCTTGCGAGAAAGGCCATTTTAACCCGCTATTTCCATTTGATTTCTCATTATTATCACTTCGGCAGCTCTTCGGCCTTCTACCAGAGATATATGTGATTAATTTCCAACACTCGATTGATATGATCGGGAATCGTATTTATCACTCGCGGGAGTTTCAAATTACGGAGATATATTTGATCGATCTTTGCGAGTTAGAGTCAGCTAGTATTGCTGAACTTCTTGGCATCAATCGAGGATGGATTTTACTCCACTCTTGATCGCTGCACCTTTAGAGCCTCGTTTGGTTGCGAAGATGCATCTGAAGGATTTTGATGGAATTGAATGAAAAGTAAGGATGTGAAACTTCATGGGGAATTTTGAATCCACACTCCTATTATGCGTGTCTCGCTTTTTTTCCATTGCTCGGGCTTTTCAAAGTGGTGAAAGAGCAATGAGAGTTTACGACTGACACGCGGCTCAAATGGCCGAGTGTTCGATCGTTAGAAGGTCCTTATATACGGAAGTTCATCTCCGTTGAGCATAAGGTATAGGAACCCGCATAATATCAGCGTAGGATCGAAATTTCTCATGAAGTTCCTCATGTTTACTGTCCATTCCATTCCATCAAAATCCTCCAAATGCATCTTCGCAACCATACGAGGCTATAAAGGTGCAGCAATCAAGAGTGGAGTAAGATCCATGTTCGATTCATGCCTAGAAGTTGAGCAAAACCAGCTGACTTTAACTCGCAAAGACCGATCAAATATATCCCCATAATTTGGAACTCCCGCAATTGATAAATACGATATCCGATCATTTCAATCGAGTGTTAAAAATCAATTACATATATCTCCGGCAGAAGGCCGAAGAGCTGCCAAAGTGAAAATGTTGAAGAATCAAATGGAGATAGCGAGTTAGAATAACCTCTCTTGCAAGCACTTAACGAAGATGAATTTTCGTATGTGAGGACGTTCTAACCATCGAACACTCGGCCACTTGAGCCGTGTGTGAGTGGTGAACCCTCATTACTCTTCCACCACTTTTGAAAGCCCAAGCAATGCGAGAAGGGTAGAACACGCGGAGATCAGCGTAGAATGAAAATTTTTCATAAAGTTTCTCGTTTTTAGTTTCCATTCCATTCCATCAAAATTCTTCAGATGCATCCTCGCAACCATGTAGAGGCTATCAAGGTGCGTCAATCGAGAGAGGAGTGAAATCAATTTTCGATTGATGCCTAAAAGTTCAGCAATATCAGCTAACTTGAACTCGCAAAGATCGAATAAATATATTTTCATCTTCCATATATCAATCTGCTACGAGGCAGATCGATGTATGGATAGGTAGATCGATCGATCTATATCGTTCCACCTCGAGTTCTGTGTTGGATCAGCCGGCCACGTGGAAATAAACCACATAAGCGAACTCAAACTCGATGAACAGTTCACGGCAAAATCTATACAAATTGATAGATTACCATAATTCAATGAATTTCATGTCTTCAGGTTTATATCCAGTCGTGATCGATTTCAAATCTCTTCCATCATCGTACACAGTAGGGTCGACTGCACCACTTTCTCCAGAGATTTAACGAAGAACAACGTTATTCCTAGTTTCCATACCTTGCAGCCAACCAGTGCGGGCCTGAGAATTATCATGGCCTACCTTCAGTGTGAAGTCTAGCGCTTTCTAACACATGATTGGCCCTGAATTGCTGATGCTCTGATTACGACATTGTTCAAATCATCTTTTAACTGCTTCGTCGGCTTCCGGATGGTCAGGTTTCTGTTTTATCTTCCTTGGGCGGTCATCCGACGAAAAACGTTCCAAGATCTTCTCCGCATCCTTCATGATAGTCGATGAAGTACTTGCAGATTTCCCATATTTTTCAGCGGTTCTGCATTCATTCTACTGATGAGCTTCGACTCGACTGATACAGCAATGAACTTCGAGTCGTCCAAAGCACATGAATATTTGACTCACAGAGTACTATCTCTACAATCCGACATGAGCTTTGAGTGATATAGCGCTTTGAGTTGTCCAAATTCCAGTGTGCTAGATATTGTTCCAGTAGGATATTTTACCTGAATGTGATATGTCGAAACATTCAATTTCGTATCACTCAAGAGGGGATAAGTAACTAGGATTCACTACCCATCCGTAGTAGAGGTTGAGAACTTCGTCGCTTTACAAGCTACGTTTTCCACGTGCTTCCCTACACTTCAACCAGCCACAAGTGATATTTGTCTCCTATCATGACATTATTGACGAATCGGATCGTATTTTAAAGCTATAAGTAATGCAATCCGAACATAAAGATTCAGATGATAATGCCAATGAAATTGTCATTATTTTTTACTTCCACAGAACGGAGGGATGACATCGTGAGGAATGTATTCTTTAAAGGAGATACAACGACTAAGCAGAATCACCAGGTACGTTTGTAATCCTTTTCAGGCTGTCACAATCTAGCCTATACATTAGATCATCCGTTACTTCCCAAGTTTCTCCAATCCTCCAAACCAACCCCCACAACCTGATCATTTGGTGGAATACTGACGGGAAATATTCCTCAGGGACCTACAGTACCCACCAAAAATGATGGAACTTTTTTTGGTATGAATTCTAAGATGTACGGTTGCAACGAGCTAATGCCTCTATATTCAGTCTTGATACTGATTCTGTCACATGCACAGTCGAATTTATTCGATTGATCATGCGCACCTTCGAGCCTCGTTTAAATACGAAGCATGTCGAAGGATTTTGATGGGAAGTAAGTCATGATGGGAAAAATGGCAATGATCTTGAATAAAATAATTTAAAAAAACATTTTAAAAATTCGCTTTTATGTGAACCGTTAAGCATAATTGCATGTCAAAATTTGAAGAAAATGAAAACAGTTATCTATGTTTCTGTCATAAACAAAGAGTAAGTCAGTTGACGTCCAGCTTCACGAATTCCATAATTTCAAGATATCAAAATGGTAAAAACGTGGGTTGATTGGTGAAAACTACTCTTGATGTGTCAAGTTTACAACCCACGCTTTTACCATTTTGATATCTTGAAATTATGGAATTCGTGAAGCTGGACGTCAACTGACTTACTCTTTGTTTATGACAGAAACATAGATAACTGTTTTCATTTTCTTCAAATTTTGACATGCAATTATGCTTAACGGTTCACATAAAAGCGAATTTTTAAAATGTTTTTTTAAATTATTTTATTTTCTCAATTTTAGTTTTATTCTAATCGCTTGGAATATAGAACATGAATGAAGGATATTAATATCAGCCAGAATGTTGAGATATTATTCTTAAGATTCCTTGGGTATTCATTTTTTCTTAAGCGCTTCAGAGTGCAAATTGATAAAAAGTGGAATAAATGAGTCAGCTATGGTTTACCAGAAATAATTTCTCATCTCATGTTGAGCATACCGATAATGCTGAATTAATTCACAACCTACAGTCAAATCACATTTAAGAGGCTGTGTTACCCTTATTACTAGAATATGAAGACTGCCAACGATATATTAATTTATCATCAGGACATCTCCATCCGTTAAGATCATATGATACATCACATGCCAAAGCTCGAACATGGATGATCATATTCCTAATTCAGTAGAGTGAAATTTATTAGAAATGGAATGAGTCTCGAGCCCAATATGACATGGTATGCTACACTTTAACGGCTGGGCCCATGAAAATTCAACCGAAAGAGACTGTTGAATCTCTGTGATGCATCAAGAAGTGACAGGAAGCATCCTCAATGGTTCAAATAAACAAGTTCATAACGCGTAGAGCCACTGTGACTATTTTACTTTTGAATGTAGTCCATTCCGTCATTCATCTGAAGATTCTTGAAGCATACGATACTAAGAGTGAGGAGAAAGTCTGAATTCAATGACAAATCAAGAAGCACACAGTGTCTCATGAAATATCATTCATCACCTTGATTGTGCTTCATGATTTGAAGACCAGGACTTTGGCTCAGCGCGCTTACTGTACATACACCACAACACTTGATTGCACACTGAGGCCTCAACTTCCTCTCTGAGCTTGCAAAAAGATGAAACCATTCAACTCTTAGAGGTACCTATTATTTTTCATCTGCTAACACTAATCACAACCTTATTGGTCACACGTGGTGGAGAGAAACTTTTGATAAGACCATGGTATAGCAAGGCCGCATGCAGAAAACTTGTAAGAATTCAATAGCTAGGCGAGATCGACCGCACTCTGAAAACTGCTGAAAACTGAGAAACATCAAATCATCACAATAACAGCACTAAATAAAAAGCAGCAACACAGCCAGCAGTAGTTTAGGCTTGACAGGACAGCATCGCGTGGCAGTGGCAGCACTTCGAGGAGGTTATATGGGTCCTACAGGCAGTTGTTATACTTGTTATTGGATAGGCATCTCATTTCTATTTGTTGATAATCATTATGTTTTGATTAATCAAAACTAGAAAGAGTAAAATTTGTAGGGTTTGCGAAGAATCGACGAGTTGCGTCGGCTGCTGTGATATTCTAAAGCGAGGCTCTTGCCCTTGCTGATCGCTTAAATAAACCTCTACATAATAATGGAATGAGGAAGAGAGAGAGAGGTCCGACGCTGCGCACAAACCTATTTGCATTTACACAAATATTGAATCGCGCAGAGCTCGGAAACCCACACGAATACACGGGATACCACGCAATTCCACGTCAGTGACACACTCACACGAAGAATTCGGTGGCGCGGCCGCGGTCGAGTTCAATAAAAGCGAATAAAAAATGATTTTGAACGCGGTTAGCGTTTCGTCTCTCGATAGTGGCAGACTTTTCAGAGGCAGAGTACACGCGCACTATCGAGCTCTGCCCGAAGCTGATGTAAGTTTCATCGGAGCGCCTCTATTTACGAATCGAAGGGTTTCGCAATCGCTCGCGGGAAAGGCAGTTTCAAATGGGTTTACCATATTAATCGTGTCATTTTTACACAGCTTGAGCTATATGCGTCCCATAGCGTTGAAATTTGAAACTAATGATGGTATATATTATGCTCGTGCGGCAAATTCAAATTTTGGTATGAATTCTAAGATGTACGGGTGCAACGAGCTAATGCCTCTATATCCAGTCTTAATACTGGTTCTGTCACATGCACAGTCGAATTTATTCGATTGATCATGCGCACCTTCGAGCCTCGTTTAAATACGAAGCATGTCGAAGGATTTTAATGAAAAGTAAATATGATGGAAGAACCCGTACATCCTAGAATCCATACCAAAATTTGAATTTGCCGCACGAGCATATATATACCATCATTAGTTCCGAATTTCAACGCTATGGGACGCATATAGCTCAAGTTGTGTAAAAATGATACGATTAATATGGCAAACCCATTTGAAACTGCCTTTCTCGCGAGCGCTTGCGAATCCCCTCGATTCGTATATGAAGGCGCTCCGATGGAACTTACATCAGCGTCGGGAAGAGGTCAATAGTGTACGTGCACTCTGTCCCTGAAGAGTCTGCCACTATCGAGAGAAGAAACGCTAACCGCGTTTGAAATCATTTTTTCAAGATCATTGCCATTTTTTCCATCATATTTACTTTTCATCAAAATCCTTCAACATGCTTCGTATTTAAACGAGGCTCGAAGGTGCGCATGATCAAACGGATAAATTCGACTGTGCATGTGGCAGAACCAGTATTAAGACTGGATATAGAGGCATTAGCTCGTGGCACCCGTACATCTTAGAATTCATACCAAAATTTGAACTTGCCGCACGAGCATATATATACCATCATTAGTTTAAAAAATGATGGAACATCGATACTCGGACTAATACATCGACTGCTCAAAAACTACTAGTTGTACAGCAGTTTTGTAAAAAGCATTTTGAAGAGCCGAAAAAATGCTAATTTTTCATGTACCTCAAGGATTTTTTCATGTATTTTTCATGCCCAGTATTCTCTGTCGAAAAGTGAAATTTTCCAATTCGGGTCAATCCCCTGTAATTTTTTCGGGCATGGACGGATCGAAAAAACTTGAAGAGATTTTGTGGGGCTTTCCAAGACCTCCAATTTCCTTCCTTTTCCAAATTCTCTACGGAGATTTTAAGCCAATAATCGCTCTCGGACAATAACGGCGAAATATGCGTGCTACCTGTATGGTTCCAAGAGCGTTCGGCCTTATTTTGATTCGAGCTCGTTTGTGAACACGAAATTTGACTTGGAAAACATTGCAAAGAATCCCATCATCGACGTAAAATTGTCTGAATTTTCAGAGACTGTGGTTGAAATTGCCTTCGAATGCACTCCTGAAGAGCTACAATCGTTTTTCTTCATATAATTATGACTTTTCACTCAAAACAGTGTTTGAATCAAACGTATCTCTTGAGGAGCGCATTTAAGGGCAATTTCAACCACATTTTCTGAAAGTTTAGACGATTTTACGTCGAAAATGTATGATTTGAAATTTATTCAAAGTCATATTCCGTGTTCACGAACGAGGTCGAATTAAAATAAGGCGGAACGCTCCTGGAACCATACAAGTAGCACGCATTTTTGCCGTTGTCGTCCGAGAGCGATTGTTTGGCTTGAAATCATCGTAGAGAATTTTTAAAAAAAGGAAATTGAAGGTTTTGGAAAGCCCTACAAGATCCCGTTGAGTTTCTTTCGATTTGTTCATGCCCGGGAAAATTGCAGGTGATTGACGCGACTTGAAAAATTTCACTTTTTGACAGTGAATACTGGGCATGAAGAATAGATGAAAAAAATCTTTGAGGTACATGAAAAGTTAGCATTTTTTCCGATCTTCAAGATGCTTTCTCCTAAATTGCCATACAATCAATAGTTTTTGATCAGTCGATGTTTTAGTGCGAGTATCGATGTTCCATTATTTTTGGTGGGTACTGTAGGTGATGTTGCGGTGCTGTCCCACCTGGAGCATTCTCTCTGAATTTCATCCGAATTCCACCTCTTCTAAATTTTTTGCTTCCAGTCTGATCAAGCTTGTGCATGTGTCAAGTGAATTGTGAGTAGCTGTGAGCTATTATTTGTCATCCCAAATAGGATGCCGAATCAGAATCCATCCTTTATTTTGCGTAGAAAATAGCGAAAGCTCAGACAATTGCAGTTTCCAGGCAGCAAACCTTTTTTCAGCGGTGAAAGAATCATTCCAAAGGCTTAGGCTTCAGTCGAGCTCACAAGAGTGTTGCAATGCATCATTCTCCACCTAAAGTCAAGTTCTATCAGAGTTCACAGTCGTTATCCGAGCTCAGACAATAGCAACTTCCAAGCGGCCAAACACTTTTTCCAGCGTTAACACGACCATTCGTATGGCTTGAACACTAGTCAGGTCCACAAGAGTGCTGAAATACATCATCCTCCGTCCAAAATTCGGTGCTTGATCGGGATACACCGTTATCCTGCACAGAACATAGCCCAAGCTGAGAAATTTGCACTTTTCAGTTGGGAAAGCAAATTTTCCAGCATTGCAACAGCCATTTGATTGGCTTGGGCTTGAGTCGAAGTAACATGGGCGTTGAAAAGCATAATTTCCAATCAAAAATTTGATGCTCAATCAGAATCCACAAATGTTTTTTGTCGAAGGTAGCCGAAGTTGAGGAAATTGACATCAGGCGGAGATGTGACTTTCTCAGCGTCGAAACGACCATCTGAATGGATTGGCCTCCAATCAATTTACGAGAGTCTCAGAATGCATCTAACCCAACCAGAATTCGATGCTGAATGAGAATCCACAGTCGTTTCCAACGTTAAATGTGGCCCACGGTCAGAAAATAGGTTTTTTCAGTCGGCAAGTCACTAGCCCGGGCGTCTACCGACCAGGAGAATAGGGAAAATACAGGGATTCGGGTAAGCATCTAGATAACCTGGGAAATCTAGGGATTCAATCAGAAACACCTGGGACTCCAGCTTAGCTAAATTCTCAATCATTTCACGTGCCATTAGCATGGATAATTTGTAATAGTAACAGCTGTCGGAAGTTTTTGTTTCTTTCTGTTATCCTATCCTGGTTCTTACTTTCATAGGACAACTTCCAGATTGCAGCAGCACATATTTTGAAAATCTTTTCCTCCATACTGATCTTGGTTACACCATACATCCGATCTCTTGCAAATTATAATAAGAAGACTTTCTGGATTTCAGTCGCGAAATGGACTGCGGTTACACTTATTCCCCGAGTTACAATCCTTCTATGGGCTCACGCTTGCATCCTACTGTTTCGTGTGTAAAGGACCAAGAAAATTTTCCAAGAAATTTCGGAGGTACCTCAAAAATGCACCTATTCCCTCAAAGAAGACTGATATGATGCACGGAGTACGCGACTTGTGGCTCAAATTCGATATTTTCATCGTTTTCACGTTCGTCATATTTCCATTGTTCAAAATTATGTAATAGAATATCGTCAATGCAACCAAGAGTATCATCAATGAAGAGACGGAATGGATGGTCGAATTTTCCAGCACAGCTTTCAAATGTTAGAATTCGCGCACCCCCGAATCTTCCCGGTACAGTTCTTCGTCATGTACACACCAGATCAGGAGGATTCTAGCGTGATCCTTCAGGGAAATCTATACTTGGGGAGTACATGTCACCCTAATGTTGAATGTATGGGTCAAATCGGTATATTTTGGCAGATCAGTGCGCACATCCTTCGTAGATCTTTTCGCCAGTTTCTTCATGAAAGTAGGAACTTAGAATGATACTTGACCAAAGTTTGAGACTCCAGAAAAAGTTTTTACACCCGCTAGAATTTTTTGGAGTTCCAAAAAGGCCTATTCCAGGTATTTTTTGAAACAACCCCGAATCGACTAGAAACATTGTAGTGAGGTTCGCGGGGTCGCATTTCCTTTGTTCTGATGTGAATTTTCGTAATGATTCAAACGAGCCCCCAAAAATTGAATGCGCTCACTCCTCACGACAATACGCAGAGTCATTTTCCTCGTTTTTCAGATCATCAGTAAGATATCACGATTACCCAAATGACAAGATTCGACCTATCCTTCTGACCCTTGAACTCTGCGGATTTGGGTACTTCTGACACTTCGAGCTTTTTCCTACCTTGGAATATCTAGATCTCTGGTTATATTGCATCAAATCGTCTTTGTCAAGAGGTCATTTCGAAGGAAATTGCAAAAATTATTGATTGAAAATACTCCTGGAGCCGCACACATGAGTGCATGAGCAGAGAGAGAGAGAGAGAGAGAGATTGATTGATTGATTGATTGATTGATTGATTGATCGATGGATTGATAACCTTTATTCGCCCGAGGGCAAAATTGAAAAAGTACAGTATAATAATTCACATATGTTACACTAACATAATAAATAAATAAAGATGTATAAATATTTGTCTTTTTGGTCAAGGAATATTAAAATTATCACAGAAAGTGACTAGTCATTTTAAGGCATCGAAGGATGCATAAGAGTCAAGTAAGAGAATGATAAGATACATTTTTATCTACAAATATCAGTCTTTACAAGAACAATCGAGGAGGGGAAAGCATTTTCGTGTAGAAAGGCATATAAAAGGCTTGGGCCAGCAGAAATATCACAGGAATTACAATTTAGTGATGAAGTAGCCACGTATGACTCTTTCAAAATAGGAAACGCTGATTGAAAAGAGCCCAAACCTATCACAGTTTAGAGATTGTCTCGTCTGGTTTGGATTATTTTAATCCAGACAATGCCTGGATTAAAATAATGCCTCCTCTCCACATCAATCCTCTGGGAAGACTAGGTCAGAAGGAAATCTTTTAAGGCCTCTTTGAACACTGATATATTCCCCAGCTGCCGAAAGCCCGGAGGGAGAAAGTTCCACAGATGAGCACATTGAACCTGGGATGATCTTCTTCCGTAATCAAGTCTCATATTGGGGACCTTGAATACCCGCTCTTCTGCATCACCACGTGCGGAGCGTTCGAATTGGTACCTGGTAAACATCGCAGCTAGGTAGCCAGGTTCTCCAAGATGCAAGATCTTATGCATTAAAAGTGCTGCGAAGTACATTCTCCGCGAATCAGTACGTAACCAACCCAAACGTTCCCTAAACGGGGTGATGTGCTCGTCTCTCCTAAGATCAAAAATGTACCTCACACATGAATTGCTCAGTCACTGTATCCGTTGCCGCTGTTCGTCCGTGGCGTCGAGGTACGCGACTGTGCAATAATCTAAATGCGATGAACTAATGACTCGACTAGGCGAATTCGGAGAGGTCTGGTGATACATGCCCTAAAAAACCGCAATCCGTAAAGGGCTCTGTTCACTTTCTTAGTTACTTGGTCGATGTGCGGCTTCCACGTCAGTTCACTATCAAGTGTAACACCAAGACTCACGACCGTATCGCTGAACGGAATGAACTTTCCTTCCTGTATCTCAACCCCTGGCAAGTCCATTCTTTTCAGATCTTTGATGTTCCTCTCAGAGCTGAAGAAGATTGCCTTGGTCTTGCCAGCGTTGAGACGCAGGCCGGAACTTCTGGCCCATTCAGCAATTAGTCGTCCTACTTCTCCCATCCGAGTGATGCCTTCCTTGATCTTAGTTTTCTCGACATGGAGATAAATTTGAAGATCATCCGCATAGAATAGATGATATACCGACTTTCCGTCTAGCAAACCAGGTAAGTCATTAACATAAAAGCTGAAGAGTAAAGGCCCGAGAACGGATCCCTGTGGAACACCCAGATTGGTTTCGAGCCAATCAGAACTACCAGATTTTGAAGTGACTATTTGGATGCGGCCTTGTAAGTATGATTTTATCCACAGGAGTGCCGATCTTGAGAATCCAAGGTTTCGGAGCTTCCTCAACAGCTTTGACGGTGTTATTGTGTCGAAAGCTTTGCTAAAGTCGAATAGTAGGAGTAAGGTGATCTTCTTCCTATCAATGCCTACTCTGATGTCATCCGTCAACTTTAGTAAAGCTGTCTGGGTGCTATGGTATTGCCTGAAACCAGTCTGGAGGCGATCAAGAAGTTTCTCCACTTTTAAATACTCCGTGATTTGGTCATGTGCAATTTTTTCCAGAACCTTGGAAAAGAAGCACAGCAGCGCTATGGGACGGGAGTCCGAGACCGTTGATGAAGCTGAAGTCTTCTTCAATGCAATCAGCTGCGCTTGCTTTCAAGCCTTGGGAGAAACGCTATGAGCGAAAGAGGAATTGAAAATATGTACAATAAGATCACCAATTGCCGGAAGAGCCTTCGCGATAACGCTCTGGGGGATCCCATCCATCCCGCGGGCCGAGAGAGAGAGAGATGTCCTTTATAGATGTCCTCGGCTTACATTTCACCACTGATGATTGAGCCCTTGGGTGCTATTCGAGATGTTCCACGACCGTAGCGCACGACGATGATCATGTGCCGAAGCTCTGATACTCCTTTCAGCTGTTCATGTATAAGTATACCTATATTGATGTTGGTGCTATATATGTCGTAGCCAGATAGGTGAATCAGCCAGTTACGTAACTGCCTAGTCAGTTGCGTAACGGCACGCGGATGGACAACTCTGCGTGGAAGCTTATATTTTATTCCTATCAGTCTAACCGGTAACGCAACTGACTGAAATCGTCCTCCAGTTACGCAACTAACTGGATCATTTTCCGCGGTTAGATGAATAATCATGGAAAGGAAATTGAACGAGCAAACAAGAGAAAGAGGATCAACTGTATTTTTTCAAATTGATTGAATACTCATTCACTGATATATCCACCCTATATGTAACGAAATGATGAAAAAAATTTGAATGTACGAATGACTGATGACACGAGACATATATTATAGTTTCCCCATATGTGCTCTCACGCTTGTCTTCGGTTCGAATTACACTATATTCAATAAAAATAGATAAGAAATTTCAAGTATCAGTCGATAATTGCGAGGCGCGCTCTATTTCCGATACTTATCCCAGAGATTTCATTAACGGGCTGAAAACGTGCCAGCCTGTTGAGTAACTGGCGGACAGGATCAGCCAGTTACTCAACTGACTAAACAATAAACGGAGAAATGCATGCGCTCATGCCAATTTTATTAACCGGCCGCGGTTACTTTACCGGTGAGCCAGTTAATTAAGCGGCGCGTTTGAGTAACCGGCTACGACATATATATATGTATCTATTAATATGTAGGAATAACCTATTAAAGGCAAATTCTACAACATTCTATGAAAAAATCTGACAATGATATTCAATCAATTTTCAAAGTTCTTTCTTCATTCGGTTCTGCAATTCATGTGCTGCAGAAAACCTATGGTAACATTCGGAAATTCAAAAAATCGCGTGCAGTATTTAATTTTACAAAGTACCAGTTTTGTAAAATTAGATGTAATATAATTTTCTTAAGATAAATTAATTGCTCCATCCCAAGTCCATTCAGAGTATGGTTATATGGTTTGATATCGATGAAATTCGAATCACTCACAAAAAACTTGATATTTTTTGACAAAAATTTATTCTACTGTAAATAACAATGAAAAAACGATATTCTGTCAATCTGAGATGGCATTTCAATAATTTATGTCATTTTTGACGGATATCACATAGAACAGGATCCTTTCACGATATTGTAGAATGAAATCTCAAGTGCATTTGGTTAGCACGTGTCTCCTATGTGTTTCTAGAAAGTTCCAGGAAGTTATCTGAAAATCATCTTTTGGGTGTAACAACAAATGAAAATATTTTCCTTTCATGATGTTAATCAAAATCAATACATTTCAGCATCAGTGTGAATATGTACATATCAAAAGGCGCGGCAGCGCCTTGCTGGCGAGTATATGAAAGAGAAGAACATGTGAGAAAGAGAGCGAGCGCGCGCAAGGCTGCCGTGCCTTATATACGCTGAGTTGGGCCGTTTTAACCTCACACATTTTTTCGAACTTACTTATTTCATGCTTTTCTGGGTTCAGGAGGGTCTCATTCCCTCTGAACCCGTTATTTCGGTCCTCAACAAGGATATTGGCAAGTCATTTCGCCGCTGACAGCGTTTAGTGCCAAAATATCTTACTCACTAATTTCGACCCTTTCCAATTTTTTCGCGTCAAGATTTCAGCCGCGTTACGACACTCGAAGTCGAACAAAATCGATTGTTGGGGTCGACCACGCGGAACGATCGACCGCGAGAACACGGGTGATGTTTTGATGCAGCCGCATGTGTAGCAGACGGCGTTATTCCGCTCCAGCAATAACATGTTGTTGCACAGTAACATGTAACTTTTCTGACTATTTTGAAGCAGAGATTGAAAGCCAATCGTAGCACCGCCTGCAGCGAGCTTGTAGAAATCAGCTCTCATTGTTGAGGGAATAAGAGCCACTTATTATTGTGGGTTTTCTTGTCTGGAGTGATATAAGAATAAAAGGCCAAAATTGGTCTCGTCGATCTTGAAGGACGGAGACCAAATATTCAACCTGTATATTAACCATCAAGGACGAAAAAATCTACCAAAATCACTTATGACGCAAGCACCATCACAAGTGGGTTAGGAGTCTTCGCACCAACTCAAGTCAATTCCATGAACTAATTTCAAGAGTCTTGCTATCAAAAATACAAAGTTGTCCTTCTCCAGATTTTCCTTTGTTCATGATCAAAAAATGTTCATCTTGGAATGAAGCACACTAGTGTTAATTAGGAGAATTATTTTTATGGATGAGATACATAGAATTTTTTTTGTTTTCCTACATGCTACTATTTACAGCATGTTTTTCAATCTCAGAATATTCAGTCATTACCAAAGCCAAGTGTTGAAATCTTCTCCCCCTCACTCCACTTTTTCCAAAAGTATAACTTGGCGAGTATGGCCATCCTTTCCCCCTATCACTTCATCTGGGATCAAAAATTGAATTTCAACTCTTGAGGGTCATGAAATCGGGGGAAACATGTCGAGTAACTATTTAACAAAATTTAGCAAAATTTAAACATGAAACAAATGGGTAGAAAATGAAAAATATTAATTTCAACTCTTGAGAGTCGTGAGATCAAGAAAAGTATGTCGAGTAATTGTTTTGCAAAATCTGAACGTGAAACGCATGGAAAAGGATTGATTACATTACGATTTGACTTTCTCGGTAATTTTGACTCAACTTGAGTTACTCACCATCTCTACTGAATTTTAAACTAAACCGATCAATGCTAGATTGGATTTTCTGGTTTCCTTTTCTTCTCAATGGTCTGAATGAATTATTTTCATTACATTTCATAGACGAAGGAGATGGTGAGAAACTCAAGTTGAGTCAAAATTACCGAGAAAGTCAAATCGTAATGTAATCAATCCTTTTCCATGCGTTTCACGTTCAGATTTTGCAAAACAATTACTCGACATACTTTTCTTGATCTCACGACTCTCAAGAGTTGAAATTAATATTTTTCATTTTCTACCCATTTGTTTCATGTTTAAATTTTGCTCAATTTTGTTAAATAGTTACTCGACATGTTTCCCCCGATTTCATGACCCTCAAGAGTTGAAATTCAATTTTTGATCCCAGATGAAGTGATAGGGGGAAAGGATGGCCATACTCGCCAAGTTATACTTTTGGAAAAAGTGGAGTGAGGGGGAGAAGATTAGATAATGCCTAAGGTTGCAGCTTCTATGAATATTTATCCTGATATCTCAAGATTATCTATCGATTGTGCTAGAATCCTGAGGACCGGGTAAATAGAGCCACAGTTACTCAATCGCGGTATGATGTCTCTCAGTCATAAGTTGGCTCATAGGGTGTCAATTTACGAGGTCCTCAGGATCCTAATAATAATCTATATGACTGTGTTAGTGTCCTGAATAAATCTCCAATATTTCGCATCTCTGGTGTACATTTCTTATGATTGGGCATGATGAGCTCTGCTCATATCCATACCTCAATATAGTATAAATATTAGAAGCCACTTACGATATATAGGAGAGCCTTACTCCCCTCTTGTTACCGTGGGTGAACTCTAAAATACAAGTCACGCATATGCGGCGTGAGGGGGTGCCCTTGATTCACTCGCCTGCGTCAGTATACCGTGATATACTCTGAATAGGTTCTGTGCCCTAATCCATACATTATCCCGATAAAAAACTATTCGCAATTGATTTATCTCATTATCGTCTCCCACTGTCAACGCCCTAATCCGTTGGTATTGTTCACGAGACGATAGATAGATAGATGTCCTTTCTTCGTCCGAAGACAAAAAATACAATTGCATACACCTACATATGCCCGTTAAAATGTAGTAACACGTATAAGAATGAATATAATATATGTACAACAAAATAATGATGATAGTTTCAGTCAATTACTGGTTTGGTCAAGGACAATAATTATCACAATTCGTGACTAGTCAGGGTGCATACTTAGATGTATAAAAAGAGGGGTAAGGGCTCGCACTAATATCACAGCTATAGATCACCAATTGGGTGACTGAGGTCACATGTAAAAAATACTAAATTAAGGAAGAGCCCTTCCCATTACAGATTAAAATAATGCCTCTTCTCCACATCAATCTTCTGCGCAGACTGGGTTAGTAAAAAATCTTTCAGGGATTCCTTGAATTGTGATGTTTTCCGCAGCTGCCGAAAGCCCGGAGGGAGAAAGTTCCACAAATGAGCACACTGAACCTGGAATGATCTTCTTCCGTACTCAAGTCTCATATTGGGAACTTTGAGTACCCGCTCTTCTGTATCACCGCGTGCAGGGCGTTCGGATTGGTACCTGGTGAACATCGCAGCTAGGTAGCCAGGCTCTCCTAAATGCATGATCTTGTGCATTAACAGAGCTGCGAAGTACATTCTCCGCGAATCAGTACGTAACCAACCCAAACGTTCCCTAAACGGGGTGATGTGCTCGTCTCTCCTAAGATCAAAAATGTACCTCACACATGAATTGCTTAGTCGCTGTATCCGTTGCCGTTGTTCGTCCGTGGCGTCGAGGTACACGACCGTGCAATAATCCAAGTGCGGTTGAACCAAGGACTCGACTAGGCGAATTCGGAGAGGTCTGGTGATACACGCCCTAAAAAACCGCAGTCCGTATAGGGCTCTGTTGACTTTCTTAGTTACTTGGTCAATGTGCGGTCTCCACGTCAGTTCCCTGTCAAGTGTAACACCAAGACTCACGACCGTGTCACTGAACGGGATGAACTTTCCATCCTGTATTTCAACCCCTGGCAAGTCCATTCCCTTCAGGTCTTTGATATTCCTCTCAGAGCTGAAGTAGATTGCCTTGGTCTTGCCAGCGTTGAGACACAGGCCGGAACTCTTGGCCCATTCAGTTACTAGTCGTCCTATTTCACCCAGCCGAGCGATGCCCTCTCTGATCTTAGTTTTCTCGACTTGGAGATAAATTTGCAGGTCATCCGCATAAAATAGATGATGTACCGACTTTCCGTCTAGCAAACCAGGTAAGTCATTGACATATAAGCTGAAGAGTAAAGGCCCGAGAACGGAACCCTGTGGAACACCCAGATTGGTTTCGAGCCAATCAGAATTACCAGATTTTGAAGTGACTTTTTGGGTGCGACCTTGTAAGTATGATTTTATCCACAGAAGTGCCGATCTCGAAAAGCCAAGATTTCGAAGCTTGCTCAACAGCTTTGATGGTGATATCGTGTCAAAGGCTTTACTAAAGTCAAAAAGCAGGAGCAAGGTGATCTTCTTCTTGTCAATACCTACTCTGATGTCATCGGTCAACTTTAGTAGAGCTGTCTGGGTGCTATGGTATTGCCTAAAACCAGTCTGGAAGCGATCTTGTAATTTCTCTTGTTTTAAGTACTCCGTGATTTGGTCGTGTGCGATTTTTTCCAGGACCTTGGCAAGGAAGCAGAGCAGCGCTATAGGACGAAAATCTGAGACTGTTGATGGAGCTGTAGTCTTTTTTAATGCAATCAGCTGTGCTTGCTTCCAAGCCGCGGGAAAAGTGCTATGAGCGAAAGAGGAGTTGAAAATATGTACAATAAGATCACCAATAGCCGGGAGAGCCTTCGCGATCACGCTCTGGGGCATCCCGTCTGCCCCACGGGCTTGCGAGGAAAAATGTTTGATAGCAAGGACTACGTCGTTAAAATTTGTGGGCTTGAATTCAAAACCCTCCTCTGAAGCCGAATTTATGTCGTCCATTGCTTCATCTATATTTTCGTGAGGCGAGACGGAAACTCCCGCAAAGTGAGCGTTCAACTCATCCGGTGTGAAACCATGAAGTTCCTCCTCTTTGCTTTTAGGCAGGAGGCCGAGGTTGCGCATTTCCTTCCAGATGTTCTTATGTTGATCAAGAGCGTCTGAAAGATGGTTTTGAAGGAAGGAGTTACGGTCTTGTTCCATGCGCAAGTCGACCTCTTCGCTAAGCCGAAAGTACTCACTTTGAAGCTCAGGACACTTGCGCTGGTTACGTTGATTTCGTTCCCAGCGCCTGCGCGTCGCATCTCGCTTATTCATGAGTACCCTCAACTCAGGACCAATCCAAGGAGCATCATTTTTCCGCGGGTTGATAGTTTTTTCCGGCGCTAATTCATCTATAACAGTCTTTAAGTTCTCATTCAAGCAGTGAATTGCGTCTTCCAAGCTGGTTTCAGCATTTTCAAGAGCTGTCCAGTCGCAGCGAAGCAGACGGTCATTCAGCATCTCCGGAGTGATGTTACGAAAATTCCTATAAGTGAAGGAATTTTTTGGCGGAGTGGGAGTGAAGACGTTGATGGTGACGTCTATGACCGAGTGCCTGCCGAAACTGGGCAGGAGTCTGTTTTGAAAGTCAGTAATGGTGTCATTGTCATCTACGTAAATATGATCAATCCATGTATGAGAAACATTGGGGTTGTGTTGGTGAGTCGGGCCATGCTGCACTATCTGTAGGGCTAGTTCTTCTGTCAGTGCAGTCAGTGTCTTGGTGTCAGGATGAGCAGTATCCAACAAGTCAGCGTTCAGATCTCCCATTATAATTTTGTGACTATAATCTCCACACAGTCGGCGTAATGAGCCAAACAGCCCATCATCCTTCTGCATGGCGATTTTTGGAGGTCTATAGACTACCACGGCTAATATTGGAGGAGAGTTGCCTTGCTGTACGCTACAGAAAAGAAATTCAGGCACGCCAGGTTTTCCTGGGCCGAAAGTATTAGAAGAAACTAGTTTCTCTACTTTAAAATCATTGCGCACATACAAAGCAACCCCACCACCCTCCCTGTTGCGATCCTGTCTCAACAGTGAAAACCCAGGAATCTGAACGAGACTGTCATCCACATACTCATCTAGCTTCGACTCAGCGACCCCAAATAGATGATAGGAGGGATCGTTAGCAATGAGCAAGCGCAGATGCTCAATCTTATCTGTCAGCGAGTTAAGGTTGATAAATCCCGCTTTCAAAGAACTACCACTCCCTCGTTTCTCCTCAGCAGCCGTACTTAGTCAGGGAGTTGTCGCCTTTTCTGCCGCCGAAGCACAACTCTGCTCCGGAACGGAGGCACAGCTCTGGGTGTTGTTAGAGGGTGCACGAGAACGTTTCGGAACACTTCGACAGGCCGTTTGAATGACCTGCAGATCAGCAAGAGATTCAAACGTATGCGCTCGCTCACCATTTTTCCGTCTAACCCAGAAACGTCCGCCACTGTGCCAGACGTATTTTAATCCTAAACCGTGTGCAACTGACCTCAAGCGTATATATTCTTTATATTTCTCACGGGGGAGCATTTCATTCACATAGATCTTACGATCTGGCACGAGAGCTTTCGTATCCGGGTCAAGTAAATCAGGCTGGATGTTATTAGCCGTGAAATAGTTATTGGTGATAGAACGTTTAGCCTGAATCACCTCCCTAACCAGAAGACTACTGGAGAGTTGGACCACGCATGATGGTAGTGTGCGTGAGATGGCAGCTGGGGCATGGGAAGATGAAACCGAATCATGAATTGAAGGCCTCTCGCCAGACGTATGCCCCGGTTGCAAGACATGGACATCAGCAATGTCTGCCCTCTGCAGCTTTGGGAGAATGGACTTGAGCACTGCAAAAGAAATATCACATACCTGTGCCGGTGAGGCCACAGAATCTTTTTTCAAAGCACCATTTATAATTAGCTTACAGCGCTCAAGACCGTCCCTACTGAGTCCACGTCCTTGTTCCCCAGCATATGACTGGTAAGGCTTGTCCATTCTAGGTGGAATGATGGGACGCGAAGATTGATGTGTTGATTCGGCATTAATATACTCATCATTACTAAATTTATCATTTTGCAGAGTACTCTGGTTACCTGTCAGTCGCTTAGTCAGACTGGAAAGCTGATCTCTCATTATGGAATTTTGCTCCAGAAGTAGCTGACGATCTAAGCGAAGCTCCTCCAGCTGGGAACTCTGCTTCTCCAATAGTCCCTCAAGAGAAGACACGCGTGCCAACAAACGATCATCCATCTCATTCACTGCTGGTGTAAAAGATGGAGAGGTAATGGCAACGTCTCGTCGGCTCATAAGGGATTTTATTTCGTCGAGCTGACTCTGGAGCATCTCGTTCTGTTGGAAAAAGAGGTCCAGAGTACTCTGCGATATAAGTACCCAATTGTTCTCAGGAGAATTCAACGGCTTCGATGTTGGTGATGCTGCAGGTCGATCCGAGATGTTGGGGCTGCTAATCTTCTCCGATTCGACAGTGCACTCCACAGTTGGTGTAGTACGCAGCGACTGGAAGGCAATAGTTGGCCACGCATCTGTTTGCTGCTTTCGAATTTTCGCGGGCTTTACTTTGCTGGACTGGTGGCTGGTGGCGCCACGTGACGGAGACGAGACAGCAGTCGGTGGATTACCCCCGGCGAGCGCGAGCTGTGGACTCTCGGTGGTATGAGAGGCACTGGTGGTGGGAGGCTTCGCGCTCCGTGCAGTGGTGGTATGTTGCGAAGCGGGGGGAGATGTTCCTGACGCACCACGGGAGCTGAGCCTCGTGTGTGAGATGGTCTGATTACTCACACGTTTTCGCAGGCTTGTATTCTCCTTCTCTCTTTCTCTGGCTGTTTGCGCGTTGAATTGTGAAGCCGTCGTCTGCTTTGACGCACTCGATGTTAAATTAGCGATATTGGTGTCGCTCACCTGCAGGCATTGCAAGCATGTCACTGCTCCCCGGGATGATCTCGAGCACTTGACATGAGCTGATCCATTGCAAATGCCGCATTCTCTGCTGCCTGTGCGTAAGGTGCCATTGCAGACACAGCAGATGTTTTCGCTCATCGCGCAGCAGACAGCGTCGTAGCAGGCCAGCGTAGCAGACGACCTCCGAGCATGCGCACAAGGTTCACTTTCGGTGCCAAGCACTGCCGACTCGATGTTGTAGTTGGGGTTGCAGAATTGGAATTATTCCTCCCAGGCTCGTGCAGGAGCCATGCAGCGATGCTCCAGATGTATGAGCCTGCAGGAGGAAATCCAATCTGCAAAAAAGTGCCACTCGGGACAACGTTTTGATGGTTAAAGTCACATTCAAACACGGAGCGATGTGTAATGCGTGTGGATGTACTCACCGCCAGAGAGAGAGAGGATAAGAGATAAATAAAATTTTACTAGAATATCCTACTTTGGGTCCATTCATCACCCCCTATATGCATTTTCATGCTTCCGATCAAGTCATGAGTCCTGAAACATAGGCTCTCTCTCGAAATCCAGAGCCTATGGACTACGCACTGCCTCCGTCCTAATCATCCGAGGCATCGCGTCAGTCACATAATTGGCGCCCAGACAGAGACTTGACGAGTATGCAGGTGCATACAGAGATAGGGAATTTTTTTTCCACGTTTCCCACAATAGCGCGTTTTGATACGCTGTGGTCATGATACCCGAATATCAAGGAGTGTTGTTTGGAGGCAACATATCCTTGCCAGTTCAAGAATTACAAAACGAAGTTGAGAGTATCGGTGAAGCTCAAGATGAGCAGTGGAATGCTATTGAAAACCTCAACTCCTCTGTAGGAGCAATTGAAGGTCAATCTATTGTCAAAGACCGTCACCTAAAGGTTTTACAAATCGAGCTCCGGGCTCTTTTGGATCGTATGCATGACCTTGAACAGAGATGCAGCGATTAAGAATATGAGCTTAAGTGTGTCCGTGAGCAGCAACGTATTGATGGACAGAGGTTGTCAGCCGAAACTCAATCATCACATAAATTTAATCATCGAACAGATTCTCGTTTACAATATATGGAAGAGAATAATTATTGCTCAACGATAAAGTCTTGTTCTTGTCACATCAAGAGCCTGTTTGATTGGCTTAGTGGCATGCCGATGTACATTGCCCAGATACTAATGGCACCCCTCCCCCATCGTTCCGCTTTGTGAGCGCGTTTAGATCGCTTTGCGGCAATTACCTCGTTGGTTTAGGTGCTAGTCTACTCGACTCCCACGCAAGAGCATGGGGTTCGAACCCTCGTCACTCCATCCTTGAAAACGCCTTCTGGCCGGCAACCACTTCTACGCAGTTATAGTTCGGGGCTAGTTTCAGAAATGTCATTGAGTCGTAAATCGATTGCAAGTGAGGACCGAGCTTATATATCGGCCCGTGCCACTCTAACTCGCATCGAAAAGGACGACGATAATCTTGAAACGCTAGCCCCACGTGAACAAAACATGCGTATTTAGAGCACAGCCGTCACAGAAGAGCTCAAAATTCTGGATGATGACCAATCCATTTTGGATCAAAGAATCCAGGCATTAGAACAGAAAAACGAGACCCTCTCCTCGAGATAAGAGTTGGCTCTCGAACAATTAACCCGAGTACAAAAGGAAAATGAAGCCCTTCGTACTCAAAACAAATTATTTCAGAATGACATCAACAAACTTTCGGACAAAATTACCCTCATCGATGACACTCAAGATACCTTCTGAAATACCCTTTCACACTTGCGAAATGAACGCTGCGAAGAGATTGAAAAGGATATCGATCAATGTAAAAATTCCATCGAAGGGATCAGAATCACCCAATTATCTATTCAAAAACAATCCAATGATCTCGCTCGCATTCCGTTTGGGTCATCCGAAACCATTGCGAGAAAGTTAAAATTAAAATTAAAACCACCTGTCTTCAGCGGAGAAGCCACAGAGCGTCCCGTGAGATTCTTGAAGGAACTCCAGCGATAGATCGAGACCATGGAGTTGGATGACCAAGAACTCCATCTTGTGTTGTCAAAATCCTTAAAGGGAACAGCTCTCAACTGGTATAATCTCCATGAAAATGAGATTGAGTCTCTCATGGACTTTGAGTGTCTCTTCCGAGAGAATTTTTGGAATGAAAGTGTTCGGAGGAAATTCAAAATGAAATTAGAATTTGGAAAATTTAAATCTGATGGCAAGCTGACAAGTATTCAGTACGTCATGGAACTCTATAATATCGCTCTCGAGGTGAACGGGGGGCAGACTGACGCTGAAATAATCAGTCAACTCAGTTTTCATTTTGATCGGAATCTGAGAGCTGCCCTCCGATGTCAACCCGAAAAAACCAAATGTTCATTTTTCAATATCTTGGCTGATTTTGATTGCAATGACGCGTCAATAACTCGCGCTATCTCTCTCTCTCTCTCCAACGCAAAACTACTTACAAGTCTCTCCTCGGATGTTCTGCTACAGCTGAAAAGGGCTATGATATATGTATTACATGATGATCAGTCAGGAGAGAGAAATGATGGTTGAAAATATCCTCTCAACCGTCACACCCCTCCCCTAGACGCTGGTTAGCGCGCCAGTCTACCAGCTCGAGAACTATCTCTCTCTGTCTGGGCTCAGCTGGAAAAAAGTGTCTGACATGCATGACAAAAAGAAAATTGAGAAAAATCAAATTTTAGAAAAATAAATTGAAAAGTATTTCAATGGTCATTCACCTTCTAAATAATTGAAGATGAATTAGATTTCTTGAATAATTGAGTATTACTGGTTGAAAATAAACCACTCTATCGCTCTCTGTACAGAAGACTTATTTCTAACATCCATCCATTCTTGTATCAAAAATGAATAAATATTTGTATCCATCGCACGACTAGACTGTTCAGTCTTTTTTATTTATTGACAAAAACGTAGAATGGGGACTCTCAAAAACAGAAATTATCCAAAACGGACGTGAAAAAGAGTTACAGGAATATCCTGATCATGAGGATCTTTGAAAAAACAAAATATGTATCAAATTGTAAATCTGGTCCCAAAATTGACAAAAAGAAATAAAAATTACTTATTGTACGTATTTTCGTACTATGATTTTTAGTCGTAGCAGCCGGAGACCATTTTGATAGAAAAAAGAACAATAATGGAGAAATCCTTAATCGGCCGTAGACCTAATGTAATCGAAAGAAAATCTTATCACTAATTTCATCCATCCATGCTCGGTCGAAAACCTAACCGTTTTGATTTGAATGGATTTTAACAGGAAAAAGTATAAAAGTAAAAATGAGAATATAAAATGAATAGAATTTTGAATTTATGATTCTAATGTGAATCTTTGAAGACGCAGTCATCTGGATTGCCTGTGCCTACAGTGCCACAGCGTGGGTCCTTAGGTCCAGTGCTCCATCTTGTTGATGATGATGCCTTACGAGCTTCTTTTTCTTGACGATACTTGGCAAAGTATTCGTTACTCCTTTGCCGGCCAAATTGTTTTTCTAATTCTCTGGCAGTTTCTCGTGCCTGTTGTTGTTGTAAGCGAGCCGCGGCGAGCTGCGCCTCGAGACCTGCAATTCTCCTCTCTTCCTCTCGTTCTGCCTCAATTTCTAACCTCACTTCCTGAACTTTTCTCCACTCCCTTCTTTTGGTTTGAATAAAATCAATATCCTCCCCAAACGTTTTCCTGTCCGCCACCCCGTGGTGCCTCTCATAATTGTCGCAAATCCCAAAGATCCTGTGAGTTCTCGCTTCAAATTCTGCCGCATCGCTACGGTATTCGGCGATTTGCTCTTTGACCCAAGCCGGGGTCAAAAATTTCACTGCACGGGGTGTCGGTGGTTGACGTTGGATTGGATATTCTTCGTGAGCCCCGGGAGCCGTTATTGTAGAACGAGAGGTATCTGTATCAGACGGTGAATCGTCCTCTTGGTCGGACGGTATATTTTTGTCCACGGAATCGGACGGTGTTGTGGCGTCCCAGACGACGCAACAGTTGAAATAATATTTCTCAACGTGGAGAAATATTATTTCGACTTGATCAGCAGAGAACGTATAAGCAGGTCAGTAAATCAGCAGAATCAAAGCATTAGCCAGTAACTGGATGTTACACAAGAGCTCTGCCAGCATTGTAACACATGTGTTACAATTGAAAGTAGAACACTTTCAAAATCATTTTTTCAGTCGAATCATTAAAATTAACTTGTGTCCGCACGTATAAATTGGTACAACAACATTCATTCTTCGATTTAGTCTGTGACAAAGCTCTGCCCGGTAGTGGGCTACGTACGTCTCAAAATTCACTTAACCACTCACCTAAGTGCGCGTAGAAAACGCACGAAAAAGTCAAGTTAAAAGTGCGGACACGTAAGCTTGATCTGATCCCGTCGAAAAAAAGGCCGACGTTATCCGCCTCAGCTGTAAAGGGCCAGCTCCGAATCTGCTCTCACCTGCTTATCAGTTCCTGCCTCGAAGAATATCATCTCTCGAGTAGTTCTGTAAGTTCGTCTAATTTTAAGTCACGCAAATTGTATTTAGATATTAAGGTTCTATATTTTGTTCAAGACATTATAATTTGGTTTAAATAAATCCAAAACTCATTTGCTAATTATACGCTATTATTTCCTGAAGATTTTACAATCGAATATTTCATCCATATTGAAACTATTAAAATCAAATTGATCATTTCTAAAAATCCAAATCCAATCAATTATTACTTCTGAGATCTACATTCCAAATTCATACGATCACTTCAATCATTTCTTTAAAACTACAATTCATTTGATCCAATTTTGATGAACAAATATCTCTTAATCTGGAATATTCATACGCAACCAGAGACCAGCAATATATATATATATATACATCCAGTCGGAAGCCTCAACGCAATAACAGAGAATAGGTAGGTGCAACTGGGCAGTCCGCCCGTAAGCTGTTCACACGAACTCAAATAATTTATTTGATACCCCGAGCCCTCCGCTCGGGTCATAACATTTTGACATCCCTTGTGGGGAACAGTTTTAGTTGCACATAACTCTTTTCACTCCCAAGTTCAACACACTGGAACTATCGACCTCATTTACCGACTCAAACATATCTCCTGATTGTGACACAACTGACAGACACGCCGATCAACTACACCAACCGCGACTCACTGATGTGCTGATTCCGCACTTTCTCCCATCCAATGCGCCACTGGCAGTCATGGCTCTGAACGAATTCTTCTAAAGATGCAATGATACCACATCTCACAAGAATGAATTCCCAATTTTTTGATCTAGACCTGCCAATATTTGAAGGCTATAATATTGACCCACATTTCATACAAAAAATCACAGAAGCAAAATCTATCACTACTTGCGAAGAAAATTTATTAGTAGACTTTATTCTTAGCAATTTTTTTGGACCAGCATATCATGCATTCAAAAACTTCCGAATCTCCACAGTAAACGACATTGTGGAACACATAGTAAAGTGTTTCTTATACACCCCATTTTTCGAAAAATATTGCCAAAAATTACTAGATTGTGGTCTAAAGCTCAGTCATGATCGTGATGCAAACTACGAAAGGCTATTCTCAATCCTTGAAGATGCTTACTACATTCTTACAAGTACTCACTTTTCATCTGACCCAGTATACTACCAACTTTATAAAAATCTCGATGAAATTGCCAAAAGTTTTTACTTTAGCAAACTTCCCCCTGATTCACAACTCCAAATTGTCCTTGTCTTAAACTCAAATTCGATCGCCAGGAAGCCATCCACTCTATACAAAATGCATTTATTAGTTTCAAATCCAACACAATTCTTCATAACCAAAACTGAGCTATCACATTTTTTGAAAACATATGAAAATTTATCCCATTCTCACCACGAGTCAATAACAAAAACTGACGTTTCCGAGCCGAAAGAGCCTCAAGTCAGTAATATTCGACAAGATCCCCAATCAACTCCAATTCTCGTCAACACCACAAACGAAATTTGCACCACTCGACAGCCTGAACTTGTAAACCATGAACAAGTGCCGATGTCTTCTGACAAATTACCGTTGAAAACCCAAGCAATAATGAAAATGACATACTCCTCCATGTCTCAACCACACCACGAGACTCTGTGACACCCCTCTCTCACACAGGTGCAAAACGTTCCAACACAGTTACCTCAAGATTCATTAACCGGAAACGATCATTTGATGAAAATCTCAAAAGTTCCTTCAAATCAAGAATACAAAGAGGGTTCCAACCTTATTCCATTTCAAAATGCTCATTGGGAAACACTCTTTCAAAGTACGTGTCACTCAGAACAGGTTACTCTGAACCATTTAGAAGTTCAATCCATGGAAAGGAATCATTTCAAAATATAAGCACCATTCAAGTACAACTAACACCTCGAACCCCTGGCGAAGGAATTCCGCCAAAATCCCTCCCTTTTCTGTGTTCAGAATCCAGGAAATCCAAGCCGCCATCAAAATTATGCGAAAGTAGACTCCTCCGATTTTGTAGTGCCCATTGAAAGATCAAAATTCAATCCCTAATGATGGCGTATTGAGTTTTTGCAACGTTTAAAGTATGTTCCTGGACTCCATATGCTCGATGGAGATTAATCAATTCAACATAATTCTATCTCATATCCTTCAAAAGAACTCAGATCTCAAATCTTCAAATCAATGATCAAATAGACGACAAAATAAATTTCGCATTCCCAAGGATGGAGTATTATTGGTGTTGAAATTCCACACGACGAGTTCCGGAGAAAATCCAACAAGCACACTCTGGCGACCACGTATCGTACATGTGTAACATCCAGTTGCATGTGTAACTCCCGGTTACATTGTAACACCCGGTTACATGAATGACCCGGTCACACGATTCTGTTACATTTTGAATTCAAATCACTTTGGCCACATTCTGTTACTCATTAGCTTTTGGCTGTTTAAATCAAGATACTTGACCCTCAAAACTGGAAAATCGGAACCATTCAGAATCTCTGCTGACAGAGAAATATTCTACCGAAATGTAATTCCAAGGAATTCCCCGTTGACTTCCAAATCTTTTTTTGTAGAAAGCCTCTTTCACATTCATCATCTCTCTCTAGATCTGTCGATAGTAGAAATCGACACAATCAAACCACATTGATCTTGGAGTATTCATAGTATAATTAACGAACATCAGCCCTTCATCTTATTTAAGATTCACAACCATTCAAACTCTCGGTAATGTACCTCACAAGGATCCTGAAAAAGAAGAAAAAAAAGCATTATCGACCCATGTAACATGCTGTAACATGGTGTAACATAAGTAACAGACTGTGACCTGTGACATGGTGTTACATGGGTAACAGGTTGTTGCAGGTAACACGGTGTTCAAATTAGACTCTCTGTTGACATCATATGGCCTATGATGGTTTAAAAATATTACATTCATGCAGGCGCCCCCCCCCCCTCCATATATCCAGTTCAAATAATTTCTACTACATACTTCCGAGAAAAATGATGAAAAATTGAAAAACCGGAAAATCAAGAAAATGGGAGTACTACAAAGATACGTTAACCATTGTTAGTTCATTCGTAGGCCTGACTTCTGGACACGACCTTATCTCTTGAATATTTTTAAATCAATCGGAATTATGTCTTTTGAATAAAATCCGTCGAAATTTCCTACTTCAAATATTTTATTGTTGATATGCCTCCATGAAATTCATCGTGACAAATCTAGTTTTTCCCCGGATATTATAGTTTCAATATCAACAGAACATGATTTTGTGAAAAAAGGAAACTTAAATTAACATATAGTCAATTTTACAAATTCAAGAGACGGATTTGCTCGGCCCTATCCACCTGACCGACATCCAAAGGAATTGAGAACAAATCAATCGAGAGTGATGGACCCCTTCGGAATCTAATCAAAGTCTTGAAAACTTCAATTTCCTATTCGGTGTCCTCGACATAGCACACTATCTTTTTGTAGAAGAATAATGCGTATAATCCCCATACGTCAAAATCATGCATTGATTCCGGCAAATCTTCAACCCTCCTATACAGTACACATCCAAATCACTAAAAAAAACACCCTCGGCACGCTCTTTATTGATTCGCATGTTCCTCCGGCGTAAGAACCGCTTTGAGATCCAATCATCGAACTACATGAATGACACAAAGAAAAATGCACACTAAAAAAAAATCACTTGTAACACAACTTTTAGATCAGGAAAATCCAACTCACATGAACCTAACGGATTCAGGTGACTACCGGGAACCGGAACATATTTTCAATTTCCATGATTTCAAGGAAAAATCATAATAATCTATACAAGTGCAATCGCACAAATATTCACGTCCAACGATTTGAAATCCCGAAACTGTACTGAGACTATGACTAAAAGACACTATTGAACCTGCACTTGACACCACGTTGACTTGGGAGAACTGCGTTGAAGTTGCTGACACCGAAATTCTTGATTTTATACACATTGCAATAATCTGATGGCACCTCCAGTTTTGACTTCTGAGCTCAGGCATCAATGAAATCATACGAATATAATCTCAAAATCAGGGGCCTGTCAAATTTTATTCATTAATCGGAACTGACATTGTGACTAGAAAATCGGGAGATTCTCTATGAAAACACATATAATTATGTCGAATTCAGTCCCGCATAGATATAAGAATTTGCAATCCGAAACAAAAGTTGATAATAACGATTATCAATAAATTTACTCAATTTATTTCTACATAGATCTAGAGATATTTGATCAGATATAGAAAATGATTGTAATAATTATCCATTAAGGAATCGTGTGGATGAACGTCCACACCACATTTCGGAAAATCTCAATAATCATTCCCAAATTATAGTGAGCATCAACTCCTTGTTAACTTTCTAAAAATGATGCGATTTTCACAAGGAAAATGAATATATACACAAATTTTTATGAAGACAACAAAACACAGGATTGCAAACTTTTTTGCAGTAGATCATTAATAGATTCCAAAATCCAATTAATAGTGCGAAATTACCAATCGGTTTTTCCTCATAAACTTTCTATTTTGGAAACATACCATACTTGCAGAACATTGTCAACAATGAATTGTTGCGAACTATTTTGCAATATATCATCAATAGATTCCGAAATTCAATTAATAATGCGAAATCATCAATCGATTTTTCCTCGTAAACACCCTATTTCGGAAACTACCATATTTGCAGAACATTGCTTACAATAAATTGTCAAGATAACTACACACTCTCACACAATAACACCATGCTACATATACTATACGAAAGTTTTCTAGAACTTCTCAAGATCGACAGTGACGAACGTGTAGCTGACCTATTACTGCCCTCAGGATCAGGGGCATGCCAAACTGAAGACTTTTTGCAATGATGTGATGACGCAAACTACCCGTGAAAAGCGGAATGTGAGTGTCTCCATGTGTAACATGATTTACTGTACAGCTGAGGAGCCTCATACACATGGTATGAGGTCAATTGAACATGTAACACACTCAATGGAAAACATCCAAACCCTGGATGTGTGTAACATGGAGTTACAATACGTACAGGTGAGGCGCCAGTTACATCGGCCCCCTCTCCTCAATGCTCGCCATCAACTCCGCCACACACGTCGGAAGTAACACACAGCAGCTTGTTACACGCCGTTGAGCCTTTGCTTGCAGCCAACGCAGCAGACAGCGTATCACGCGGTATTTTACCGATGATTCCTGTGGGGATCCTCTCTTACAATAGCGGCATGCGAATTATGGCATCAGAAGCGGGAAATTCTCAACTGCACCGTACGGCTCCGATCACATTAATCAGCAATATTCTTCTGAAAAAAGGAGCAATACATCATCCGCGGGCCTCCTTCAATAGAGAATTCGCAGCAAATCGAGATGGTTATGATCGACCCTGGTCACGGTGTGATAAATCTGCGACGAATATTCCAGACATCCTAATGCAAGGAGAACCAATAGCCATGCTACCAACCTCTCGATATCAACACCAATCGAGTGACGAATCTTCAGTTCAGTGACATTAGCGATGCAGAATCTGACACATCGTCATACTACCCGACGGGAAGGCAAACCAGAGACGGAGGACGCAGGAGTGCAGGGATAGAAAGAGGGCCGTAGCAACGACCCCAACTGATGTTATTTGTGTGAACATCAACACAAAAAGGATTGACTCACCCAGTGATACATGTTCAAGGGGTGCACAAACGCCAAGGCAGATGTATCATATATGTTGAAATTCCAAGTTACAGACTTCACTTGCACTAGATGCAAGAATCACCCTCCAAAATCATCAAATCCGCCTATTGGATGAATAGACACACACACACACACACACACACACACACAAATAAAGTATTATTATGTAATAAT
This sequence comes from Eretmocerus hayati, assembly GCA_029851415.1. Lineage (NCBI taxonomy): Eukaryota > Metazoa > Arthropoda > Insecta > Hymenoptera > Aphelinidae > Eretmocerus > Eretmocerus hayati. Next base: position 395,763 of record CM056743.1, on the reverse strand, counting down.
TATAAGTTAACTTCATTGGAGATTTGTATTTTTTTTTAATCTAATTCCTGCCGCCCCGGTGACATTCTCGGGACGAGAATGGACTGACAGGGGAGGTTTGGCGTCCCAGACGACGCAACAATTGAAATAATATTTCTCAACGTGGAGAAATATTATTTCGACTTGATCAGCAGAGAACGTATAAGCAGATCAGTAAATCAGCAGAATCAAAGCATTAGCCAGTAACTGGATGTTACACAAGAGCTCTGCCAGCATTGTAACACATGTATTACAATTGAAAGTAGAACACTTTCAAAATCATTTTTTCAGTCGAATCATTAAAATTAACTTGTGTCCGCACGTATAAATTGGTACAACAACATTCATTCTTCGATTTAGTCTGTGACAAAGCTCTGCCCGGTAGTGGGCTACGTACGTCTCAAAATTCACTTAACCACTCACCTAAGTACGCGTAAAAAACGCACGAAAAAGTCAAGTTAAAAGTGCGGACACGTAAGCTTGATCTGATCCCGTCGAAAAGTAGGCCGACGTTATCCGCCTCAGCTGTAAAGGGCCAGCTCCGAATCTGCTCTCACCTGCTTATCAGTTCCTGCCTCGAAGAATATCATCTCTCGAGTAGTTCTGTAAGTTCGTCTAATTTTAAGTCACGCAAATTGTATTTAGATATTAAGGTTCTATATTTTGTTCAAGACATTATAATTTGGTTTAAATAAATCCAAAACTCATTTGCTAATTATACGCTATTATTTTCTGAAGATTTTACAATCGAATATTTCATCCATATTGAAACTATTAACATCAAATTGATCATTTCTAAAAATCCAAATTCAATCAATTATTACTTCTGAAATCTACATTCCAAATTCCTAAGATCACTTCAATCATTTCTTTAAAACTACAATTCATTTGATCCAATTTTGATGAACAAATATCTCTCAATCTGGAATATTCATACGCAACCAGAGACCAGCAATATATATATATATATATATATATATACATCCAGTCGGAAGCCTCAACGCAATAACAGAGAATAGGTAGGTGCAACTGGGCAGTCCGCCCGTAAGCTGTTCACACGAACTCAAATAATTTATTTGTTACCCCGAGCCCTCCGCTCGGGTCATAACAGTGTGGTTTTGTCCTCAGAATCGGACGGTATTATTTTGTCCTCAGAGTCGGACGGTGATGCAGCAGATTGGTCTGTGGCAGACGTCGATGGTATTGCCCTTGAAGAAGCAGTGGTGGTATTTGCAGAAGTTACCGTTGGAGCAGATGTAGTGGCGACTGGAACAACGCTCATTAGGGTAGCGCTCAAACCATCTGCAGAGGGCACATGGGTGGCTTGTGCAGCTGGGGCGGTTGGCCGACCGTTACCCAGCTCCTGCTGCAAATGATTTTCCCTATTAGCGACAGTCATGCTGTCCTGAGCTGACTCCTGCTGATGCTCTTCTTCTTTCTTGCTTGATGCATCAGCCATGATTCTAGAACGAATAAAAACAAACAACAACGAACAACACGTGCGTCGTCTTTTTGTTCACAATCGTCATGCAAAAGAGGTAAAAAAAAACAAAAAAAATTGTCAACGAAAATTACGAAAGCACACATGATATTTCATCTGACGACGACTCGCTCGTGTCCTAATCGGTGATAATTCCGCGACCGGTTGATCAACATTCTTTTCCACCGAGCCTTTCGGCCGACCACGTTTCCTTTTCGGAACTTCTTCTGGTGGTGGTTCTTCACTCGGTTCGCTAACAGATGTTGATTTGTTGATTGACGGCGCGAATTTTACATTTTTCTTACGGACGAGTAATTGCGTTTTTCGCGATCGTCCTGCTTCACGCTTTTCAGAACTTATTTCTACGGTTGGCGCAACTAACCTATTCGCGGATCGGAGCTCACGCACTCTTCCCTCGTCGTCCATCGATGTATCTTCCGCTGGAATGGCAGTCGATTCTTTGGGCGTGGGTTCCTCCTGTGGTTCCTCTCCGTCGATGTAAGGTTTCAAATCCTTAACGTGTACTTTGCCGGCCGGGTTGCCTGACTCATCGGCTACTCCATATACATTTGACCCTAGTCGAGCGGTGATTATAAATTTACCGTCGAATCTGGTACGAGCTTTTCCGAAATGCTTTGAGCTTGAGCTGACTGTACACGGTTGCGTTTTCAAACCGCATCTCCTATATTGAATTCAGAAGACATCACGTCGCTTTGCATTGAAATATTGAGCTTGTTTCTCGGTTGCTCGGCCGGAGTTGTCGGCTGCGACTAAGTGCACTTCTGGCAATCGAAGCATTTGTTTCTGCCATTTTTGCAACGACCGTGTAAGCTCTTGCTATGCGGACGCTTGTTCAATTAGACGTTTCATGTTCTTGGAGGGTGTCGGGTTTCTTCCGTAATTTAAGAAAGCTGGACTCATTCTCGTCGATTCCTGAACAGCCGAATTATACGTGAAGGTAAGCTCGGGAATGTGCTCATCCCAGCGACCGTGTTTCTCTTCTAGAAACGCTTTTATCGCTGTTTTCAACGTGCGATCTATTCTTTCGAGCGGATTCCCCTGCGGCGAATAAGGTGCCAAGGTCATATGTTCTATACCCCTTTCTTCCAAGAACTTGTCAATAATTTCATTGAAATATTCAGATCCGTTTTCGGACAAGAATGTTTCTGGCGCTTTATAGCGCAAAATTATGTATCTCTCTAATGGGATGTTGAGATGGCCGTCGTATTAAACGGACGCGAGCAATCAAGTACAGGAAAAATAGAAAGATATTGTGTAAAAGTGATGACAGGAAAATAATCAAAAGTACAGTAAAGGGAAGGAAATGGAAAAGAAGGAGAGAGGACCTAATAAACAAAAAGGCAGAGAGTCACAGAACAGCGGGGAAGGAAGCAACAGGGGTGTGAGGTTAGAAAAGCAATTGAAAACTGGCACCACGTGGAAAAAATAAGGGTATGAATGAATTCTGTATGTGATTCACGATTGCAGCTCACAATCATGATGCTACTTTAGACGGCGTTGCCAACTCAATACAAAACCTACACTTTTTACATAGAGAACACTACTCAGAGACTTTTGGTGTCCATGTGATCCCCAAAGTTGCTGCAAATGCAATATAAACATCATCAAGGCCTCTGAAAAATGTTGTATTACACATTTGCTACACTTAACTGTGATAATTCTCAAACCAATAGCTGTTTCATTTTTCGTGGTTCCGTTCGGATTATAGGGATGATAACGCTCAGCTATGAGTATAAACTCCAATCGTATCTTACAAAATTGATAATTTGAGTATGAAATGAGAGGAAGCTGACGAGGTTTCTTTCCTTACATGAAGGGTTAGCGATAACTTTGGTGGTTAGAAAAAATCATGTTTGACTTCTTGTAAAGCTCGCAACCCTATCTGCAGAAAACATGTTATGAATGATTTTTTTGATCATACACTCTTTCATCTAATGAATTTACTCCTGATAGGCAACTCGTTAATAATTATTATGGATGGAAAAGACAAAGAGTACCAAAGAGTGAAGGAAACATTTACGCAGAAACTAAAGGAATTCATCCCGAATCGCAATTCTTCACGAGTACCCTCCCAAGAAAGATATGATGACAACATTTCACGTGGCACAAGCCAAATATTTCACGAGGAGCAGGATGATGAAGATCTTCGCAAGATCTCAGCCCAGCTATTGAAAAAAGTGACATGTGCACATTGATTCGCTTGAATAGGATTTGATCAAAAGGCGCGGCAGCGCCTTTGCTGGCAAGTATATGAGAAGAGAAAAACATGTGAGAAGGAGAGAGAGCGCGCGCAAGGCTGCCGTGCCTTATATACGCTGAGTTGGGCCGTTTTAACCTCACGCATTTTTTCGAACTTACTTATCTCATGCTTTCCTGGGTTCAGGGGGGTCTTAATTCCTCTGAACCCGTTATTTCGGTCCTCAACAAGGATATTGGCAAGTCATTTCGCCGCTGACAGCGTTTAGTGCCGAAATATATTGCTCACTGATTTCGATCCTTCCCAATTTTTTCGCGTCAAGATTTCAGCCGCGTTACGACACTCGAAGTCGAACACAATCGATTGTTGGGGTCGACACGCGGGACGATCGACCGCGAGAAGACGGGTGATGTTTTGATGCAGCCGCATGTGTAGCAGACGGCGTTATTCCGCTCCAGCAGTAAGCAGTAACATGTTGTAGCAGTAAACATGTTGTAACGTTTTTGACTATTTTGATTATATTATGAAGAGATAACAGCAGAATTTAATGCCAATTGATGCCAATCGTAGCACCGGCTGCAGCGAGCTTGCACATATCAGCTCTCATTGTTGGCGGATCAAGAGCCACCTATTGTTGTGGGTTTCCTTGTCTGTCTGGGTGTCATTCTCGCTGTTGTGCAGTGTCAAGAGTTGATCTTCAAAAATATTTGGTGAATTTAGGATTTGATCGTGAGGAAAAATGAGTATCAATCTACATTTCAGCAGTGTATTGACTTTCAGTTTCCTCAAGACTTCAGACAGACCCAACTGTGGAGCCATAAATTGTGCATCTCAAAAAAAAGTTCATAAACATAAACCATTCTAGTCGAAGAGGAGTGTGACCAATAGAATATCCTTTGTGTTGCTTTCTGTGTCTCAATAAAAACCTGTCAATGTCCAACACATCAAGAGGGATCGTCTCTCACATTGAGATGTTGTGAGACAGGTCAGTCCAATCGACGACTGTCCAAGGACAGTTGTTGTGATATATAAACACCGATCTCTTGTGCTGCTCTGGTGAATTTTGGATTTCATACTTCTATTGCGTAATACTCTAACCCGAAGGTCTCAGCTAGACTCTCACTTATATGGTATATGGATTTTACTTTCTTGGCGTGCCACTCAGATTCTTGTCATATACTTTGTGAGCGTGATGGCGTAGGTTCATTTCTGAATAGGATTAGAAAGTTGTACAGGGTTCTTCTATTTCATCAAGAGTATTATGCAGAAAGAAAGGCACATTTACGCTCTTGGTGGAAAGTGGTGAGTTCAAATTGGAAAAATGATTGGTTGAGGAGTCCACCAGACAAACTGGATCCATACATATATCTGGAAGTATTTGAGGATCATTCCATCAGAAATCTAAACACATATCACATAATACTTTTGAACCTTCATTTCCCCAGAATAAGTTCGCACGAGTTGCTCCAATTTCTTGATGTGTTACGAATTACCAATGCATGGAATTTGTTTCAGTTTTTGGTTCTTGAAAAATGTTGGGCAACACATGTAGTGCCATAATTCTATGTTTCATTCATCAATTAGTTATTAGTTATTCACTTTGAAAGTTAGCATCCTCTCTTGCTGAAGAGTGGACGAACCAACTCATGTGAGGTATATCCACAATCTAGAAGTTCTTCGTGATCCTAAATATTCTCTGTCAAGCGCCATCACAAGTGGGTTAGGAGTCTTCGCATCAACCCAAGTCAATTTCATAAACTAATTCCAAGTCCTGCTATCAAAAATACAAAGTTTTACTTCTCCAGATTTTTCTTTGCTCATGGTCAAAAAAATACTTCTATCTTGGAATTAAGGACACTAGTGTTAATTAAGGGAATGATTTTTATTGATGAGATACATAGAAGCTATTTGTGTTTTCGTACATGCTACTACTTACAGCATATTTTTCGATCTGAGAATATTCAGTCATTATCATAGCCAAGTGTTGAAATCCCCCCCCCCCCCACTTCACTTTTTCCAAAAGTTTAACTTGGCGAGTATGGCCATCCTTTCCCCCTATCACTTCATCTGGGATCAAAAATTGAATTTCAACTCTTGAGGTTCATGAGATCAGGGGTAACATGTCGAGTAACTATCCAGCAAAATCTAAACGTGAAACTAATGAAAAGAGAATGGAAAATACAAATTTTAACTCTTGAGAGTCGTGAGATCAAGAAAAGTATGTCGAGTAATTATTTTGCAGAAGCTTAACGTGAAACGCATGGATAAAGATTGATAAGATTACAATTTGATTTTTTCGATAATTTTGACTCAACTTGACTTACTCACCATCTCTTTATCTACCAGATATATTAAGATTGATCATCTATCTAGACCCATGGGAAAAAAACGGGAAGCAGAAGATTCAATCCAGCACTGATCGCTTTAGTTCAAGTATCAGTAGAGATGGTGAGTGAGTCAAGTTGAGTCAAAATTATCGAAAAAATCAAATTGTAATCCTATCAATCCTTATCCATGCGTTTCACGTTAAGCTTCTGCAAAATAATTACTCGACATACTCTTCTTGATCTCACGACTCTCAAGAGTTAAAATTTGTATTTTTCATTCTCTTTTCATTAGTTTCACGTTTAGATTTTGCTGGATAGTCACTCGGCATGTTACCCCTGATCTCATGAACCTCAAGAGGTGCAATTCAATTTTTGATCCCAGATGAAGTGATAGGGGGGAAGGATGGCCATACTCGCCAAGTTAAATTCTTGGAAAAATTGAAGTGGGGGGGGGGAGATAATGATTTGATCAAACTTTCATCTTTCGCTCTGAGTGATTGAGTGAACCAAATATATATTCACATGTGAATTGTACTTCAAGAATATATTCTTGCGAGAATGTTTTATCATCAAAATTAGTCTGATTGGAATGTTCTGTCATCGCGAAATTTCGGCTATAGAGATTCATTACTGTTATTTAAGAAACAGTGAGTGACTTCAGTCGAGACTTTAAAACATGATTTCAAGAACGATTTGAATAATAAGACAACATCTTCCATCAGTCTGTGCTCATGTCATAATCTATTCCCAACATCTTGCATTACTCTTTTCAATGTACTCGGAGAACACATTATTTATCGGAGACAAACGGTTTCAATGAGAACGAGCATCAAAAATGTTTCGATTTCATCGAGAAGATCTGTTCGAGACTTGGCGACTGATCAGAGATGGAAAAATTGAGCTCACAGATCCATCTGGGAGACCTCAAATCAGTCTCAAAGATGCCTTTTAGACCTGTTGTAGATGCAGAATTTTGATGAAGTTGCGTACGAAACGCATCACAACTCCATCTAAAGACAAATTTGCGACGCAAAATTAACGACCAATTATAATGAAGATTCGTTCGAAAGATGAATTTGAGATAAATTATGGACGAGGTCGGAGTTAGTAATTATGTCACACAAGCTTCGAGCAACATCTCGAAAACCTCCCTGGCTCGCTACATCACAAATCTATGCTGTTCAAGGTTGCATCTCAAAAAGATCTAAAATCGATCCTCAGCAACGCGCACATTTTCCGGCGTCTCAAACTTGATTAAAAAGTGCCATAATCGAGATTCGATTTTCGAGAATCGATTTTGATTCGAATTAGCTTTGTACGATAGCTGCAAGTGTGCAGGTGAAACTTGTTTGAATTCTGAGTCTCATATTGGGGAGTTTTCAGGATAGATTTCAACTTCCAACATCGACAGGAACCTAGAAGTATTAGGGGGATGATCATAGAAACTGTCGAGATCAGACGAAGAAAATATCCGCAGGACTACAATTCCACCCTCAAAAAAATGGAATCAGAAGAACATTCTTGAACTACTTTTTGACTCATCTAGGCAGTCTAAACTCAAAATTGTGTAGGTGCTCACCTTCGAAGATATGTCAGAACAAGGACTCATTTTTCTGCTGACATTTTGTCTTTTTTACTGTGACATTTGTCCATCAGTTGTGTCCAGGCTGATTTGCACACTGCTTGCAACAAAGCAAAATGAAGGATCACCTAGTGTCAATAATATGTCCCCGCATGAGGTTGCGGGTGAAGCTAAGTCTGAGTGTATCGTGTAAGCAGTGTGCCTCAGAGTCAAACTTCTAAACTAGTTTTTTCAATCACCAATTCCAAAACTTCTATTCCAATTCCTCTTGTGAAAATTTCTGGATAATCTCATGTTCATGCTCTATTGATGGCTGTTGTTGGGGGCGATGGAAGACAAGTGTTTTCTACAGAAGTCTCAGGCAATTCCACCTGTGTTAATCTGACGATTCCAAAAGTTGTACAGCTCTGGAAAGTTTAGCATCAGTATTTCAAAGAATGCTCTTGAAAAAATGTGTGAGTACATAAATGAATTTGATTCATCCATACCTAAAGATCCGATACTCATAGTGTGGTGAAATGAGCAATAGGGAGTTATTTCTGTTGGTTCGATGAACATGGAAACGACGAATAAGCCACTACAGGGTTCTGTGGGATCAATTTAATGAGGAAAATGGTGATGATAATACCAGGAATTTAACCATCTATATATTTCTGCATTGAATTTTGCACTTACTTTTTTGTCGAGGAAGGCCTGTCCAAGTTGATTAAGTTTGGGGCAAGACTTAAAATTTTCAAGTTCATCATACAACTTGACAAGTTCTCCAATACCTCTCAAACCTGAAATAAGATTAGGTCATGAACAGATTATAAGTATCTGACACATTTGAGATACTTTGACAGACTACGCAATTTTATGAACTAATCAATGGGTTTTGGGTACAAGAAAACAGTTAAGGCGATGCGGTCACCGTGCACCGTACACGCTGAAAGTTATTCCCACTTTTCTCCGATATTCTTGCGATTTGGACTAAACGACGAGAAGACGAATACTTATTATCATCTAACTTGAGTTCATCTTCTCGTCGTTTAGTCCAAATCGCAAGAATATCGGAGAAAAGTGGGAATAACTCTAGCGCAGGCACCTCCTAACCTATAATATACGCACATTGTAATTTTCACTTTTATCCGATTCTTTTGCGATTTGAGCTAATCGACGAGAAGACGAACTCAAGTTAGATAATAATAAGCATTCGTCTTCTCGTCGTTTTATCTAAATCGCGGGAATATCGGAGAAAAGTGGGAATAACTTTCAGCATGCACGGTGACCGCATCGCCTTAATCGTGAGCTTCTTTCCACACTGTTCTTCGAATATTCATATCTGCTCTCACAAGATAGGAAGACTCGTGGAAGTTCCAAAAGGGCTTTATCGTAATCTGTGAAAACAATTGTTGGAAGTATTTGACAGACTTACCAATGTGACATGCAGTTTTCCAATCAGTCTCTTGTCTCTTTTTTGTATGAAAGAGCAAAACTGAGTCTTCTGTTATCAATCCAGAGCTCCTTTTCACATTGTTCTTTGAATGTTGGCATCCGCTCACACAAAATAGACTCGTGGAAGTTCGAAAGGGGCTTCATCGTAATCTGTGAAAATGATTGTTGGTTATACTTGACAGACTTACGAATGTTATATGCAGTATTCCAATCAGGATTCGCTCCCTTTTTCGTATGTAAGAGCAAAACTAGGTCTTCTGTTAAATAGTAATTCAGTGAGTGGGGGTTTCATTCGTGTAAGTTGTTCAGCCTATACACAGCCATTCTGAAAAGTTTTCGAAAATTTTGCCATAATGTGGGATTTAGATTTTTGAATGTTGAATTATAAGTATATCGAGTGATAGAACTTTGGAAAAAAATTGATTGGATATCATAACTTTGTATGAATACTCCTATTCTCACTTAGTTTTTTTGTTTTTTTGTTTCAAAGAGAGATTTCACGTGCAGTGAGATCCAGCAGCTCACTTAACGAAAGATATGATACAAAACCAACATTTTTTTAAATTCCTCAGCAGAAACCCTGGTGTTGTTCGAGCACTCCGAAAATCCACGCACACCACGCTACGCGTCACACCAACGTGGTAATGTCGATTCGATTCGAGATGAAATCGAGTGGACGCGGATGACGGAAAACGGGAGATGAAAATCCTTGTCGGATTGCGTCGGGGAGGCTCCCGATTTACCAAGCCGGGAAACTTTGTTATTACTCGCTATTCCGACGGAATTAGCTAGTATTTAGTGAGAAATATGACTAAGCTCGCAAATGATACTGCACATCGTGGCGAGTGCCGTCAAAATTCATAATAATCTAAGATCGCGTACGAGTAAGAGGTTAAAAACCCCAACTTAGTGTATGTAAGGCACGGCAGTGCTGCCAATTTTTATGTACTCGCCAGCAAGGCGCTACCCCGTCTCTTGATTTCGGAAGGCCTTCGATCGACTGTCTTACTCTAGGAGCAATTCCCTCAGCGGCCAGTTTTGGGTCCTCTATTCGTAATATCCCTATGAATAAAACACGTCCAGTGCCCGGATGGAGGAAATTATCGCACAGAACTCTGAGTTGCACAGGAAAGGGTTTGCTAGAGCATGGCAGAGCTGTATGAGCAACGTCAAAGAGGTGAATAATCCAAGTAGAAAAAGAGTATGAGGTTGAACAACCCCAATTCAAAGTATAGATAGGCACAGCGCCTCGCTCGATTTTTCTTGTCTGTTCATATTCGCCAGCGAGGCGCTACCGCGCCTCATGGTTCTCTCGATTGCTCCAGAACAACGTGGTTCTCCATCTACATTCGAAAGTCAATCGAAATTAACTGAATTTTTCGCTTCTTTCCACGTCATCTTCTGGCGATAGCATCAATCTTGGCCTGAGGAATAGAACGATTTCACAAAAAGATATTCACAGTATCTTCAATAACCTCGAAGTTTCGTGATTTCATGAACAGAATTAGTGATCTTTGAAATATACACGATAGAGGTTCCTCATTTCATGAGGAAAAAATCATACTTTTAGAAGGATTTTCCTTTCAGACAATCTTACAGTGATTTTAACCCTCACATTCACACATTTCCCCTCGACGAATCGTGACTCAATTCCAATCACTACTGAAGAAGACTATATAAATGAGTACTTTTCACAACTTCGTGGAAAAATCTCGTTTTCGGTATTCTTTAACTTGTACTTCTTGAAGAGAAAGTCCGGAAGAAGTGATTTGATCGAGAAATCTCGCTTGAGTGAGTGGTGGATAATTGCCCGAAAGAATTCTTACATTTCTTTGTTCCATTTCTGTATAATCACCATCCATATATATTTCGAGCGCAAATTTAGGTGTCACATATATGTGACACCTAAATTTGAAATTTCAAATAAGAAACCCACCTAGAGGGTTTCTTATTTGAAATGTATCCTTCTAAATAAAAATTTGAGTCAATGATTTGCATTTACCGCGCAAGCATTTCCTTTCACGTCCTCAATAGTGTTTTCAATCGATAGGGGGTGCAACGTCCTTCAAAATGATAACCTGAAACATTCAATTTGATACAGTAGAACAGGAGATAGCCCTCTCATTCGCATATCATCCACCTAAAGAACATAAAAGTGACTGAAAACGACCGTTTTTTGTTTCGTCGGTCTTTTGAGTCTAGTGAAAAAACGATCAGAGGTAAAACTAAGCACGGATTCTGTTTCTACATTCAAAAATACATCAAAACACACATATTCACATCTTTAAAAGAGACCGACTCAAAATTCGCATATTTTAGATTCTTCGAGGAAAACCCTGTTTCACGGATTTGGTACCTTGGGTCTTCTAAGTTTAGAGAACGTCCATAACTATAGTTCTTCTCCATCCAATTGACTTCAGCAAGTGGTCATTTTAAAGGAAATTGTTCTGGCTATCAATTGGAAATGCTCTCAGGAACATAGGAGCACGCACCTGTGCAAGAAATGTTGATTACTAAATCAAAATTTGTTTCGAGGCCATAATTTAGACAAGAACGCTTCAGGTGGGACAGGACTTGAACATCACCTAGGTCCACGAAAATTTCCTCATCGCAATATCTCAACAAATGATTAGGTTGTGCTGGGTGGCACGGAGGATCGGGACTTGGGGAATAACGGACACCCTAGTGTATATCCATTGGAAAACTGGAGAAACAAGCTATGTCATGCCATGGAGGACTTTTCCATCTCACCGCGTTTCATGTCAAGAATTCCGCATAGAAACTCTAAGAATATTCTGAGATTCCTATATAGTATCATTTACGTATCCGTACGCACATTTGCTAGTGTTTACAATTCACGTGGGCAGGGGGAAGAGGTGCTCCCTGTATTACAGTCTCAAAATGCGCGGAAATTCACGTATCACGGAAAAATTGAATTAGGATTGATTTAGAATCTTGGAAAATGACAATCGAAATATTTTGGTTCTGGCATTCACAAGATCGCTTCGGTGGTTCTTTCAAATAAAGGTGCGGAAAAAACTGGCTCGAATCGCGGTGAGGAAAGGGTCGTTGCCCCGATAGTATTCTTGTACAGTTGAGATTGTTATTCATATGCTCCAGGAAGTTGACGAATACGTTTTTAGAATCAATCTCCAAGTATCAGACTTTCCGGTGAACTGATCATGTACCCCGAAGAGCACGGTCAATTCTCAGAATTTATGGTGGGAACATTTTTTCGCCTCGGTTAGTTTCTCCTGAGTCACAGAGTCATCTATCCTGTGGTTTCTAGGTTTCTCCTCTGGATGCTTCCCATACATCCGGGACTCTTGGAGAAAAACATAATATACATTTTCTATGAAATGAAAAATCACTGTATATGCGATTCACTGCTATCTACTTGGCGGTCATCCCTCCCCTCCCTCGCCGAGATGTATGGAGGCGAAACCACTGACTGAGCGAACTGGTGTCATCCCTGGATGGTTATCTCCCCCCCCCCCCCCCCACTGGGATGTAAGTATGCAAAACCACTATCGTAGGCAGGTTCTGTTACCTCCTCGGTGCACAGCGAGAAATCGAGGCGAAATCCTTGCCATTAGCGCATATGCTTCTAGATGGCTGCTAGCGACCAAGAGTTTGTTTTGATTTTTCTCTGTGCGGCGTTCATCTTTCACGTAGGATGGTTGACTTATTGAACGTAGAACAGTCGTCTGAACAAATTAGTGTGATCTCCTTGCCAGTGTTCCCCCCTCCCTCTCCAGCCGGGATGTATGAGTGCAAGACTACTGTCTAAGCGGAATCATAAATCATATTAGTACATGAATCAGCTAATGCAAGCTAATTTTAATCAACGCATCTGTTGATTAAGTGACATAGATCGATATTGGATTACTCCAATTCAATCTATGAATCTTTTAGGCATTATAAAAACATTCCTCGCGAGTGGCTGCAGAAGCTCTCGTGTAACATATAAGCCCGATCAAAATCATGACCATCAAGCCACTCAGGCTAGGTGAGGTCGGAGGCCAACCTCTACTCAGATCTCTTCAGCCCCCTGAAGTATCTGTTCCGGAGAAAGAAGACGAAACGCACCAACACCTAGCGTAGAGTCAAAAATTTTTCGTTTCTCATCTCGTTTTCCATGTATTTGAAATCTTCCCCCCTCCTACATTACTTTTTTTAAAAGTCTAGCTTGTCGAGTATGAGTATCCTTCCCCTGTATAACATCATCTGGGATAGAAATAATATTAATTTTAAATCTTGAGAGTCATTAGATCGGTGAAAACATGTCGAGTAACTGTTTAGCCAAATCTGAAAGTGAAAGAATGGAAATAGATTAAAAATAATAATTTCAACTCTTGGGAGACATGAAACTAGGAAAAATTAATATGTCGAGTAATTTGCTTTAGGAATCCAAACGTAAAGCGCACGGGGAAGGACTGATTACATTACGATTTGATTGTCTCTGTAATTTCAAATGAACTTGACGCCATCTCGAATTTGGGTGAGTGATCAATCCTGGATGGGATTTCCTTGCTTTCGTTCCTTCTCATTCATTTGGATGGATCACTACGTTTAAAATGTTCAATGAACAAGAGTGATGGTGAGTAACTCAAGTTCATTCAAAATTACGGAGATCATCAAATTGTAATGTAATCAATTCTTCCCATGCGCTTTACGTTTAGATTCTTAAAGCAAATTAGTCGACATATTGATTTTTCCTGGTCTCGTGTCTTTCAAGATTTGAAATTATTCTTATGAATCTATTTCCATTTTTCTCACATTCAGATTTGGCTAGACAATTACTCGACATGTTTTCCCTGATCTCATGACTCTCAAGATTTGAAATTAATATTATTTCTATTCCAGAAGAAATTATATGGGGGAAGGATACTTATACTCGCCAAGTTAGACTTTTGGAAAAAGTAATGTAGGAGGGGCGAAGATGTCATCACTTGGATATGGTAATGACTGAAAATTCACGGATTGAAGAATATAAGCTGTAAATAGCAGCATGTCAAACAATCCAAACAACTTCTAGATATCTCATGCATAAAAATCATTCCCCCTATGAACAGCACTGTGCTGAATTCCTAGTTGAATATCTTTCAATCATATGCTAAAAAATCTGGAGCAGTGCAAATTTGTATTTTTGATAGCAAAACTTGGAATTAGTCCCTGAAATTCGACTTGAGTTGGTGCAAAGACTCACAACTTCACTTGTAATGTTGCTTGCGAGAGAATGTTCCCAGTTCTGGATTGTGAAAATTCCTACACGAGTTGGTTCATTCGCTTTTCAACAAAATAGGATGCTAACCATTCAAAGAGACTACCACCCAATGTGTGACCAACAAATGGAACATAGGATCATGGCAATACATCTGTTCCTCAAAATTATTTGTAAACTGAAAACTAGTGCAAATTTCAATGTGGACATTGGCAATGACACATTGGAATCTTGAATTTATATGCGTTGGAACTCGTCTTGAGACTAAAGATCCAGTAGCATAATGTAAGAATTTGTTTGATCAGATGATATTCAAAGGATACATCCACATGGATGTATGGATTCAGTTTCTATATTGATCAACTTCTCAACCAAGCATTTTTTCAAGTTTAATTTGCCAATTTTCACCAAGAGTATAAATTTGCTACTCTGTCTTATATGATACCTTCGATAAAACAAATGAACCTTGCGCCACTTCCTAGACCCAATCAGAAATGAAACTAAGCCTGTTAGCTATTTCTATCAAGTTTATAAGAAGAATATGAGTGGCACGTCAAGACAATGAAAATCTATGTAACATGAGTGAGAGTCTCACTCGGATCACTGGATTAGAGTATTACGCAGTGGAAGTATGTTATACAAAAATAGTTAGAGCAGCACCAGAGATCACCGCACATATCACAGCAACTGTTGCTAGACAGCCTTCAATAGGACTGAACAGTAACAGAACATCTAAATATGGGAGACGATCCCTCTTGAGTTGGTGGCAGCAGGTTTTTGGCGAGGTATGAAAGCAGCACGAAAGCTATTCCATCGATCACAAAAGAATTCTCTTTATAATTAAAGAAGATGATCAACTAAAAAGCAAATGCCTGATGGTATATATCGTTTCTGACAAGCGCGGGTGCGGGTGCGCGCATGCAAGGGTAGGGGAGAGCGGGGTATGTCGGGCATACCTAATTAAAACCCGCTTGGCAACTACGATTTTTACTTTAATCGGATCTGCGAGTGGGCATTCGACAGAGAAACATCTCAGGAATGATGGGATATTTTTTAAAAAATTTTTTCACTCGCACATTTTCATAGAAATGCTATTTTCTAAACCTTAATCATTGGGGCATGTTTAATTAGGGAGCCGGTGGATAAATAATTTCGGCGACACACATTGTTTAAACTTTGAAAAATATAAGTAAATTTATTCGCCTATAGCTTGACATGCTAAAGCGAGGTGTAGCGGACGACGGCTGGACGAGAACTGGCGAGAGCCACGGAAGGCGGCAAACGCGACGGCGCAGAGCTGGAGCGCGAACAAGAAATGGCGGAAGCGCGCTAGAATTTGAATTGATTACAAAAGAATGATATGAAACTGAACATACCGCCCACCTCGATTTATTACTTTTCAAGAAATCGATAACTTAAGTAGTTTCATTGTACATCTCAATTCATCAAAATGACTTGAACCGAAATGAATATAATTCAAGGGTGTACGGCCAAAAATTAAGGTTACTCATACAGAACAGTAGGCTAGAGCTATTTTGCTCTGGAGGTTGTAGAAATCATAATAGGTGTCCCAAATAATTGAATTTTCAACTAAATTTGAACAAAATCAAGAAGCCGTTCGGCTGTTAATTAATCGATGAAGAATAGTTCATTGCTGGATTTTCATCACAAAAAATATCTGAAAAGGTCCACCGTAAGCTCGTTTTTTTTTTTGCAAAATAAATTATCAAGAAAAAGACCAAAAATACAAATGAAGCGATTTAGGTCCCTGTACAAATCGAAATTCAGACACTATTTACAAGAGAAGAGTTTAGCTGAACCTTCAAAAGAAAAAAAAACATTCAATCAACTTAAATTGTTTTGCTAGAAATAATTAAAGAATAACTAGAAGAATGAGGCCAGAGTTTTAGCAGAAACATCACACCACTCTATCAGTTTTGAAAAGTAATCTAAGTTCCGGCCACCCGGGAAATAATCCCAAAAGGAGGAACGTTCATTCCCTCGAGATATGAACGTCCTAGGTAACCGCGCAATTGATTCTAAATTTCGTATTGTGCTCGCAAACACGTCAGTCACTACCTTAGTGCTTTTGAGTTGGCAAGACACCCATACTACTCGGAAAATGACTCGAATTTGAACCAACAAGTGGAATTGAGTTTACCGCAGACTCGAAAACTTCAATCTTAAACTAAATCACTAATTGTCCGATACAAGAGAATTTAATTCTCATCACTCTCTTCTTCTGATGATGCTGGAACAAGCAAGACAAGCTTGACAATTGGTCGTCGGAATGTTGATGTAGCGGTGCGTACTTCTACGACTCGAATTCTGCCGTCGTTCCCAGGAAATACTGATGTGACTACAGCCAAAGGCCAGACAGCTGGAGGTCTACAATCGTCGCGCAACAAGACGACATCACCCAATCGGTAGGCCCTAGTAGGCCTTGACCACTTATGCCTCTCTTGAAGGGCTTGCAGATATTCGCAAGACCATGATTTCCAAAATTCCTGGGTCATTTGAGTCATCCACCTCCATCTCTTGTTGACTGAAATCGGCCCTGACGGCACTGTTGGCTCTGGAATAATGAATGACGGTCTCTGAATTAGAAAATGTGCAGGGGTCAGCACAGATAACTCAGATGGATCATCTTTCAGAGGAGCAATAGGTCTCGAATTCAGGCATGCTTCAATTTTAGACAACAAAGTAGACATTTCTACAAAGGTAAGGATATGGTCACCAACTATCCTTTTCAAGTGATGCTTGGCTGATTTGACTGCAGCCTCCCAAACCCCTCCGAAGTGCGGTGCAGCAGGTGGGTTGAACCTGAACTCAGTCTTCATATGGCTCAGCTCCGTGGCGATATCCTTCAACTCTGCTGAAGCTCCGTCGAAGCGACGTTGCAGCTCAGCATCTGCCCCGACAAAATTCAAGCCATTGTCGCATTCCAATTTGCTGCAGTGACCGCGTCTTGCATTGAAGCGCTCGAACGCAGCCATGAATGCCTCGCTAGAATAGTCCTCCACAGCCTCCAGGTGTACAGCCCTTGTGCTAAGACAGATGAAAATGCAACCATAAGCTTTCATCGTACCCCGACCACGACTTTTAGACAAGCGTACTTTGAAAGGACCTGCAAAGTCCACTCCCGAATGCTCAAAAGGATAAGCAGGTGTGACTCTAACTTGGGGAAGGTCGCCCATCAATTGAGTTGACATTTTTGCTGAATATCGCAAACATACCGTACATTTGTTGATCGCAACTTTTACCGCTTGTCGACCCTTGATGATCCAGTATTGGTTCCTGAGACAGGCCAACGTGAGCTGCGTACCGCCGTGAAGAGACTCCAAGTGAGCTTGTCTCACAAGTAGATCCGTTAATGGGCTTCTGCAGGGCAGAATTAGTGGATATTTGGCGGAATAATCCAACAAAGCATGACGAAGTCTGCCTCCTACTCTGAGAAGTCCTTGATCTAAAAATGGTCTTAATTTCAATAGGTTGGAGTCCTTGAGTTCCTTACAGCCCTCTAGCAACCTGAAACTATCACCAAAGCTGTTTCTTTGCTCTATGAATACCCATAACAATTCAGCATTTTTCAACTCCCCAGGTCTCAATAGACCCTCAGAGATTGCCTTGAAATCAATGAATTTCAGCTGCAAAAATCCTAGCTTCTCTCTAGTTTTATCGCTGAGACGAGAGCTTAGTTTCGTCAGGAAGCGAAGACAAAGTGCCGTGACACGAAAGAGCCTTATTGCTGTGGAAAACCTAATCAACAAATCGTTCTGAAAGGAATCATTCGGATACTGTATCGCGGTAGCATGAGATGTGGAAGAATTTCTCTCTTCGAGAGGCTTAATTTGCACATTCTCTGCTTCAGTCGTCCACGGATGATTTGACCCAGACTAAAACGACGGACCATTCCACCAGAGCTCGAATGACGACAAAAGTTCAGGATTCAACCCCCGAGAGACTACGTCTGCTGGGTTATCCTGTGATTTGACGTGATGCCAATGAGCTTGCGGGACTAACTCTTGAATCAAGGAACACCTGTTAGCGACAAAGGTTTGCCACCGATTTGGCAGAGCTCTAATCCAGTATAGAACATCCTTCGAATCTGACCATAAATGAACCGATGCTGTTTGGATTGGCATAATTTTTGTGAAATGATCAGTGAGTTTAGCTAATAATAATGCTGCGCAAAGCTCTAGGCGGGGTATACTCACAGTCTTAATTGGAGCCACCTTAGACTTGGCACACTGCAATGATACTTTTACCCGACCGTTTCTGATCAATCTCAAATAGATTACAGCCCCATAAGCTTTCGAAGAAGCATCTGCGAACCCGTGCAGCTCAACTTCGAACCCTCGACTTGAATATCCTATCCATCTAGGTATTCTGATGTTTTCCAAATTTTCAAGCTTCTGGTACCAACCTGACCACTGGTTCGAATAGTCGCTTGGAAGAACATCATCCCACTCGCATTTTAATAACCAAAGTGATTGCATAAATATCTTCGCCCAAATCACAACCGGAGCTAACCAACCTAATGGATCGAAGATTTTTGCTGTGAGAGACAAAACCGTCCTTTTTGTCAACTTTTGGCTGTCAAAAGCCTGAGACTTGATACTAAAATGGAAGTAATCCTCTCTTGGAGCCCAAGATAGGCCAAGTATAGAGGTACAGTCATCAGCATCAAATGTAGCTGAACCGTGGATTCTATGGTCGACTGGTATGGGTTCGATCAGTTGAGCATCATTAGCCGCCCATTTTCTTAACTCGAAACCGCCCACCTTGAGAATCTCGATCAATTGAACCTGTTTTTCTCGAGTTTCTTGTACTGTCTCTCCCCCCGACATAAAATCATCCATGTATGATTCATCCTCGATGATTTTAACCGCTGAGGTAAAGAGATGTCCATAATCTTTAGCCAATTGCCTCAAAACCCTAATGGCAAGATATGGCGAACATTTCAAACCGTAAGTGATCGTTCTGAGAAAATATAGTAAAACCTCTAGATCCGGATTTTCCCTCCATAAGATCATCTGCAAGTGACGATCCCTGGGGTCGACTAAAACCTGCCTGAACATTTTCTCTATATCGGCCACGAAAACAAATTCATACCGACGCCATCTCATTATCAGATCAACTAGATCTGGTAATAAATTTTCTCCGGTGTAGAGCAGATCATTTAATGAGGTTCCATGAACTTTGTTCGAGCCGTTAAAAACCGTTCGCAATTTCTTGGAGCCCTGAAGCACTCCATGATGAGGGAGAATATAACAACGATTCTTATCCTCAGCCGACAAATTAGAAGCCTTTTCCATATGTTCGAGATTCTCGTATTCTTGCATGAAAGCTTTATATTTGGACTCAAAATCCGAATTTTTTGAGAATTTCCGTTCCATTGAGTAGAGTGTTTGAAGAGCTGAACTGTAAGAATCGCCGAGATTGAAATTCAAACTTCCGATCAACTCTTGTTTTACTGGTAACCGAACAACGTATCTACCGCTTGAATTTTGTGAATGGGTTTCCCGAAAATGTTCTTCACATTTACGATCGTCCTCAGAAGGCTTTTTTCCGACCGTTGCGACTTCTTCTTGTTTCCAAAATTTCTCTAGTATCGATTCTAACACTGTATTATCGACTAGGTGAAGATAAGATGAAGGAGATTCTGAGTTTTGACCAACACTGGAAGAGACTATCCAACCCAATTCCGTATTTGTCGCGATAGGTTGATTAGACAGATCAACGTTTGCCTTTTTCACCCCATCAAGCACAATCTGGGCGTGAACCTTAGCACCGAGCAAGATATCGATTGACCTTGTCTTCAGGAAATTAGGATCAGCTAAAATAAGCCCCTTCAAGTGATCCCATTTATCAGCACCCGTTGAGATAGAAGCTTTATAGCCAGAAACCTTGGGAATGATGAAAGCCTGCACTTCACAATTGAAATCAGAGGAAAATCTGGGATGCACCGTGAAATTGGCCAAACCCCTCGAAGAACCATTGTTGAGGTCGCCAACTCCCTTGATTTGAACCTTAGATTTTGATCTTTTTATCCCTAATTTCTGACAAGCGTTCTCCGTTATGAAAGAGGATTGAGAACAGTGATCAACTAAAGCTGTGAAATAAAATTCAAATCCGTCAGCTGATATCAGTTTCACTACTGCTGTGGGCAGAAGCACAAAACCCGAATTATCAACCGCATTCAGACTGGTTGTCACCGTTGCATGCGTATTCGAGGGAGCTTTTTGATTCGCCCCAGAAACTTTGTCTTCCCTCGAAGAACCCGAACCCGTTTTGTCATCCGTTTGAGAGCCGACTGTTGGAATAGCGGAGTCTGAGTGAATGAAAGTATGATGTTTCCCGTTGCATTTCCTACAGAATTTCCCCGATCTGCAGATTTTAGCACTATGTGAGCCAAAGCAAATGAAACATAACCGTTTTTCAATCACGAAAGCTCTCCGATCGGGTACATTCTTAGTTTTGAAAGAATCGCATTGCGAGAGATGATGGTTCTCAGAGCAACTTGGACAGACTCGTTTGGTATTACCAGAATCAGTATCTGTGGCCATTGAGTGAGTCTTGCTACCGCCCTTCCCCGTTTGACTACTAGGAATGGTTTTGAGGCTACTCTCTATTGTTTCCAAGGTAGCTAACTGCTCCTTGAAAAAATTCTGCAACTGTTCAACCGAAGGAGGAACACTGCTTTTACCCAAATGTCTTTCCCATTCCTTCCTAGTTACCGCATCAAATTTGGAAACAGTGAAAAATACAAATAAATCCTCACCAGTTGTTTCGACAGAACGATCTAGACCTTTCAAAAAGTTCAAAGTGTCGAAGGAACCGGAATACAATTTTTTCATCTCAGCATGAGACTCATTTTTCATGGACTTCAATGAAAAGTAAGAACCTAGAGACAGATTTACTAGCCTTCTTTTATTTTCATAGTATTCGCACAGATCAGACCAAGCCCTTGGATAATTTTCAGCATTTATCTCATAGGTCTTTATTTGATCAAGTGCTTCGCCCGACAACTTCGTCCTTAAATGATAAAATTTGACAGCTGGAGCAATTTTATCCCTACGATGCACTAAGGTCTTGAATAGGTCCCGAAAATTTGACCACTCACTGAATTTTCCCGAAAAAACAGGAATATCAATTTTTGCTAACGAGTACGAATCTTCCGAGTTAACCTCCCTAGATTCTACCGGAGCCACAGTCGCGTTAGCTTCCCTTTCCGCCCTCTCTAAATCAGCAAAAGAATCCAAAATCTCTTGAAATTCTGATTTGTTTGCCAGGTACGATTCCTCTACTAGATCTGGAAGATTATTCTTGAAGTAATCGTGACCAGCTTCCTTTGGCTTCATAGCAACAATTTTATTATGATTATGGCGAAAAGCTTGGAAATTTGTCTCTAGATTATTTAATCTAGTCGTAGCCGCTGCTTTTGTCATTTTTTCTTGGCCCAATTTCTTAAAATTGCTGTACGAATTAGATATTTTCGGCTGCAGATCCAACTGCAGCTGATAAAGAGCGTCCATTTTTATTCAAAATCCTAAAATTGGACTAAAACCGAAAAAAACCGAACCAAATATCAGGTAAACCAAAATTGTGTGCGTTGATCTGGCCCGAAATGCCAAGATCTTTGCAAAATTATTGAAACCGATGCCGAAATTCTAGCCAGAATTAGGCAAAACCGATCAAAGGCTGAAGAATTTTTCAAACCTATACCCAAGATTTGATGGAAGCGCTTATCCACAAAATTCTCCTAACCGTACCGAAAAATATTTACAAGTATTTACAGAATAACCTAAAATGTATGAGCGATCAACATTCTTTGAGGTTAGTGTATCCTGAATGAAATTGAGATAACCTATGATCACTTTAAAATCCAAGTCGAAATTCAATAGGATAATCTCATATTCATAAACTATAACTCACTCGTACTGATGTGTAGTCAGCTGGCGTACGACGATAGAAGCCGAAGACGTGCTGCTCTGATCAGGCGTTGTGGCGTACAAATGACGACGAGCTGGCTGATTTGCTACTCGATGTCATCGTCACGACGAGAAGTGCGTCGCTGCCGAGTGCCGATGAACAGCTGCGTTGCCAAACGTCGAACGGCACGCACACCAACGTTGACTCACACACACGCGATGCTCTTGAATGATGCTAGAAAAGCCGTTGACTTTAGAATTTATTCAAAGCTAGCATCATCAATATGCGCAGAAACCACTTAGAATATACGCCACTGTTCATGAATTTTCTGCCAGAGGAGATATCAAATAAAATCAAAGTTGATTTTTCAATTCCAAATCACAAGTTAGCTTTAAAATTCTGCATAACTTAAAAATTCCGAAAAGAAAAGATAAAATAGCTCATCCTATATCCCGCGATGAACTCCCCCGTTGCCCAAAGATCCTTCAGGATCCCCAGGTCGTTCTCGTCGTCTCCTCAGGGTGCGTCGACTCGAGACCTCGGGTCGATTTTCGGGTTAGCCTGCACTCCGGACTATGTCGCAGGATGCCCTAACCACACTGCCGATGGACTAATGCTCTGATCGAGCAATCGAAGTTAGAAGAAACCCCATCCGAATCCGGCAGGAAAAGCAGCAAAGTCCCCGCTGCTTGAGGCCCCGATTGTCGCCGCTGGTCGCCTGAGGAAACTGCCGCCCGCTTATTTTTGCCATGCGGTCGCCGCCTTCGAGTGAAAATCCAATTCCATCCACTTCACTTTCACACACTAAGTTCCGATCCGGTTATCGAAGGACCATATGTTTAATTAGGGAGCCGGTGGATAAATAATTTCGGCGACACACATTGTTTAAACTTTGAAAAATATAAGTAAATTTATTCGCCTATAGCTTGACATGCTAAAGCGAGGTGTAGCGGACGACGGCTGGACGAGAACTGGCGAGAGCCACGGAAGGCGGCAAACGCGACGGCGCAGAGCTGGAGCGCGAACAAGAAATGGCGGAAGCGCGCTAGAATTTGAATTGATTACAAAAGAATGATATGAAACTGAACAGGGCACGATGGGTAATCGCGGGGTATAGCGGACAGTCGTGTAGGGTATGATGGACACTCACGATTTTTAAGTATAAGAATATTACTACACATACACAATTGTTGTCATTCGCATATTTGAACATTTTTCTACCTAATCTGATGCCTCAGGTCCATGTCATGCCGTGAAATTATGGTAAAACTCGATAATTCAACAACGATGTCACAGCTCGGATCTCACTCGCTCGCACACACGAGTTTATTATGCATTCTAGATGCATGGCACGAATCTGGTGGTCATATTATGTGATACAACTTCTAATCCACAACCCACGGCATTGATAGCACTCACTTTTCACTCACATTGAGGTAAAATTATCAATAATATCGATAAAAAATCACATCCGTGGTGCAGCGAGAGCAGAATATCAACAACACGAGGCGCCGCGGAGGTTAGGTTAGGTTGGGTGGCGCCACGCGGCTCATGTGCTGTGGCTGTATGTTGGAGCTGGCCAACGCGCCCCGCTTTTTGTGTCCATCATACCCGGTTCCACTCACCTTCGTATTACCATTATTGCTCAAAAACTACTCATCGGATCACTTCGATTCAAATTGGAGATTAAAGCTAACGAACAAAGCTACCGATGAGAGATGGGTAGCCAAGTATTTTCGATCAAATTGGCGCACGAACGGTAGAGTGCATACAGGCGTGACACGCGATATTTTACCTCAAATTTTGACATACGATTTTGAAGGGTCAAAACATATTGAAATTTCTTGTAACTCTCCAGGGAAAAACTAGGTGATACACTGATGCAAATTCATGAACATTCGCATTTTTAAATATTTTTTTGTATTTTATAACTGGGGTGCCCAAATTTTCGAGCTGCCCACCATACCCCGCTCTCCCCTATATATAGATTGTATAATATACTTAATAGAGCGCGGTGCCTGCGCATAACGTGGCAAACGGAAACTCATCCGAGAGCGCGTGTCCACATGGATTTCCAAGCATGGATTCACTCACCGCGCCAAAAGATGACTCCGTCATCAAAACTTCTCTGAGATGCACCAAACCAATGATTCAGAGTAGTTGGGCCTGCCTCAAGTATTCATAACACTGATAGTCAATACTTTGCTGAGATGCACATTAATACTGGAACCTACACATTTTTGAGATAAAATAGATTCTCCAAATATATTTGAAGATCAGTCTTGATGTCACTGTACAACAGAGAGAATAACACACACATTTTGGCCTTTGGCCTATTACTTGTGAAAGTCACTCCAAACATAAGAGACGAGCATTAAGTGACTCTTCTACTAAAGGACCATCCACAGTTACAATTTGCATTGATTGGCATTCAATAATCGTTTTTGCACTTTGTTTTCCTCGTGCTGAAAATGTAAACACTCAATGGTGAAGTAAATCGGTCTGCTTCGGATGCTTTCGTGTTCGTTACTCATTTACGCACACAACAGAGGAGCCGTCCGCAAAAGACGTCCGCAGGTTTTTGATGGATTTTGAATCCCCCCCCCCCTTTGTCACACCGTGTCACGTATCATTCGACCCCCCCCCCCATGAAAAGATGTCACAAATTTCATCCCCCCTCCCCCTTTCTAGTGAGAATTTTGATTTGAATAATTTCTGGGTATTCAAACGCTTGTACACTGACAATTCACGAGATACACGATTTGAACGATGAAATTGATAGTTTAATAATTTCCTCAGGGCACTTACATGTGTATAACATATATCTTTGGAAGAGAATACAAAAAGGCATAATCCATCCACAATGCTTAATTAGCTATGATAAAATTCTGTTCGTCAACTCATTTAAAAATTTAACAACATACACATAGAGAAGAAATATCCCAATATGAAAAAAATCAGTTCAATCTCCAACATATTTATCGAGAAACACATCTGATTAGGTAAAATTTGTCCATAAAAGAGGTCAATAAGAATCGAAGTCTAGACCACGGCCATGTTCTTCTGCGATCCATGAGTTTTGCATCCAATCAACCACGGATTCAATGATTGGAATTGAATAATCTTCGATCTCTGGTATGCCCATACTTTCAGTTAAGACATCTTGTTCTTCAATCCACTCAATATCACTGCGAACTATTTGGAATAATATATTTAGACGGTCGTTACAACTCTCACAAAGTCGGATATGCGATTCACCGTGTTTGTAATCAAACGAGGCAATACAGGAGCGCACAAAGCTTGAATCTTGCCTTAAGCTGTCTTCACATATTTGAATCGTGACGATCACTCCAGATTTGGAATATTTCAACTGGTGATTAATATCAAAATTTGAGCGAGAATCGACAACAATCCTAGTATAAGGATAACTTTCATAGGACGTCACAATGCATCGATCACCCCTCCCCCACGTCCGAAAGTGTCACAATTGCGATACCCCCCCCCCCTCAAGTGCAAACGTCTTTTGTGGATGGCCCCCAGACTGATTCACACTGAAACAGTGTCGACTTCGAGATAAGTCGAAAGTTGACCAATCGAGGTCGGAAGACGAAAATCCACGACGAATTTTGTGAGGGAGGGTTCCAAACTTTGAAATCGAAAAACGAAGCTATTGTTTGCTATCTCAACGAAACAAGCTAATTGTTAGGTAGAAATATTACTGAGCTCGCGACGATTAGGGCACATCGTGGCTAGAGCTCACGAAAATTCATAATTAACTAAGGTCGGAAAAAAGCGAGAGGATAAAATACCCCAACTTGGTGTATATGTTGCCGGCAAAGTCCGGAATGCGGGCAAACCGCGGATTGCCTTGGCAAACCGCGGATTGCCTTGGCAAACCGCAGTTTGCCTGCAGCGTCTCCGGCAAAGTCCGGAATGGATGCTTCATTCCGAACTTTGCCTAGGCAATCCTAGGATTGCCTGCTCTCGTACAGGCCATCCGCGGATTGCCTGTTGAGTCTTTAGGCAAAGTTGAATGCAAGCAGGGTGTCTCGGGTTTTTACTTTTGATGCGTTTTCACAAGGATGAATGATAAGTGCGAATAATTATTTACGTATCTCTCATCGATAAGACATTGTGAGGAGATGAACATGGACTACTGAGGATCGGAAGAGATCCTCGAAACATCTGATTCGCTATTCTTTCGTACTTCGTACATCCAGAAGTGTTCACGAGGACTATTTTAGTGGATGTGTGATGCTTCTTGCTTCACTTTGTCTCTGATAGTTCAAAAAAATCATTCAAGGAACCTTCTATTCATTACAGCATGTAGTGAATCAAAATATTGAATGTCATTTTGGATAACACTAAACTTTGAGGCGCTTACATCTGCAATCGTTACTGATACATGTCTTAGTGCAATTACATTTTATAAATCCCTGGCGGGCGTGGAACGAAGTTTTTGCATTGATAAACCGCAGTATGATCTCATTTTGAGAGACTTGATCGATCTTGATGAAGTTTTCCTTACAGAATTCTATCTGGTTGCTTGAAAATAATCATTTGATCATACCCTGGTCCGTACCAACAACCACATTCTGTAATATCCATTACAACTCTGATGACATTTTGAAAATCTCCTTCACAACGATCAACCTCTGGGATGGGAACTCTGTCAGGGGCACCTTTGTCAATCTTGCCAAATGTCTCTTTAGATGAAGCCACCATTCTTTCACCTCAAGGTAGTACTAGCGCTACTGATGAGTCCAAGTGCAGATTATACTCGCGCTTGACTCTCTCCCACCCGCGATATATGTATAGTGAATGCACGAACCCCAAAACCGCAGAAATGAGTGACACTTGGGCTTAGATCTTCTTTTGTGGGCTCTGAATCGTTAATCTGTTGGCTTCTATGTGATTTTCGTGCTCTCTTCTTCTTGTGGACCGACTCTCGTGAAAATTCGTACGGTAGATATTACTCTACTCGTATTCTCCCATAAGCCGCCGTGTTAAATCGACTTTCACGAAACTGCTCAAAACTTTTCTCTCAGACTCTGAAGGCTCTTGAAATTTTAACTGAGGCAGTTTGTGATATCAATCTACCACTGTGCCAAATTTCGTAATTTTCTGTACGGTATTTCGAGGACCGCTAGTACTACCTTAACGTTTCAATCCTTTGTGAGCGGTCTCCTTATTCTTCAACCGTTCCTTATGGTTAAAACAAACGTTACATAAAATTCTTGACCCATCATCTTCAGTTGGCTCATCACTAGCTGGATTACCACAGATAGTATGCACGCTTCCGCCACAGATTTCGCATTGAGTGCATTGGTAGATTCTTTTCCGCGGACACGACATGTAAATTCTTCGACGCCTATAATATTAAATTCAATGGGTATTATTAATAAAACTTGGCAAAGTTGCTGATAGGAGTCCGTGAATACAGAAAAAGACTTTGAAATTTATGCGATGACAGAACATTCCAATCAGACTAATTTTGATGATAAAACATTCTCGCCAGAATATATTCTTGAAGTACAATTCACATGTGAATATATATTTGGTTCACTCAATCACTCAGAGCGAAAGATGAAAGTTTGATCAAATCATTATCAAACCCTATTTTCGGGAATCAATGTGCACGTGTCACTTTTTTCAATAGTTGGGCTGAGATCTTGTGAAGATCTTCATCATCCTGCTCCTCGTGAAATATTTGGCTTGTGCCACGTGAAATATTGTCATCATATCTTTTTTGAGAGGGTGTACGTGAAGAATTGCGATTCGGGATGAATGCCTTTAGTTTCTGCGTAAATGTTTCCTTCACTTTTTGGTACTCTTTGTCTTCTCCATCCATAATAATTATTAACGAGTTGCCTATCAGGAGTAAATTCATTAGATGAAAGCATAGTTGGTATTATATCTCTATGGATGAAAGAGTGTATGATCAAAAAAATCATTCATAACATGTTTTCTGCAGATAGGGTTGCGAGCTTTACAAGAAGTCAAACATCATTTCTCCTAACCACCAAAGTTATCGCTAACCCTTCATGCAAGGAAAGAAATCTCCTCAGCTCCCTCTCATTTCTTACTCAAATTATCAATTTTGTAAGATACGATTGGAGTTTATACTAATAGCTGAGCGTTATCATCCCTATAATCCGAACGGAACCACGAAAAATGAAACAGCTATTGGTTTGAGAATTATCACAGTTAAGTGTAGCAAATGTGTAATACAACATTTTTCAGAGGCCTTGATGATGTTTATATTGCATTTGCAGCAACTTTGTGGATCACATGGACACCAAAAGTCTCTGAGTAGTGTTCTCTATGTAAAAAGTGTAGGTTTTGTATTGAGTTGGCAACACCGTCTAAAGTGGCATCATGATTGTGAGCTGCAATCGTGAATCACATACAGAATCAGAATGGGAATTTATCTACCTACCATGTAGAATAATAACTGACAAGTCTGCTCAAGAGTAGATAGTGATTACTTTCTCTCAGTCATTTGTTATATCGATTTGAACTTTTACTCCTTCGATGTTCATCTTCAAATAAATCTTGACATCTAAATTTGGCTGAGCAAATTTCGTTCGCATCCAATTCTCTTATTTGTATTCATCTAAAAAAATTATCCCCATGACACTGAATCAGGTTGAATGGTTACGATGACCGAAAATCAGGATGATTTTTTCTTCTTCTCCATTGGCACGTGTTCATCTCCCAAAAATGTCTCATTCATGTGAGATACGTAAATGATGGCCCACACTTATGATTCATCTTCGTGAAAACGCATCAAAAGTGAAAAGCCGAGACACCCGGCATATGAGATAATGCTTGCATCCAACTTCGCCCAAAGACTCAACAGGCAATCCGCGGATTGCCTGTGCAAAGTTCGGAATGAAACATCCATTCCGGACTTTGACGGAGACGCTGCAGTCAAACTGCGGTTCGCCAAGTCAATCCGCGGTTTGCCTGCATTCCGGACTTTGCCGGTAAGATATACAAGGCACGGCAGCGCTGCGAGTTTTTTTCCACGCTTTTATTACACTTCGCCTCGCTCCCCTCCACCCATTTTACAGCGATTTTAGCCAATCGGGGCGCTTATTTCGTGATGTTGGAAATACGTTGGAAATCCGACAAATTTTACCGTGATCTGGGTTGTTCTGCATGGCTTTGGGCGGCCGGTGGCTAGGACCCAGCTCACTCGCGTCGGGCGTTTAGCTACGCTTGTATGCACGGTGCATGCACCAGGTATCGGCGACTAGCGCGGCTCGGTAGCGTAATCCTCATCATCCTTGTCGTCGTGGCCCCTTCACACTGAGGATCGCTACTTCACACCTTCCTCCGCCGTCTCCCCGTGCCCGTCCAGGACCGTCATCGCCGACCCAGAGAGCGGACGATGATTTAGCAGTAAGCCGATACCCAACACGTTGCGCGGTCCCTGTGTCTGTCGCCATAACCTCTAAGTAAGAATTTTGCGACGAAGCCGCCTTCGCGCCCACCAAGTGCCCGCACTTCCCGCAGACGATTTCTGATTTTGACCTCCTCGTGATCGTCGCCCGGGACACGGACGGCATATACAGTCATATACCCCAAAGCACTCGCTCTCAACGCGCCCGGGTGCCCACGTTGAGGCACAGGTACAAGTACATGGCATAACCTCGCGCCAGGAATTTTCTGTTTGCTTTTGCGAGGCCACCGGTTGCTTTCCCGTGATAATCATGGTGGAAAGGGGTTAGTGATAATTGTGTCGTGGTTATTAGAGAAGAGAGATGAAGTAGAAACTGAGAATGCTCATCATTGGCAACGAAGATAGATTGGTATTGTCACCTAAAATCACTTCTACACCAAACATTCATTTTCGCTCCTTTGTGTCACCAAAGTTCATTGGCATTATTGACAGCTCCGCTGTCAGGTTTGAATATTTCATATGGTTTGTCGTAATGATTTTGTGACGACTGTGAACAAGTTTGATCAAAGTTCTTGTAATTTACTTTCTTCGTGGTCGAACCAGGGATGAGTATGAATACACTTCTAGCTCTTCACACGACTAGTTATCCCTACTACACAAAATATATTTGAAAATATATTACAGTGTGTGATGGCTTCATGCCATTTAGCTCCAGTGGATGAATCATATGAAGAATGATAACGGAGTTATGCTCCCTTTCAACAGTGAATATAGGGCACTTATTCAAAGTCCAGATTGGTTTAATTTGCAAAAAAGTCGATAGACTACAAAAGTGTTTATAGTGTATAAGAGAACAATCAGTGAAATTGTGTCCTGGTGTATATTCTTTGACAACATTCTTTTTCTTCAATGATAGTTAGGTGGTGACACGCTGTGATCAAGTATCGCCCAACAAATGTCAACCAACTGGTGAGAATCTTGACTTTCAAGCCATTGGTAATTACCAGCAATGTATGTGGAATCAATTCTCTCATAGAACATCCCTGTTTCATGTAGAGTATTAACAACTGATTTCTCTGGTCACTGAAGGTTGAATGAATGCCTTAAAATTGGTTGCTTCCTACATACATTTAATCAATGTAAGTTAGAACTCGTCAAGCTCATTGAGGGTATCATGAAAAAACTCAAAAAGATATCCAAACGACTGATGGAACAGCTTTTTCAACCTGGAATGTGATTTAAGATGACAGTGACATATCTAAGTCATGAATCCAGAATTTGACTTGTTATGAGAATCTACACTGACATATCTTTGCCCTTTTTCTATACAAATGTGCCTGAGAGACATTTTAACAATACTTCAGAAATTATCCAAGTGTTTTGTCGAGCATGATCCATGGGTAACCGCTTGAGTGATAATACTTATTCGGTATTGACTTTGAATGAAAGTTTCAGAAACTTCTATTTAGAGAAACTATTCAGAATAGCTCTGAGGAATAAACTTGAAATTCAAATTCGGTCTGATCCCATCCATAGCAATTTCAGTAGGAATAACTTATGACTAAAAAAGAAGAAATAAAAATTGAAAAAAAAAAATTTTTAAAACACGCTTTTATTACACAAGTTGGATCAGAAAAAAACGACTCAAAAAGAAAAAATAATTTTCCCTACCTTTTATGCCCATCTTTTGTTTGGGGAAATCTCATTGTATTCCACTACATACCCTGGGAGTTTTCATTTCAATGTGAAATTTATCCCATAAAAGCGTGAGGTGCTTTATCTAAAAATTGAGATTCATTAATAAGCCTCAGGAAATCTCCAATATCTATTTCTGATGGAATAAATATTATCGTTTGCACCTACAGAATTGAAAATTGAATAGTTTCTACAGAAGCACCTCAAGCTTTTTTGGGATAAGTTTCACATTGAAATGAAAACTCCCAGGGTATGTAGTGGAATACAATGAGATTTCCCCAAACAAAAGATGGGCATAAAAGGTAGGGAAAATTATTTTTTCTTTTTGAGTCGTTTTTTTCTGATCCAACTTGTGTAATAAAAGCGTGTTTTAAAAATTTTTTTTTTTCAATTTTTATTTTTATATATACTCGCCAGCAAGGCGCTACCGCGCCTTTTGATTCCATCAACATCCTTCAAGTTGCGACACTCGAACTGCGAGGTGCCTTGAAGGTACATAGACCGGATTGGAGTAATCCAAAATCGATATATGTCACTTAATCAATAGATCCGTTGATAAAAATTACCTTGCATTAGCCTAGTCATGTAATAATATGATTTGAAATTCCCGCGAGCGATAAAGCCCGGATCGGTCATATCGATCGAGACAAAAATTGATTCTAATCAAGCGTAATGCTATTATCTCCTCGGCGTTTATCTCCCACAAGGAATGATTGAGTTTTCAAACGCAAAACAACTGTCTGAGCAAACTGTCATACACTGGGATCTGTATGGAACATGAGTATCTGGGATCTCATTTTACAGGATCCTGGGAACATAAGTCCGAAGAACGGTCACATCCCGTCTAATATGCATTAAATCCTATGAGACAAGAGTATCACGTAGTCAGATGATGTATGTATCGAATTTTCTGAATGCAGTCCTCTGAGCTCGAGTGGTGTGCCAACGCAGAAAACCATCTTTCACTGCGTAGAAGTGGTCGGGTCCCCCAGGGAATCAAGAAAAAACGAATACAACAAGAACTGGAGGCCGCGATTTTGAATGGGTTCAAGGATGGTCTCCAAGTGAGTCTGTTCATCTTACGTGCTGAAGATTGAGATCCGTTGAACTAAGACTATCTGATTCCATTCTAGATACGAGAAATGGACGATAAGGGCCGAGGTGTCATCACAACGAGAGAATTTTACAAGGGGGAATTCGTTGTAGAGTATGAAGGCGAGTTAGTAGATGGAAAAGTGGGGAAGAAACGAGATATATTATATAAAAAAGACTCCAAAATTGGCTGCTACCTCTATTTTTTCAAGCATCGGGACCGCCAGTATTGGTGAGTCATCCAAGCTTCGATCAGCCTTATATTTGGTAGTTCTAGAATTCATCTTTCAATGACTTGATTCAACGACAAAGCATCGTATCTTTCCAGCTTGGACGCAACAGAAGAAACGGGAAAGTTAGGACGGCTGATAAATCATTCCCGCAATGGAAACCTGATATCAAGGGTCATTGAAGTCGGGAAACCTATCAAACCTCATTTAATTTTTCTTGCAAGGAGAGACATTCTTAAGAATGAGGAGCTGCTGTACGATTATGGTGATCGAAATCCTCAAAACATCATGGATCATCCATGGCTAGCCCATTAGATGGGTCGTATCACTTGTTGAAACTTACGTATCGGCATATTGATTGTTATCTTCGAGACAAACCAGATATTGGAGTGGTAGGAGAGTTCACGGATTCTGAACATTTGTGATTCTGCGGATATCGGTGGAACTCTCGAATTGTGTGATTTTGACATCAAAATTTCGAATGGTCATGACAGCAATTCAGTCAGCTTCAAAATTAATCCCTCTACTAGATTATATGATGGGTAACTGAACGATTTGTAGACAGCATGTTCAATGGAATGACAAAGAGTATCTTGAAAGATTGACTATTTCCAACGAGATCTGCCTCCAAACTGGAGTGAACTCGCAGAGCTCACGTATGCACACGCACACTCTGCGCCGTAGTGTATTACCGCGCGCTCTGCCGTCGGAAGGAAAGAGATCGGTGACTCAAAATCAAACACTCTTCAGAAACTTCACAATACTTTCATTCCTGTCATTGACCCATACAAACACGGTCACGGTACTCGTAGAAAAATATACAATGATCAGTTTTATATAGAAAAATCGAAGGTTTTGTTCATGAAGACAAATAAATCAATATATCAAAAGCGAATTCTTTGAAATTACGAGATTGTAGATATTAAGCTTCTCCTTTACAGCAGCAGTACCGGGCTCACTAACGCTGCATTTCATTACACTTCCCTTCAATGCACCACAATTTCTCCTTGATTGAAACAAGAGGTTTCATCTTTGTTGGTGTATTACTTTCTGTTCCCAAAATACGCTGCTAAGAATGTTAGAAGTATGGTCCCTCCAGACGTTATCCGATAGTAATTAGAACGAATCGTTCAACCAGTATCGCCCTGATCGAGAATCATACATCAAAATTTGCACTCACTCTTTAGCTCCAGTTTAGATGTAGAGCTGAAAGAGAGTTCTCCGAGCAAGACCTATCACTCGATCAAGACGAAATTTTCACGAGGTCGATTGAAAGATGATGGAAAGTGAGTTCTTGGTGAGGATTTTGATTTTGTGAGGGAAATTTTGAGTTGAATCATGTTCTGAAGGAATTCAATAAAATTGGGTATCAACCGATCGATTTCGGGAGCAAAGAAATTATGATTCCAGTTCTTCAGAATTTGAATGAATTAGCTGCAGAGAAAGATATCAGTTAAATAGAAATAATGGGAGAATTGTTTTGGTAAATTTTAAGTTATTTTTTCGAGGATGCCAATTGGGTGGACTAGGGCTATGACGGATCCCATTTAAAAACGACACATAAAACATAATGATATCTGGGATCGGTTTCGCGTGGTTTTGATTCCATTTTGTGGTTCAAAATATGAATTTTCCATCCACTAAGGTTCCGAAAAAATTTCGGAGACGCCTGCGGAGCTATTTCTGTTTCGCTTTTTGACTCCACCGGAGCATCGAAATCATGATATTTTTCTACTAAATTGCATATATCTCGTGTTAGGCTCAATATAATGCTGCGTGGTTTGCACCATTCGAAAGATCTTGAAAAAACCTATCGAAAATGACCTCGAAAATTTTCGTTTAGCTATTTCAGGCTCTGATCAGGCAAAATCCGTAAAAATCAGGCTAACCTGATAATCTCAACAAGCAATTCTTTTCAATTTTTCAAAAATATGATTTCTGAAGCAAAATTGCACAATCTTCGCGATGAATCTAGTCCCGAGCTGTTTTTTCACTGTTTTATGCGTTTTCTGGTCAGTTTTCTGATTTTTAATTCTCTGACAAATCAGAAAACAGAAATTCCTGCGCATGCGCGTGGTTGGTCGGACTTCTAAGTAGTTCCAATCGGAAGCTGAGAAAATTTCCTTTAAGATGACCTCTTGCGGAATCCAATTTGATCGACTGGAACTTGAGATACACGATTCTTTAGACATCAAGATTATCAATGCCATTGACAGCACGGATGCAAGAGAAGGTCTCGAGGCCTTGGTTCACGATAGATATCATCTCGCTCTGGTCATCCTTCTTTTTCAATCAATCTGCCGTGGTTATTGACTGGGAACATGAAATTCACTTTTGCAAGAGGTCATTTTGAAGGAAATTCCCTCAGCTTTGGATTGAAACTACTTTGAAATTCGGCCAACCACGCGCATGCGCAGAAACCTCTTATCTCTGATTTGGCAGAGAATTAAAAATCAGAAAATTGACGAAAAAACGCATAAAACGATAGAAAAACAACTTCGGACTAGTTTTATCACAAAGATCGTGTAATTTTGCATGAAAAATCATAATTTTAAAAATTTAAAAAAGACTGCTTTCTGAGATTATCATTTTAGCCTAATTTTTCTGGATTTGGCTTGATCACAGCCTGAAGTAGCTGAACGAAAATTTGCAAGGCCATTTTCGATAGGTTTTTTTAAGATCTTTCGAATGGTGCAAACTACGCAGCATTATCTTGAGCCAAACTCGAGATATATCTAATTAAGTTAAAGAAGATCATGATTTTGATGCTCCGGTGGAATCGAAAAGCGAAACAGAAATAGCTCCGCAGGCGTCTCCGAAATTTTTTTGGGACCTCCTAGTGGGTGGAAAGTTCATATTTTGAACCACATAATCGAATTAAGACCACGATGAACCGATCCGAGATATCACTATTTTCCATGTGTCGTTTTTAAATGGAATCCATCCTATATGAACTAAGGTTTATCGAAAAGTGCAATAGCGCATTGCTGCCGAGCATACAGAAAAAATCTCGCAGCGCTGTTGTAGCCTTATACACACCAAGTTGGGTTCTTTTAACCTCTCGCTTCCCCTCGATCTTACATTGTTGTGAATTTCCGTGGGTGCCAGCCACAATGCGTACCAATAATCGCGAGCTTGATCATATTTCTAACTGAATACTAGCTTGTTCCACCGGGATAGCGTCTATCTTCTTTGTTTTCCAACCTCGAAGATTTAGACACTCACCGGTGGAATCCGTCAAGGATTTTCATTTCCAGCCACTTTCGATTTTCGACTCATCTCGAGGTCGACACTGCGTCGGTGTGACGCGGTTCGGTCTATTTGCCTTGTGTGCGTGAGTGAGAGGCGGATGCGATTGTAGCAGACGATTCACTTTACCAATTTTCACTTTCAGCACGAGTACAGTACAGTAAAGATTGAATGCCAGTTCATGCAAATCGTAGTTGTTGGTCCACTAAAAAAGGATCCGCCTTACGTATGTTCTTTTATCTGGCGTGACTTGAAAATAATGGTCTGAAGACCAAAATATGTCGGTCTCGCTCCTGCTGTTGTGCAATGTTGAAGAGAAACTCCAAATATATTTTGAGCATTCAGGATTTGATCTCGAAGAATGAGAGTGCCACCGATCAATCTACACTTAGGCGGTGTATTGACTTTCAGTTCCCTGGAGACTTGGAAAGGACTGAATTTTGGAGTTGTAAATTTTGCATCCCAACGAAGTATTCAGAAAATACTCTGGTTGAAGAATTAGATTGAGATCAATGTGGTATTTTTGGTGTTGCTATTCGTATCTCACCAAGAACTTCTTTACATCCAACTCAAGTGGGATCGTGCCTTACATTTAGGTGATTCAGAGAGGGATCAGTCCTATGATGATTGTCCATCAACGGTTGTTGTGATATGTGAAGTGATTTCCGGTGCTATTCTAAATATTATAGTATAACATACAGTCCCCGACAAATTCAAGTGGACAGTATGCGAAAATTCACAGATCAGTGACTCAGGCCAACTCTTGAGGGTTTATGCCGCCAAATCATGCACAATTGGATCCCCGAGCATCTCACATTCACTCATGAAGAGCGGTGACTGCAAACATTTGCGTGGTTGAACGGCACGAGGCATTTCGTACGAGCACCTTGATTTTCTATCGGACAGAATTGAGTGAACACGCACTAGAAAGCCTATGGAAATCTAAATAGACCATCCGCCCATGCATGTAGGGCTCTTTAGGGACCAGCGCAATCCCGGAATCACTAATGCTCGTCCATCGTTGGGTATGGGTGTCGCGGAATCTCGTTACACGTGACGAGAAGGTCGGAAATGGAATTCTTCAGATTTCTCTTCAATTTGACTGCGAAAAATGCATCAGCGCACTGCATTAAAATCGGAGCACTTAAGAATGAAGGAATTGATAGAGTACCGGTCCTGGGAGCTCACTCATATCGCCATAATGTCAAGAATTTGAGTAAAAAGTATCCGAAATCGCCAATAAAAGAACAGGGAAGAGAGAAAATACTCAGGAAAGACAACTTAATCTGATAGTTACTGGTCAGAATTGAATTCAAATCATCAGTTGGATGTAGCCATGGAGTTCTCTTAATTGTTGAGCCCAAACATCTCGAGTTAAAATGGTGGTTAGATGGGTACAATCATCGTTTCAGATGAAGGGTGGAAGAATACAACCCAATATGTAAACGTAGATGATCAAATGAGTCCCAAATTCTTCAAAATGAACTGGAATTTGATTCCCAATTACACATTCATTAATTCCAAGCATTCGAGACCCATCCGACCATGTACGCTTACATTTTGGGCTGTATCCCCCCATCCTTCCTCGGGAGCGATGATTGCACCCATCTGACCACCATCTCAACTCGAGATTTTTGGGTCCAACAATTAAAAAAACTTCATGAATACATCCAACTGAAGTTTTGGATTCAATTTTGACCAGTCATTATCAGGTTAAGTCATCTTACCCGAGTATTTTCTCTCTTCCCTGTTGTTTTATTGGCAATTTTGGACACTTTTTACTCTAATTCTTGACATTTCGGCGATATAAGTGGACATCCAGGGCTGCTGCTCCATTATTTCTCTCATCCCTGAGTCCCCCCATGTCAACCCAGCGAGTCGATTCGTTTTGCTCAGTCAAATTGAAAAGAAATCTGAAGAATTCCACTCTCGACCTTCTCGTCTTGTGTGACGAGATTCCACGAAACCCATACCCATCGATGGACGAGCATTAGTGATTACGGGATTGCTCTGGTCACAACAGAGCCCTATATGCATGGGCGAATGGTCTATTCAGATTTCTAGAGATCAAATAAGAAAAAAAAAAAAAAGATTTCTAGAAGCTTTTTAGTGCGTGTCCACTCAATTCTGTCCAACCGAAATTCAAGGTGCTCGTATAAAATGCCTATTTCAGTTCCACCACGCAAATGTTTGCAGTCACCGCTCTTCATGAGTGGATGTGAGATGCTCGGGGATCCAATTGTGCACGATTTAGCGGTATAAACCCTCAAAAGTTGAGTTGGACTGAGTCAGGATCTGTGAATTTTCGCATACTGTCCACTCAATTTCGTCGGGGACTGTATTTCCATTGCGATAGTCTCAGCTAAGACTTTTCACTCGTGGTATGGGCCTTGACTCTCTCAAAGTGCCACTCACATTCAAGCTATAGACTTCATAAACATCTAACTTGCATGAGCTAGATTCTAAATAGGTCTATAAAACGGTACAGGGTTCATGTGTTTCATCAAAAGTATTATTCATAAAGAGAAAGCACATTCACGCTCTGTGAGGATATTGGTTAGTTCAACTTAAAAAGATTTTTGGTAGACAACTCAATCAATATAGAAACTGGATCTATACATCTATTCGGATGTATTCGGAGGATCATTTTATCTGGCATCAAAGTACTCCTCGCATGATGTTATTTTTATACGCTTTTATTCCACTTCACCGAGCTCTGGTTTTCTCCCCCCTAGATTCTCGTTGTGTCACCCTATTCCACCTTCCGGTTCAGCGGAAGATCTAGTGACATTATTACGTGTGCGAGATTACCCACCGGAAAAGACTGCCTACTCATCGCATCAATTGACGAATCTATACCTCGCGTCAACCATCCGTGCAATGTAGTGCAATGCTTGTCTATGCATGTCTATCGTCTGCTCTGCATTTAATCATGAGTGTGAATCGCGACTGGATGATGGCGCCACTTTTAAATACGATGGATAACCATTATATTCGCCACCCAACAGCGCGCGCATCTTCGCTATAGCTATAGTTGAACTATACTCAAACTGTGTTGTGCATTGAGCAATTTTTTTTAAAGTCTTCTCAGTTCAAAAGTTTTTCTCCATTGCACCATGTCAAATTTTACAGCGTTTCTTGACGCAGTTAAAAGCGTATCTTAAAAATTCTTTTCAACTCTTACTTATTCATTCTAAGGATCTCATCCTCAAAATGAGTCATTGGCATCCACCACTTCGACTTCTTATAATGTGTCACAAGCCACCAAGGCACAAGCTGAAATTTGGTTTCGTTTTTGGTCTAGAGATACTATTGGTGGGACAGATTTATAGACGTAATTCCATGTTCCATTTGTCGATTACTCCTTATTTAACCACTTTGATAGTTAGTATCCTCTCTTTTTC
The DNA here is from genome assembly GCA_029851415.1 of Eretmocerus hayati. Taxonomy (NCBI): domain Eukaryota; kingdom Metazoa; phylum Arthropoda; class Insecta; order Hymenoptera; family Aphelinidae; genus Eretmocerus; species Eretmocerus hayati. Next base: position 356,467 of record CM056743.1, on the reverse strand, counting down.
AAGAACGAATGGACCAACTCGTATGGAGAATTTTTCCAAGCCAGAAGTTCCTCATCCCTTAAAAACTTTCTCTTGCAAGCTCCATTACTACTGGAGTTAAGAGTCATTGCGTCAACTCAGGTTCAAATTCAATAAGTAATTCCAAGTTTTGCTGTCAATAGTACGAAGTTGTACTTCTCCAGAGATCTCTTTGCTCATCATTGGGGAAGAATTATCCATTGGAATTGAGCACACTGCTGTTCTTCGGGGGAATGATTTCCATGAATGAGATACGGACAAGGTCACTGGGTCCTTCTTCGCTTTTATTGAACTCGACCGTGGCCGGGCGGAAACTTGTCACCGAATTCTTTGTGTGAGCGCGTCAATGATTTCTTATCGCGTGCATTCATGTGAGTTTCGAGCTCTGTGTGTTTCAACATTGTGTCAACGAGAAATGGGTTACTGCGCAGCATCGGACCTCTCTCTCTTTCTCATTGCATATTTATCCACGCGACCAGCAAGAGCCTTGCTTCAGAATACCACAGCTCACAGCCAACAATCATATAGCAGCCGACGCAATTCGTCACTCGTCCGACGAGTCTCGTCGATCCTTGGCATACCCTAGAAATTTAACTCTCTCTAGCTTTGATTAATCAAAACATAATGATTATCAATAAATAGGAATGAGATGCCCATAACAAGTATAGCGACCGCCTGTAGGACCCATAACCTCCTCGAAGTGCTGCCACTTCTCAGTGCGACGCGGTGCTGTCCTGTCATAAGTCTGGCTGCTGCTGTCTGTGTTGCTGCTTTTAGTGCTGTTATTGTGATGATTTGATGTTTCTCAGTTTTCAGCAGTTTTCAGAGTGCGGTTGATCTCGCTCAACTATTGGATTCTTACAAATTTTCTGCATGCGACCCCGCTATACCATGGTCTTATCAAAAGTTTCCCTCCACCACGCGTGACCAATTAGTTTGTGATTAGTGTTAGCAGATAAGAAAGAATAGGTCCCTCTAAGAGTTTAATGGTTTTATCTTTTTGCAAGCTCTGTGAGGAAGTTGAAGCCTCAGTGTGCGTTCAAGTTTTGTGGTGTATGTACAGTAAGCGTACTGAGCCAAAGTCCTGGTCTTCAAGTTATGAAGCACTATCTAGGTGATGGATGATATTTTATGAGACATTGTGCGCTTCTTGATTCATCATTGGAATCAGACTTTCTCCTCACTGTTAGTATTGTATGCTTCAAGAAACTTCAGATGATTGACGAAATGGACTACAATCTATTCAAACAGTCACAGTGGCTCTACACGTTATGAACTTGTTTATTTGAACCATTGAGGATGCTTTTTGTCATTTCTTGCTGCATTACAGAGATTCAACAATCTCTTTTGGTTAAATTTTCATGGGTCAAACCATTCAGGTATAGCATACCATATTATATTGGGCTTATGATTCATTCTAATTCTTACCTTCCCCCCTCCATTTACTTTTTTCAAAGGTATAACTTGGCGAGTATGAGTTTGTTCCTCAAAACTTATTGATTTTTATCAGGTTTTCACAGTAAAAATGATGATTGATTCAAATCAGCTGTATTACATAGTTTCAACTCTTGAAAGGAATGAAATCAAAGGAACTATGTCGAGTATTTCTGTAAGTTTGAGAGACCAACCATTTTCCGGGCAAAATGCTTATGGCATTGTTTCAACTCGTGAAAGAAATGAAATGAATAAGAAACCATGTCGAGAGTTTTTCGAACAAGTGTGATTGTATAAGGTGATGAATTTCGGAAATTTTGTACGGTCTTTCTTATTCGTTGTTTATTAAAACCAGAACTTGAATCGGAAAAATTGAAGAAGTCAAGTATAGTTGATTAAAGAACCACGCTAATTATTCTCGAAACTGTAGATTTTTCTCTGAAAATGTGGAGCGAATCACTCGTTGCTCTCTCATGTGATATATGTATTATCATATAAGAGCGATGAGTGATTCGCTCAACATTTTCAGAGAAAAATCTACAGTTTCGAGAAAAATTAGCGTGGTTCTTTAATCAACTATACTTGACTTCTTCAATTTTTCCGATTCAAGTTCTGGTTTTAATGAACAACGAATAAGAAAAACCGTACAAAATTTCCGAAATTCATCACCTTATACAATCAAACTTGTTCGAAAAACTCTCGACATGGTTTCTTATTCATTTCATTCCTTTCATGGGTTGAAACAATGCCATAAGTATTTGAAAATGGTTGGTCTCTCAAACGTACAGAAATACTCGACATAGTTCCTTTGATTTAATTCCTTTCAAGAGTTGAAACTATGTGATACAGCTGATTCGAATCAATCATCATTTTTACTGTGAAAACCTGATGAAAATTAATATGTTTTGAGGAACAAACTAATCCTCGCCAAGTTATACTTTTGATAAAAGTGAATGGAGGGGGGAGGATCTAATTTCTGTCTTATGAAAATCAAAAAGAATAAATCTACTTTCTTATCTGATCACAGCTTTTGAGAATCTGTTAATCACATATCCCTCTGGAATATAAATAATTATTTCACTCAGATCATCTTTTTGATCAAGTTGACTTGGAACGGCTCTTGATATACTTGAGAAATCCCCAAATATTATTCCAACCAAGTATTGATTCTATATTTTTGAACGAGACATTTCTCTTTATCTCATTCTAGAACTTACCTCATTTATGAGAAATTAGAAAATTTCCTTATCACAATCATAACATCAATGCTTGAACAATATTAGACATTCCTCATTCAGAGTGAAAGTTGGGATGTTATGATTGTGATGAGAAATCTCCTGATTCCTCATTGTTCAGGATATGTTTTAGAACCAGAAGATTAACATATCCCTGGTTACAAACATGATATCAAGCTTGTCAGCTTACGCGGACTACGCATAGCCCACGCAGGCCATACCAGGCGGGACACGGGTTTGGGTGGGGCCCACCGAGAGGTGGGCCCGGCCGTGTAATATCCCTCTCCCCTCGATGTCCGATACCTAGGGCATCGAGCAATCAAGAAGGAGATCCACCTGCATCTACCATCTCATCCCGGAACCGCGTGAGCATTACTTCAGGATGAGCGGCATGTCTCGCGCTCGATTGCGAGCGTTCCTCTTCTCCAGCTTCTCTCTTCGGCCACTTGTCGGCATCTTCTGTCTTCATTCTTCATTGTTCCCTCTCTTTCTTCTTTCTTCTCTCTTCTTTCTTCTTTCTTCCCTCTTCAATGCATCAAATTCCTCCTGGAATCATTTGGGCCTCTTCTGTTTCAATCGGCAGAGTCACTGTGATTCGCCTACTTCGAGGCGTCTTACTTCCCTCTCTTTCTCCTCTTTGCGGGTCATCACCAGCTTGATGTATCCGGTGAGTCTATCCCATGTCTCCTGGTTGCGGAGCAAGTACGGGACGAGATTCTCGGGTGTTAGTTGAGTACCCAGCCATTCATCCAGCTCGGCGCGCTCTCTCCGGGTGTCGCTGCACTTGAACAGGGCATGTTCGGCGTCATCTCATTCGTCCCCGCATCTCTCTCTAAATCTCTCTCTCTCTCTCTTTCTCTCTCTCTCTCTCTCTCTCTCTCTCTCTCTCTCACTCGCTCGTCGACAACTCTCGAATCGAAGCTGTGCGTTCGAGGATCTAAACAAATCGAAGCTGCATTCGAGGTCTAAACAAATCGAATGGATAATTTTTTTTTGAGGTGGTGAAAATTGGCGAAGCAAAATAAAAGTCCCAGCGGTCAGAATCGGGAAATTGATGACACCAACAGTGAGTCCGTATGAAAACAGCCTTGAATAGAGAGGCAGGAGATGTTTGTGCACCCGGGTGGTTGAAATAAGTAAGGTGGGGAAAATGTGTGAGGTTAGAAAACCCCCAATTCAAAGTATATAAGGCACAGCGCCTCGCTCGATTCTTTGTCTGCTCATACTCGCCAACGAGGCGCTATCGCGCCTCTTGATAAACTTTACTGCTGATTTAGGAATATGATCATCCATGCTCGAGCTCTGTCATGTGATGTATCATGTGATCTTAACGGACTGAGTTGTCCTGATGATAAAGTAATATATCATTGGATGTCTTCATATTCTAGTATTAAGGGTAACACAGCCTCTTAGATGTGATCTGACTATAGCTTGTGAATCAATTCAGAATTATCGGTACGCTCAACATAAGATGAGAAATTATTTCTGGTGAACGATAGCTGACTGATTTATTGCGTTTCTCATCAATTCGCATTCTGAAGCGCTTGCGCAAAAATGAACACCCAAGGAATGTTAAGAATAATATCTCAAGATTCTGGCTTATATTAATGTCCTCCATTTATGTTCTATATTTCAAGTGATTAGGAGTGAACTGAAATTGAGAAAATAAAATAATTTGAAAAAAAAATTTCAAAAATTCGCTCTTATGTGAACCGTTGAGCATAGCATGTCAAGATTCGAAGAAGAAGAAAACCGTTATCTACGTTTCTGTGATAAACAAAGAGTAAGTCAGTTGACGTTCAGCTTTACGAATTCCATGATTTCAAGACATCAAAATGGTAAAACCGCGGGTCGATTGGTGAAAACTACTGTTGATGTATCAAGTTTACAACCCACGCTTTTACCATTTCGATGTCTTGAAATCATGGAATTCGTGAAGCTGGACGTCAACTGACTTACTCTTTGTTTATCACAGAAACGTAGATAACGGATATCATTTTCTTCGAATTTTGACATGCTATGCTCAACGGTTCATATAAAAGCGAATTTTTGAATTTTTTTTCTTTAACTATTTTATTCCATATGCTAGTTTTCATGGCATATATTTTCCAATCTGCAAATGTTGAATCATCACCATAGCCAAGTGTTGAGCCCTTCTCCCTTTTTACTTTTTCCAAAAGTCTAACTTGGGGAGTATAGCCATCGGACTCCATCCAAGATGAAAATATGAATTTCAACTCTTGAAAGTCATAAAATCAGGGGAGAAATGTGGAGTAAGGTTTTAGAAAAATCTGAACGTTAACGGATGGGAACCTATTTAGAAATACCAATTACAACTTTTGATAGTCATGAGATCAGGAAAGATATTTCAAGTAATTGTTTCGCAAAATCTGAACGTAGAACGCATGAAAAAGGATCGAGTAGATGACAAGCCCATTATCTCTGTACTTTTGACTCGACAAGAATTATTCAACATCGCTACTGACTTCCTCCTCCGCATTGGTCTAGATAGATCATCATCTTCAATATATTTAGTAGATGAAAGAGATGTTGAGAAACTCAAGTTGAGTCAAAATTACAGAGATCATCAAATCGTAATGTAATCAATTCTTTTCCATGCGTTTTGCGTTCAGATTTTGCAAAACAATTACTTCACATATTCTCCCTTATCTAATGACTCTCAGGGATTGAAATCGGTAGTTCTGGATTTGTTTCCATTCGTTTCACGTTCAGATTCTTCTGATGATTCACTCATGTTTTTACTAATATAATGACTCTTGAGGGTTGGAATTCACATTTATATCGTAGATGAACTTGAGGGAGAATAAAAAGAATTTGAAAAAAATTGAAAATCGCTTTTATTCGCCCCCGAGCTAACGTGAGAAAGAACTTATATGGAAACAAACCCAGTTCTTGTGAAACATCCCTTTAAACGAACCAGTTTATACTACTCGCGCTAGCACTCCCGCTTGCACCCGCGGCGGTACACCCCCCTAAAAAATTCACCCTCGTTTTAGTCGTTAATCATAAAAGCGTGGGGTGTTGCGACCGTGGATCTACGTGTGCTTTTGAGGCAAGCTTCCTGTGATATTGATTTCTGTGATCCAATGTAACTCATCTGTTCCCAGTTTGGATACAGCGGGGTTTGGTGGGAATTGCCAAGCAATTTTTAGCACAGAAGTTCCAATACTTGTCCCGTATACTAACTTTTGGGATAAATACTTGCGGAATATTTCAGAACGATCGCGGATGATTCCAGACATGCGTTACTGCATGCAGTGGTATAATCAATTCAGCCCTACCATGCATACTTTGGACATACGCCTTTGGGGATGAGAGAAGCGATCCGTTTGCTCTTAGTGGATCAAGACATGGAGGGCGAATTTTTTCTAATAGGAAGACGTTTTTTGGGATCAGGAATGGAATGGTGTAACACTTCTCTCATTAGATTATCAATGCGAGTGTATGGATGAAGTTATAGAAGAATTGCAGCTCGTGGGTCGAGTTTCCGGAAGGTTACTATTCAGTACGATGGAGTTAAGTTAATTTGTGTTGTTTCTCATGAGCAATAAAAAATTGGTCAAATCGTATAATTGAATAGGTCACCCGAGATACAGGACTCAATAATTAGGAAAAAAAATACGAGCGCGAAGCGAAATTTACATTATGATTAGACTAAGTTCAATGTTGTATTTTCAATGAATATTGAAATCATGAAGAAGGGTCCTGTCATCGGCGGAGAAAAGCAGCACAACAGTGACGTCAGCAACAAGATTCACCGGCCCTCATAAAAATACCAACATATTTGGAATGCAAGCTTTGACTCACGTCGAAAATACCAAGGAAGTAAGTTTGTATGAATCAGAAAACTGCAAAGACAGTGAGGACAATGTAAAGTTCAGAAATAAGTACGGAAAATGATCACGCATACAAGCGGCTGCGTGCAGCAGTACAAGAACAGTGACAGGAGTGCGGGAGTGATCGTGTCTATGGACACACCGGACGACATCGATTCGAGTGACGCGATAGTGCCGATACGTGATAACCCGTAAAACGCGCGAGAACTCCACCCGCGCGCGAGGAGTCCGCAGAAGTTTAGTACAAAAAGACATCATTATTTCCCGCGCATGGAAGTATTCATGGAAAATCAGAGCACTGCGCTAGTTAAGATCCACTGTTCATGTTCCGGAGGAAGATCAGAGTCGACAAGGAGAAGAACGCACTGCGACAACAATATCAACAACACCATCCACAGAGTTCGAGAAAACGGCTGCGAGAGTGGTGTGTATCATCGCCTCGAGTGCCGAACAGTCGAAGACTTGAATCTGAGTGAACAGCGAATCAATTTCTACGTGCATAAATGAAACCTGCTCAGCAGACGATAATCTAGAGTAGGAGGCAGAATAAACGTATAGCCTTAGCCGGAAAATTTGATAGCAGGAACAATATAAACGATAATCAGCTAAAAAGCCGTCACAGCAAAATGAGGAGAACGCACGAATACTCAAAGAGATATACAACAGTACTAGTAGGATCAGCATATGAATATATTAGACAAGCACAAAGTACACGGCAGGCAGAAGAGCTGAATGAATTGTTCCAGAGCAGAAGAGAAAACAGATTTGACAAACATAAAGACGTGGGCAGGAGAATGATTTTTACTCGGTGAATGAGATGAAGGTCGATGAGCAGTAGCAGATCAAGACTCAACAGCTCCGAGAATCGTCATTTTTATATGGAGTATGGATTTGAATGGATGTATGGAGATAGATTTGAACAAATTTCTTCTTCTTTCAATATTTTTGCACAGTGTTCGAGAGTTATGAATCAGAGATCATTATTCATTTTGGATTGAGGAGCGTAAACTAATGTGAGAGGTATTAGAGATGTTAATTAGGAATTTAAGAGAGAGAGAGACAGTTGATATGGGAGAGACTCTCATTTAATTTTAAGTATTTACAATAAGAAGAATGAAGAAGTGATTTTTCTATCCACAATATTTACAGGAATTCATCTTTGTATGAATATTTACAAATTATTCACAGGATTCACAGAAGATTTGCAGTGACGTTCCAGCAATGGCCTATATGGGGCAAAACACGTCAAATGTCCTGGGTTGCTTTTTGGAGGGTAAAACATGTAGATTTGAGGCATCTGAGGAGGCCGTAGACTCCACGTAGAAAAAAATCAATGACATCATTTCCGACGTATTCTTGCCTCAGCTTTCTCATGGCGGGGTTTGTTTTTCGGTTTTGTGCCACCATAACCTCAAAAATTAGAAATCAAGTTTTGAAATGGCAATAACTCAAAATTCCCCCTTTTTCAGATTTTTTGACATTTCCGTTCGAAGGATCAGGAAATTCTACATCGAAATAGTTCTCGAAAAATAGGGGTTTTTCGATTTTCACTTGGAGTAAAGCACCGATGAAAGTGCGAGTGGTCATTCACGTGATGTTCATCATTCGCGGACGTTCTGGGCCGTTCAATTCGAGGCAGGGAAATAATCAATCGAGGCATCTCCGACGTATTTCCATCTCATCTTTCCGATGGAGAGCTTCGTTTTCCCCAATTTGGTTCAATATAATCTCAAAAATTGGAAATTACACAACGAAAATGTTTGAACTCAAACTAACTTATTTTTCCGTCTTTTCGATAGCCTGATTCGAGAGAATAGACAATTTTCAATGTAGTTGATGATCCCTGGTGTGGTTCACAATCTCTAGTGATGGAGTAGCGTCAAATGACTAGTTTCCTGCTTCTACGAGGAACGGAGCAGTGGATAACTGAGTCCTCGTCGTACGCGTGACATTAGGGATGCTTCTCTTCTTTATAATCTTATTTTTCATGGACATAATCAGGAATCCAATCGTAAAACACTATTCCATCATGAACATGAAGTAATCCCCCAAATAAGTCATCAAAGAGACGAAAAAGGAGGTTGAATTCAATTAACCCTTAGCTAGCGCCGCTCCGCCAAATAACATAGCTGGCTGACTCGGGTTTATTGCACCCCAGTCAAAAAATTGATGCTGTAGCTATTATATTGAATATTTAGACTTGAAAATTTTTTTGTAGCTTCTTTGATATGTTTTTCATGAGCCAATGTAGCCAGATAATCTCCAAGGCCAAATAAAAAATTCCAAACAATACAAATGTCCAAAAAAGTGCAAAAAGTCACCTTTTTCACAAAAAAAATTGTGAACGGCGCAATTTTCATCCAAATGAGATGAAAATTTAACTGAGTCATCTCGAGATAAGGTCAATTCAAGGAAAAAATAGCACGAGGGTGGATCTTTAAGAAAGGTATTTATTCTGATATATTTCGACGCATGAATTGAGAATTTTTATTCTCACCTAATATGCTGGAATGAAGACCTCCATTGAAAGATTCACCACTGGACTATTATTTTCTTATTTTTACTTGATCTTGAGATGACTCAGTTGAATTTTCAGCTCATTCCATTGAAAATTGCGACCTCTAGAATATTTTCAGTGGAAAGGCCTTTTTTTGCAATTTTTTGCAATAATTTATTATTGCATTCAAAATGCACTCAAAAATAGCGCGCATAGCTGGCGCTCTGGGGTATGTTGAACCTCACGGCCATTTTGCTTGGCTGTTGCGGAGCGACACGCGCGCCAAAACTGGCGCTTTGTGCTTGATCGGTAACTGGCACATCTTGACTACCAACAAATGTCACTCTGAGCCCGGGAAACTTCGAATCACGCGCGTGGCGTATTCATGAAGGAGGCCTGGGGTGTTATGCACCCCACAGGGACAGCCGAGGGTTAAGATTCTTTCAATGCATGATTCTCATTTTTTGAGGTTATATTGAATCAAAATGTATGAACGGAGCTCTCCATCGGAAGGATGAGATAAAAATACGTCGAAGACGCCTCGACTGATTATTCCCCTGCGTCAAATTGAACGGCCCACAACGCTCACGAAAGATGAACAGCACGTAAATGACCTGTCGGACTTTCATTGTTGCTTTACTCCTAGTGGAAATCGAAAAACCCCTATTTTTTCGAGAGCTATTTCGATGTGAAATTTCCTGATCTTTCCTTCGGAAATGTCAAAAAATCTGGAGGAAGGGGTGATTTTGAATTATTGCCATCTCAAAACTTTGCTAATTTTTGAGGTTATGGTGGCACAAAACAGAAAAACAAACGCCGTCATCGGAAAGCTGAGGCAAAAATACGTCGAAAATGATGTCATCAATTTTTCTCTACGTGGAGTCTACGGCCTCCACAGTTGCTCAGAACTACATGTTTTACCCTCCATAAAGCAACCCAGAACAGTTGAAATGTTTCGCCTCATAAAGAGATCGATATGACATTGTTATGATTTTATTCTCCTTCGTGCACTGAATAAGAAGTGCGGCCGCCGGGAAACGATCCGGCGACTCTTGATCAAGAGACTGAAACGCTGTTGACTGAGCTAGTCCGGCCGCACCAAGCGGCGGTCCTTATATGTGATACACTTGAAGTGCGGGCGCTTGTGTAGCTTGCGCCCGTAACACACCCCCTGGGCAGAGTCGACGATGTCCTAATCGTCTGAACTCCATGTCATTGACTTATAATTGTCGTCTATGTAGATCCCGAGGTCCTTCTTGTCGGTACAACAGGTCTACGCGTGGGCAGCGCCACCTGATTATCATCTTCGATTATTGTCCTCCGAGTACGCAGTCCACTTGTGGGCGGGGTTCGTTCCGCTTTCTGACACCAATCGTTATGATTTTATTCTCCTTCATGCACTGAATAAAAAGTGCGGCCGCCGGGAAACGATCCGGAGACCTCTTGATTAAGAGACTGACACGCTGTTGACTGAGCTAGTCCGGCCGCACCAAGCTACGGTCCTTATATGTGATACACTTGAAGTGCGGGCACCTATGTAGCTTGCGCCCGTAACAGTTTTAAGTGAACAATTTTTCGCAACTGTGTGCGCGAAGTTGTGAAGAAATGAGACTTCTCTTCATTATTCACAGTGCGAGAAGTAATGCGTGAATGACTTCTCGCACAGTTTTACATTTACGCACTGGTGGAGTGTGCGTAAATATAACTTCTCGCTCTAATGCATTTTCATTCACGCACAGTTCCAAAATATAATATCACGTCATTCCTCTGAATTTAACCGTTCTTGTAAACTTCATTTTAAGGTAATCTTGCTCGGACAGTGGTGCATTTAATTACAACTTCGCGCACAGTTGCAACAAATAGTATACGCAACACGTGCGAGAAGTTTCCGCACTCGTTTGGCACCTTGTGCGGAAATTGACCTTTTCGCTTTTGTTGCGTAATATACTATTTCCAGACTTTGGATGAAATGTCTTAAAAATGCATTTCCAATGCAGATATCGATCCGTTAGTTCGATCATTAACTAATTATCTTACATGAAGCACACAAATCCCCATTATTGACGAGTACAAGAAATTCAGGGTCAGATTCTTGGCTGTAAATTTTTTGTTGAAAAGTCTCCTGGTCAACAAAGAAAGGAAAACATGAATTCGATCTTATAAAAATTGGTAATAATTAATCAAAGATTGAGGTTTATCGGAATATTATTGAAAATCGAAGCTGTATCTCAATTTGAGAGAAGTTGTACTTAGTCAGGATGTGTTGAACGAATCATATATTTTATGAAATTATTGATTGAGCGCTGATTTCAGCGGATTTGCTGATTATGACATGAGATGATATTGAATTATTCAATCCAAACCATGTATTTTCGAGGCGCCTCTAGGGAATTTTGGATCAAACGGGCCCCGCCTTGAAGGTACAAGGTTCGAATCGGAGTAGTGTAATATCGAAGCATTTCATGATCAACATAACTATCAGCTGATTAAATTAGCTCTCGTTGGTGAATTTCATGAAATGCATGATTCTTGTTGGGCATCCGCGCAGATTGAAATTGAAGGGAGTTATTTTTTGCACACGAATCTCAAAATTTTAAGGACCGAGCTCTGCAATTCAGGACCTTTTGAGGATTTAAGGACTTTTTAAATCAAATAAGGGACTTTTAAGGGTTTTTAAGGACTTCAAGGACCGGTAAACACCCTGCTGATTGAGAGGAAACTGTCTACAGCTCGTATGTAATTAATTTTGATACTCGATCGATATGATCGGATATCGTATTTATCACTCGCGGGAATTTCAAATTATGAAGATGTAATTTTATCGGTCTTCGCGAGTTAAAGTCAGCAAATTTTGCTGAATTTTTAGCATCAATCGAGAATGGATTTTTCTCCACTCTCGATCAATGCACCTTTGGAGCCTCGTATGGTTCCGAGGATGCATCTAAAGGATTTTGATGGAAAGGAATGAAAAGTAAAGATGAGAAACAAGAAACTTGATGAAAAATTTTGATTCTACGCTGATATTGTGCGTGTTTCGCCCTTCTCTCATTGCTCGGGCTTTTCAAAGTGGTGGAAGAGCAATGAGAGTTTACCACTGACACGCGGCTCAAGTGGCCGAATGTTCGATGGTTTGAACGCCCTTATATACGAAAGTTCATCTTCGTTATGCGCTTGCGAGAAAGGTCAATTTAACCCGCTATTTCCATTTGATTTCTCAACATTTTTACTTTGGCAGCTCTTCGGCCTTCTGCCGGAGATATATGTAATTAATTTTGACACTCGATCGATATGATCGGATATCGTATTTATCACTCGCGGGAATTTAAAATTATGAAGATGTAATTTTATCGGTCTTTGCGAGTTAAAGTCAGCAAATTTTGCTGAATCGATCGAGAGTGGAGAAAAATCCATTCTCGATTGATGCTAAAAATTCAGCAAAATTTGCTGACTTTAACTCGCAAAGACCGATAAAATTACATCTTCATAATTTGTCTACAGCTCGATTCAGCATCCAGTCAAAATTTCATTTTATGCTAGAATTTCTATTTAATTCATACGAAAACATCGTATTTCCGTCGGCCCTCGCAGACGGATAAACGCCGTTTCCGGATTCAGGCGACAGAACCCATTATGTACCTCGTGTGGAGAATGCGTTTCTCGCAACTCGGTGCATATGTATTGTATGATTCCAACATGGACATAGTCATTTGAAAACGCAAGAAAGCGATCCAGGCTGCGAAATCCTGTACTCTTGGGTTTGGAATCTCCGCGAAGGGAAAATCTATTTCGAATACCTGGATATCACATAGTCGTGCAATACTCTGTATGCTCAAATCTTCATCAATCTTCCCATGCAACATTTTTGAAAGATTGCTGCAAGCTCTTTGGAAGGCTCCTAAAAGCTATTTGGGGAGTTTCTGAAAGACTTTCGAGACGATTCTGAAAGACTTCTGAGAAATTTTGGCGCAATATTCCCAAAGTATGATCCCGAATTGTTTCTGCAATACTCCACAATTATTTTCCAGCAATATTGCGTCGAAAGATCTTCGGAAGGTTTCTGAGAGCTGCCTCGAAGATTTTTTCAGAGCGATATCCCAAACTATGACTCTTAAGATTTCCTATCAAGAGTCCTTCGACAATTTTCCAGCAACCTCACGCTTAAAAATTTTGGGAGGTTTCTTGGAATTTCCAGAAAGGTAACGTTGTCATATATCAAAGGAACCATTCTCGAATACTCCTGCAATATCCTGCAGATTAAATTCTTCATCAATCTTTCTTCGGAAAATTTTTGAAAGGTTTCTGGAAAATTCTCGGAATATTTTTGAGGCGTCTCTGAAAGGTCACTGAATGGTTTTCGAAATGTTTCTGGAATGTTTCTGACTTTTGTGGAAGTTTTTTGATGTTTTGGGAATTTCAATATCATTCCCAACTATTTCGGCAATATTTTACAAGCGATCCGTCAGCAATCTTGACCCGGAGGAGATTTCTTACAATAATGATTTCATTCTCACATCACTAACACTTGCGTTTGGTCAAATAGACGTTCTAGGACTTGAAGTCTATGGACATAGTTGGATAGATTCGTGAACAGTCACAGCTCCGTAACTCGAAGGACCCGGGTACGAACTCCACCAGCGTGCGGCGACACCCATGGAAAGTATTATCATATAAACATTGATGATTTCACCGATATCAAATTTTCAAAAAAAACAAAAACCGATATTGTAATACGTTCAATTTGGGGAAATTAATTGTTTCTGCCTCAGTCGTCGGAATATTCATAATCTCGAATGACACCTGCAAATATTTCCATGAAAACTTTCACAAACATTTCAAGCCGCGGAATTATGTTTCTGAAATATCTTGAATTTTTCATGAAATTCTTCTAAAATTTTCCTATGCGTAGGCAGCCACGGTACTATTCTCCACTACCGTAACCAGGGTTTTCAACGGAACGAAACGAAACGCGATTTTTAATTTTGTTTCATTCATTTCAGCGAAAAAAAACGAAACAAGAATATTTTTAATTGTGTTGAAGAAAAACAAAACTAAACAAAAACCGAATCCGTCTTTCTCTTCATGAACGAAACTAAAGAAAATTATTGTAATTTAGTTTCGTTGAATATTGTTTCTCAAAATTTATGTTTCGTTTAGTTGTGTTTATTCACGAGATAAACAAAACTCGATAATTTTGTTTAGTTTCGTGAATAAACGGAATTCAACAAAACTATTTCCTGATAAATATGTTTTGTTTTGTTTCTTGAAAACAAAACATGAACGGAATTATCCATAATTATGTTGCGATAAACGAAACCAAACAAAACTCTGTATGATTATGTTGAGGGTAAACGAAACTGAACATAAACAAAATGTCATTAAACGAAAGGAAACGAAAATATTTTTGTTTAGTTCAGTTTATCGAGAAGTTTGCCCCGACGAGTGTATAGCCCTTCCTAGATGTATTGCGATGCCATTCGGGTAAATTCCCGTCAGGATGTTGAATTCGGCCTTCAATAAAACCCGTGACTCATATCATCATACAATACAAACGTATGGCTATAATGTGGATCTTGCAACTCGCTGAGAATAAAGTATTGCTGTCTGAACAATGCGACTGCATTGTTGCGCAGAATTGCTGTATGACCAATACTAGGCTAGATTGTCAGTCCAGCAAAACAGTTTATCTATTGCAGCAATGTGTGGTATGAGTAACCTCAAATTTCTTGTTATAGTAACATGATCGGGATGTGATTGTGATTTCATCGTGTATCGAGGCATTCGAAATATTCGAGCTATATATTTATTTATTCTGGCAGTAATACCGGATCGCCAAACCATTCCGATGGATTTACGCGATAACAGAATCTGTATTGTTCTCTTGCAAAACAATCGTGAGCACATTATCATCATCCCAGCGTAATGAAATTACGCAAACTGCTACTCTGCTGCAGTGTTTACGTTGGAGCTGCGGCAACAGTGGCATGAGTGACCAACCAATCAGCATACGCCGACTGGGCTCGCCATATTGGATTCCGGGAGTATAGCGTGGAAGTATCTTTCACTCGAGTCGAGTCCGCGGCAGTCCGCGGTGAGCACGCAGACCTTTCTGCCTTCCTTTCATTTCCGCGCATGGTGGTCGCGTCGTACGCGTGGTTGACGTCCTCGGAGTTGTGCATGTCGGAGCAGCGATAGATGTACCTGAGCACGTGCAGCGAGATTTGGTTGTCCACGTGAGACGAGCAACATCTCTATGCAAGCAGCACGATTGTTCTGGTAGGAATAAGAACGCAAACCGAATGGGAGAATGCTACACTGAAAGCTAAATCACCCGGAGTAGCATCTCATATCGTGTAGTGTGAGATTGTGCAAAATAGTCTGGCGAGTCAGAGGTTTCATCGTCCCCTCCCCACTCGTTGCCGAAATAACGAAAACTGTCGTCTGCAACCTGTAACGGTGACAAAGAAATCAGCAAATGAGGTAAGTAACATCGTATGCTAAAGTACATGTATGATAACGTCATTGATACAGAAGTAAGTCCATGGATAATGTAAACAATGCAAAATGTCACAACCTTGTGAATCTTGAATAATTCATACATTTCCCTAGGATGACGTTCATTTCGACGTTTGTTGTTATGAATGATAACAGGGAAATTCTTCAGATCATTGATATTCTCAAATTACTACCGCATCATCTCAATCAAAAACAGAACTTGAGCTAGTTCAGTTTCGTACTATTGATATTAATTGAAACGATCGTCGTTTCATGCAGCAGCAATATTCCCTCAAACTCTCCTCACACCAAATGTTTAGGCTGAGGTCAGCCGTGATTTATTATCATTAGCTTCAACATGAAATGATACTTGACCGTGTTGCTTGATGCTGCAAGATCCAACTTTCATGGGAAAAACTGCAAAACATATCTGGTGAATCAAGACTATTCTCATCTTCTCAAATGGGTCTCCCGTTTTGAAATGAATAACCCCGCATGATGCTGATCATGAAACATCGCATGCAATGTCCACATGGGTAAAGAGATCATGCAACCTGAATTAATGCTGATTTTCTAAACAGAACCTTTATCAAGCTCCCGAGAGCATCGTTGGCTAATGTGTCATAATCAGGTCAAAGATTTGAATATGAGTTCATGATCTAACGCTTGAGTTATGTTCAGTGCAAATTCACATATCTGAACATCTCTTAGGTTCACCCACAGAGCAAATATCAAAGAAAAATCCAAGTTGCTCGATTACTTGATTACTCCACCGTGCCGCAGAGCTAAGTTGGTACGCAAAATGTTTGGAATCAGCAAAACCGAAAAGCACTAAGTCTCAGCTAACATGGGTGAGACAGTTGAAAATAGCATGCATGATTGGAGCTTGTAAAATTTTCTTCGCTTAGGCCCCCTATCTATCTTTTGGCTGTGTACGTTTATACTTCTATCTCATGCTTCATTGCCATGCTTAGTCTCTCCTATCCACCGTGCAATTTATCTCACAGTAGCAAGTTATTTCTTGATGTAACACTTGAGAGTCATTTGTTCTCAAATCTCATTCTCAATATTCAACGAAATTCCAAATATGATGCTTGTTGTTAACTGATTTTCATCAAATTAATGGAGAGTTTTCCATGGTGATTCACAAAATTATGATGAAACGAATGCGTTTTGACTATTCTTGCAGGAGGTTCATATATGAATAGAGTTACTTAGACAATACATCCATATCAAAGGCAGAATTTCAGGAGATCAGCAACTCCTATCACAACAAGATGCTTCACAGGAATAGAATTCGCATGTGGATTACCGGTAGTCAAACAAAGCTTGGGATTTGATAAACCATACTTGTTGAATAGTTTTGTTGATTGAGTGATCTTAGATCACAGATGATCTAAAGCCCATTTATTCATGAAATACATCAATACATGCAACTAATGATTCATAATATGTTTCTCATGGATTTTTCTTCAACTTAGTCATTCCTGGATTTCAGATGACATTTGACTGATTGAATTGGACCATATTAATGATGTCTCTATGACATCTGACATTCTCTTACATACGATGTAGCATTTTGAGGATGCCTGGGTACATAACAAACTATCATAACACAGGAAAATTACTATTTTTATCAACACCACACCATCAAAATTCTTCGCTGAAGAATCACATAAATCCTTCATATCGAAATAAATATACAACTGCCAGTGAAATCAATTCCCAATATTTGCCACCAGATATCTATGAGTTAATGATATATCTATCTATAGTCATACTGGTTCAATCCTACATCACTCAGCCTGCTATAGATAGTCAAAGTGTGAATACTGATTATCCCCTAGGCTTGGCACAGATCGTTCATCAGTATAATAAGCCACGAGTCCACCATTCCCTTGTGCACAACACTCAAAAGCTCATTACTCTATCTGATAACTAAGAGTGACTGTACTATAAAAGAAAATTGTTTCGAATTCAAGTATAAAGAATAATGACGAATGAATGTTTTCATAGTTTTGGATATTCTAATGGTCAACAGGAAACGAGAGAGCATTTCACAGAAGAATCGATTTTTCTTGCAAATTCGAGAAATAAAAACAGGTCGCCAAAGTTGCAGAATTCACTTTCAGGGCCTAAAAGCTGTGTTCTTCACCTTCTTCCGTTATGTATGACATATGCTTAAAATTACAAGAAGAATCCGTGATCCACAACCTAATACTTGGTGATATTAGATCGAATCACTCATATGATTGATCCGTAACTGTTGAAATTCTTTATGGGGCAGCGTATCATTAGTTGCATTTATATAGAACAGTATTTTGCGTTCTGATTATTTTATAATGCAGGATTGTAGGGTTTTGCCAATCATTCCTACCAAAGTAATGCGGTTGTAGTTTGCAAGAAGTTCCGACCGGAAAACAGAATCACTCGCTTGTCATATGAGTTGATTACAATAAAATCTCAATCCAGTGAGATTTCGCGTCACAGAGATGCAAAATCCAGATCCAGCGGCCACGTGTCATCAATTCTTTTTTCTTGATTCGGTGAAATTGGATTATCTGCATCCTAATACTCCGTTGAACAGTGTTTTGAGACAATTTTGGTATTCGTAATTCAGAAGCAGCTGTTACCGTATCGCCAGGATTTTCCAGCTGATGATTCCCTCGTTTCTCTTCCATATAATGTGTATAGTATGTGACTGATGAATTGACTAATAAATATCCTCAAGTTCAGTGTGATGACTAATTTCATAACCGAATCTTACTCTAAGAATCGTAATCATCATATTATGACGGTTATGATCATTGGAGTCGAACTTTGTTATGAAATGGAATCGAACATTTGAAAGCATTCAACGAAATTAAGGTTGGGTTTCATCAAAAACCCTGCTGGTAAGACAAAAAACCTCACTTTGTTCACAAGGAAAAAGTTTCTTATTCAAAATTTCAACACGTTCGCTGCGACGTTGTTTTTTCGTTATATCATTCCTGTCATGAACTGGACTATCGCGATTCGGTAGGAACATGATCATATAGGCAGGTCTGGACATTTTATAGGACGCACGCGTTGCTTGGATGATTCTACCGTCGTCGGCTCTTGCCAATAGGGCCGCCTTGGGGGAGCCGATCTAATTGTTCGGGCTATCCAGCTCACAGCTTGATCAGCGAGATAGCCTAAACAGTCAGATCAACTTCCCCGAGGCCGCCATATTGGCAAGAGCTGACGAAGGTAGGATCACCCGAGCAATGCATGCGTCCTGTGGAGTGACCAGACCTGTCTGCATGATCGTGGGTAGGAATGCCCATATGGAGCTATACTCTTTTTTAGATGACTGTTTACGTCCTTGGTCAAATCAAACTCTACGATAGTTTTCTTGTGAGAATTTCCCGAGCACGTACGAGTCGGCAAAGATGGAAAAATGAAAGGTCGTGGGTCCCAGCAGTGGGACCCGTCGGAGCGAACGTGTAAGCTGCGATATGATTGGAAGATTTACCACTATTTCCGTCACCTTGGTGTACCGTGTAAGTATAATTGTTTATGTATGAATTCATAATATTGTTAAATCTTCATCTTGTCACGGAAAGACTGAATTTCAGCTCTTGTTTGTCACAGGGTGGTTTGACTTTCCAAAAATAGGTAATGTTGAGACATAGAGTCAGGGACAATGGATTGTCACATATGTATATATTGTATGCACGTTGCAGCCGATCATGTTCTGTTTATTGATCGGTTGCTAGTTAGTTTGTTTGTTTACGTTGCGAAGTTAGTCTGCTCTTGGTTGTCACGAGGTTACGACGTTTGGCTTGTTCTTGCATGCGCTGATAAAGTTGAGTTCAGTTATTTGAACCGTGTGTCCGATTATTGTGAGAACGAGTGTAACCATTTGGTGAGAATGCGGACCCGCAGGACGAACTACTCGCTACCAGAGGATCGCCCGGACGCAGGGTCGGTATCGTACTTCGTACCCGTTCAAAGTCCAAGTTCAGGTGGTGCCTCAGGATTTCGTGGTTTTTCAGGTGAGCGCATCAGTGAACCCGTGAACAACCTCGCGCTGCACCGTGACGTCGTGGGGGACCTTACGGCGCCGCCCAATGTCACGGCAATGGTGAATATGAGAACGGCGTGCGTGACCAGAGAGATGTTGCCCAACGACTTTGCGTCTGCCGCTGTTGCGAGCGAGGGTGGACCTGTTGGAAATGTCAACGCCACCGACGGAGAGTCTACATCATCCGACAATGCTGCACTCATCGATGCCGCGTCCAGAAATGCTGGGATCGTCGCTGCTGAGGCCGTTGATGCTGCGTCGAGAGATGCTACAACCGGCAACGCAATCGACGATGCTGCTATTGGACGTGCTGCATCGAGAGCTACGGCGTCTTATGATGCTGCCCTTGGAGATGCTTTGCTCGGTGGTGTCGCAGTTTATCAGGATACATCCACCGGCGCTGCCAACGACGTTGTGTTGGGCCTCGGCGTTCGCTCCGTGTCGAGAGGGGTTCGTCACGTCGATGCAGAGTCTGTTCACGATCCTGAGGTGCAACACCTGGGCGATGAGCTTCGCCACTGCAGTCGTGACCTGATCGCTGAGAGAAGAGACTTCGAGGAGCGACAACGAATATGGGCTGAAGAACGACGGTTGCTTCAGGAGCAAGTTCAACATTATAAACAGCTGAGTCAAAATTTAATTTCCACAAGTGAGACTTCACAAAATACAACCGATGCACCTACACATAACACTGTTAGTGAGGCTCCTAAACCATTACGACCAAACCCTGACGAATACAACGGTGAAACACCTTTGCGCGAATACATTAATCAGTTTACTCTCGTTGCTCTTGCTAATGGGTGGGATGATAGGGCTAAAGGAATTATGCTTGCTTCTTGTTTGCGCGGAAAAGCTAAGTCTGTTTTGGACAATGTTGACTTGAGCAGCATTAGTTTCGATTCCTTACATTCGAGTTTAGACCAACGGTTTGATGACTCTCATTTGCAGACTATAAACTTTTCCCTCTTTCAAAATCAAAAGCAACAGTTCAATGAAGATTTTCCATCTCTTGCATCTGACATATGTAGGTTGACTCGGGAAATTTTCAAAAGCTCTCCTCTAGAAGAAGAGGACCGCATTGCTTGTTCGAAATTTGTTTCTGCTATTTATGACTTAACAATCAGAGAAATGCTACAACTTCAGGGCATAAGTTCGATCAACAGAGCTGTGTCTCGTGAGATGGAGATAAAAGTAATACGCGATCAGAATCGGAAAGAGTATAATAATAGAAATTGGCAAAATACAAATCACTTTGACACGGCCCATACACCACACGAGAAACAGAACTCTAATAACACCACGCAACACGGACAACTTCCTACATGTTGGACTTCCGGTATTGAAGGTCACATCCGTTAAAAATGCCCGAAGAACTTGAGGGGAAACTACGGAGCGTCAAGTTGAACGAGGCGAGCTTGACATCATCTCACCAAGGCCTCGCGGTTGATTCTGAGAATTTCATATTTGACAGAATAAGGAAAATCTCCAGGAACTCGAATGATGTTGGCTACTATATGGGTTTGTTAGATGGCTTGAAATGTGATTTCAAGATTGATTCTGGTTCTGACTTTTCCGTTGTCGATTCAAAATACTTAACGGCCAACAAAACGAGAGTCCCTGCTGATTTTTCGACTTTGAGATACCCAACCGGAGAAGTATTTAGACCTATATGTAAGATTCTGGTTTCGGTTGAGGTAGGTGTCCATAAACTCGAACAGTCAGTGTACGTGGCTAATATCGAAGATGACTGCATGCTAGGTACAGATTTTCTCTGCGAAACAGATGTCATGACAGCTATAGACGCAGCCATTCGCGGTACATCAACACTTGTACGTGTTTTACAGGGTTTCCATCTCGCAGATACCATTGTCGGTGAAGTGTTATCCGAGACACCACAAGTTAGTCGTATACTGGAATATTCAGACTTATTACCAGATTTTCTATTGGAGGTATTCGAACGAGATTCAGTAGGGTTGACTTCAGATCAAAAGGACCAATTCTATAAATTCTTGTTAGAGCGTGAAGATCAATTCTCTCACGGAGAAGAAACAGGCAGGTGTGACTTACGTGAACACAAAATAGAGCTCTCAGATTCGCGACCCATCAAACAACAGATTCGTAGAATTCCTGTACATTTGAGGAATGAAATAATTTAAAAAAAAACTACTCTTGATGTTCCAAGTTTACAACCCACGCTACCATTTTAATATCTTGAAATCATGGAATTCGTGGAGCTGGACGTCGACTGACTTACTCTTTGTTTATGACAGAAACGTAGATAACGGTTTTCATTTTCTTCCAATTTTGACATGCTAATATGCTTAAGGGTTCACGTAGAAGCGAATTTTTGAAATTGTTTTTTTTTTAATTATTTCATTTTCTCAATTTTAGTTCACTCCTAATCGCTTGGAATATAGAACATGAATGAAGGATATTAATATCAGCCAGAATCTTGAGATATTATTCTTAAGATTGCTTGGGTATTCATTTCTGCTCAAGCGCTTCAGAATGCAAATTGATGAAAAGTGGGATAAACTAGTCAGCTATGGCTGATTAGAAATAATTCCTTATCTCATGTTGAGCATACCGATAATTCTGAATTGATTCACAAGCTACAGTCAGATCACTTTTAAGAAATTGTCACCCTTATTACTAGAATATCAAGACATTCAATGATACATCAATTGATCATCAGGACATCTTCATCCGTTAAGGTTATATGATACATCACATGCCAAAGCTCGAGCACGGATGATCATATTCCTGAATCAGTAGAGTGAAATTTATTAATGGAATGAATCTTGAGCCCAATATAACATGGTATGCTACACTTTGATGGCTGAACCCATGGGAATTCAAGCAAAAAGGACTGTTGAATCTCTGTGACGCATCAAGAAATGACAAGAAGCATCCTCAGTAGTTCAAATAAGCTAGTTCATAACGCGTAGAGCCACTGTGACTATTCTCATTTTGAATGTAGTCCATTCCGTCAATTCTCTGAAGTTTCTTGAAGCATACAATACTAACAGTGAGGAGAAAGTCTTCTTCTAACGACAAATCAAGAAGCACACAGTGTCTCATGAATTATCAGTCATCACCTTGATTGTGCTTCATAACTTGAAGATCAGAACTTTAGCTCAGTGCACTTACTGTACATACATCACAAAACTTGATTGCACACTGAGGCTCAACTCCCTTACAGAGCTTGGAAAAAGATGAAACCTTCCAACTCTTACAGGTACTTATTCTTTTTCATCTGCTAACAGCAATCACAAACTGATTGGTCACACATGATGGTGGTGAGGAACTTTTGATAAGACCATGGGTATAGCGAAGTCGCATGCACAAAATTTGTTAGAATCCAATAGTTGGGCAAGATTGACCGCACTTTGATAACTGCTGAAAACTGAGAAATATCAAATCATCACAATAACAGCACTATGAGCAGCAACACAGCCAGCAGCAGCCAGGCTTATAATAGGACAGCATCGCGTGGCACTGGCAGCTGGCAGCACTTCGAGGAGGTTATGGGTCCTACACGCAGTTGTTATACTTGTTACGGGCATCTTATTTCTATTCGTTGATAATAATTATGTTTTGATTAATCAAAACTAGAAAGAGTGAAATTTTTAGAATTTGCAAAGAATCGACGAGGTGCGTTGGCTGCTTTGATATTCTGAATAAAGTGGAATAAAGCGAGGCTCTTGCTGGTCGCACGGATAGATATGCAATGAGAAAAAGAGAGAGGTCCGACGGTGCGCAGTAACCCATTTTGCGTTGACACAATGTTGAAACGCGCAGAGCCCGAAACTAACACAAATGCACGCGGAAAGAAATCATTGACCCGTTTACAATTAGCAAATCTAAAAGCTCCTGGTGCTCATCAGTAGTCATAAAGTTGAAAAAGGACGGATCAATCAGATTCTGTGTTGATTATCGTGGACTAAATGCTGTGACGATCAAAGACTCGTACCTATTGCCTAAAATTGACAAAATTTTGGATCAATTGAAAGGAAACTCCTGGTTCTCGACTCTTGACTTAAAATCAGGCACTTGGCAAATTTGCATTCGCCCAGAAGATAACGAGAAGACTGCTTTTTCTATAGGCAATGGATTATGCGAATTTGAAGTCATGGCGTTTGGGTTATGTAATGCTCCTGCAACTTTTGAGAGATTAATGGAGGAGGTCTTAGCTAAGTTGATTAACGTTATCTGAATGGTGTACCTAGATGACGTGGTCGTCAAAGCAGAAACATTTGAAAAAATGATTGAAAACTCAAAATTGATTTTCTCTAGATTCCTCGACGCTAATTTGAAATTGAATGGGAAGAAATGTCATTTTTTCAAACATGAAACATTGTATTTAGGACATATTATTTCAGCAGACGGAGTGAAAGCAGATCTCGGGAAAATTTCTAACATTGTGAACTGGCCAACTCCACAAAATGAGAAACAGATTTTGAGCTGCCTTGGTTTGGCTTCATACTGTACAAAGTTTGTCCCTAATTTTTCAGCCATCACAAAACCTTTGTACTTATTGACAGGTCAATCATCGGTTTTCTCATGGACTCCAGAATGCCAGGAGGCGTTCGATAAATTAAAGCTTTTTCTCACTTTTGCTTCTATTTTAGCTTATCCTGATTCAGATGCGGAATTTATTTTGGATGCTGATGCCTCAGGACACGGGAAGGCAGGAGTGCTGTCTCAAATGCAAGACGGGAAAGAACGTGAGTAATTTTAGTAAAATTTTCAGCAATTCAGAGAGGAATTACTGTGTAACGCGGCGTGAACAGTTGGTTGTGGTAGAGTCGGTCAAGAATTTCTCACATTATTTAATTGGTGAAAAGTTTACCGTGAGCACTGATCATAGTGCACTCAAGTAGCTATTATCTTCTAAAAATCTCGATGGCCAACTTACTAGGTGGGTTGGTGAGCTTAGTCAATATGATTTTGAGATAATACATGGGAAAGGAGCTTCCCATGGTAATGCAGATTCACTCTCTAGGAGACCTTGTGAAGATTTGTCGTGTAAATATTGTCAAAACGTAGAAACGAGATATAACTCGAATAACAATGTAGGCCGTATCACATTGTCCAGTATCGATGCATCAGAATGGGTACGTGCTCAACAGGAAGACGATACGCTTATCAGATTAATTGAATATAAGAGAATGGATAAGAAACCCGATTGGGAAGATATTCCATCAGAAAGTTCAAGTTTAAAGTTTTACATCCAGCAATGGGACTCATTGGTTTTGAAGGATAACCTGCTTTACAGACGTTGGGATTCCATAGATCTTGACTCATTCCGTCTCTTCTTAATTGTTCCAAAATCAAAATTTCCAGTTATTCTTAAAGAAGCCCACGACTCCCCTGCTGGTGGTCATTTTGGTTCAAGCAAGACTTTGGCCAAGATTAGGCGACTGTTTCACAGGGATCGCTTTTGGAAAGATGTCGAGAATTAGTGCAAGACCTATGATGTTTGTGTTAGTAGAAAAGGACCTCGAGATGAGGGTCATGGCAATTTGAGTATTTATAATATTGGTGGACCTTCTGAAAGACTTCAAATCGATGTCCCGGCCCCTTACCGCCATCAACATCAGGGAATAAATATTCATTAGTTGTGATTGATTGCTTTACGAGGTGGTCTTGGTTGATTACATTGACAAACATAAGAGCTAAAACGATTGCGAACACTCTAATTGATGACGTAATACCAGAATCAGGAGTTCCCTCAGAAATTCATACAGATCAAGGTCGGAATTTTGAGTCAGCTCTATTTACGGAATTGAGTAGGAAGTTGGGTATCTTCAAAACAAGGACCGCACCACTACACCCACAGTCTAATGGAATGATAGAAAGACTGAACAGGGCTGTCCTACAGTATCTCTCCTTGTTTGTTTCAGAAAATCAAAAGGGTTGGGACAAGCTTGTACCTTTCTTCTTGTTGGCTTTCCGATCATCGCAGAATGAGAGCACTGGATTCACACCTGCCGAACTACATCTTGGCCGAGACCTTCGTCTACCCTCGGATCTGATCCACGGACCACCTCCAGACGACTTGGAGAAATCAACAACAGAATATAACCAGGAGATTCGAGAAAGGATAGAGAGAGTGTACCACCTCTTTTGTCGAAGAATGGAAGTCAAATCAGGAAAAACAAGAGCCCGCTATGACTTGGGTGCAAAGGAGAAAGATTTTATGGAAGGACAGATAGTTTGGTTTTATTCTCCTCGAAGATCGGTTGGAGTAACACCGAGATTGCAATCGTCGTGAGGAGGACCGTACCTGATCCTGAAAAAAATCAGACATGATGTCTTTTGCATCGAGAAGTCATCGAGACACAAGAGACGAATTGTCAACGAAGATCGCCGTGCCCCCTACTTGGACCGACAAAAGAATCGCCCCACCTGAGGTTTTTGGCTGATTTTCCCTTCAGGTCAGGGCAGTCAAGCGTGGTAGAGTCCTCCCCCTCAAGCCCCTCCAGTCATGTGTAGAGCGCGCCGCAGCGTCGCAGGGGAGGGGCTCCTTCGCCACGAGCCGCGACGCTCTCTGCACTTGACTGGAGGGACTTGAGGGGAGGGACTCTACTACGCTTGACACCCCTGCTTCAGGTTGTAAGGCGAATGCCGGGGCAAGGGTTATGATATCCAGCTTATACCATCTTCTATCATAAACCCACTCTCAACATCCCTACGAGTCCCTCGAATGCTGAGTTCATCATGGAACGAGTACTTCTGAACACCTGGAAGCAACGGTTGGATTGAAGATCCTGGAGCCGCTGTTGGAGTGAAGAAGATTAATGCGTATGATGGAACTCTTCTCTGAATTGGACCTCCTCTAATCCTGGAATGTCAGTAGGATGAGCTGTCGTGGAGGAGAGAAGACTATCCGATAGAAGAGATTAAGTGACGAGGACGTCAAACGTTCGAGGGGGAGGGATAGTGTAACATATGTATATACTGTATGCACGTTGCAGCCGATCATGTTCTGTTTATTGATCGGTTGCTAGTTAGTTTGTTTGTTTACGTTGCGAAGTTAGTCTGCTCGTGGCTGTCATGAGGTTAAGGCGTTTTGGCTTGTTCTTGCATGCGCTAATAAAGTTGAGTTCGGTTATTCGAACCGTGTGTCCGATTATTGTAAGAAGGAGTGTAACAATATCATGGCATGCCCCAGCGAAATTGTTGAAATTACTTCCTATACTAATACATCACAAGTATGATTCAGAGCACTCATCTCTGTAGCTTATTGGATGCTTTATACGACATTCAAACAGGAGAAACTGATCGGATAACCAGTCTTCTTCCCGCAGTGTCGACAAGAGACCAGCAGGGTGGCCCACTACCCACCCTGTACATGAATATTCCACTCATGATGAAGCTGCAGATATTCGCATATGCAACGTAGAAGACTGCAGAACCAAAATCACGGTACCCTTGATTTTTCTATCAGTAATTTTCCATTAGTTATTGACCTTTTGGCTGCGGTGGGCGGTACAAATGGATAAGAAACTAGTGCTACAGAAAGACTTTCTGTAGCATAAGTTTCTCTTGAGATTTCCAACATCAGTAAATTTGATAACTCCTAGTTCTCGGACAACGGAACTACATTTTTATTACAAAATACATGAATTTCCAATATGCAAGATAAATGTTGATCTGAGACCTTCCAGCAAAACTCCCTGTCCGAGGAGGAATCGTGAAATATTATTGACAGAATTTACTTTTCATGTAATTCATCCATAGCGTTGATTCTTACAAGAACCGTTTCCTACGTTGCGTGATATAAGATATACCGCAGCTAACAAGTTCTCCAATCCTATTTTTCCTTTTAATGTGGCTATCGTTCCATTGGAGTGAATTCTCCTAAAGAAGATCTTCAATCTATCATCTGATGCGAGAATCACTAGAGACTATTTACTTTCTAGAATTTCTCCAAATAGGTATGTTATCACATAAGATCTGAATAAAGAAATCTGGTTAGTCCTCCGATAAGTTAAACTTCTCCCATCTACATTAATCGCCAAGATCTTGATGGAATTTGTAGAAGAACTTCATTTTGGAGTGTTTTGATGATTCCCCAAGATAACACTTTCCCCGCCATCATTTGAAATATTTTTTTTGTTTCATGGGCATCTGATTCTTTGCACCCGATGATTAACAAATGAATTCGACCCTTCTTGAACTTAGAAGAGTGAAAACACTCTCTTGAGATGTTTGAATTTCTTTTGGAATCCAGTCTTCGAATTGAGTCCTCCAAGATGAAGAAGTACCAAAGTTATTCTTTTCCGTATACAAAGCCCTGTAAATCGGATCTTAGAGACTATCAGACTGGCGAGGCTCGATTACCTCCGTCATTAATTCGAAATCCGTTGATATAATAATCTAGTTCTAAACGAGATCAACTGTCAACTTAGCGAATTCGGTGGATAGTTTCAGTCAGAAACTGATGACAATGAACATTGTTTTCACAGAAACATGCTGGTAATCTAGAGTCCCATCTAAGGAGTTTTCACAAGACACAGTACACTGAATGCATCACTTTAAAGAGAAAGAGAGACTTAGATGAGGGAGATGAGAAAATAGTAAGGAAATGCTTGATAATAGTGGACATGTCTCCAGACAACCTTAAAATGTGTTGCGTCAAAATCATAGCTATGAACGGTAGGCCCTTCTCAATACTTAAAGACGAAGGCTTCCGGGAACTGATGGACTCATATCTGAAAGCAATGCGGGGTGTTACGATCAATCGCACTACTGTTCGCGAAGAGATATCTGTGGAGTCAGTTCATGTTAGAGATGACATCAAAGAAAACTTGGAAACCGTGAGTGCTATGATCTTGACATGATCCTACCCTCTCTACACACTAGTTCATCCATTTTCATTGCTCTCCTGGCTCATTTGTCATTGAAAAATTTTTATTCATAGGCAAAAATCGTCCACGTGAAATGCGATATAGCCTCAAGACATGGAAAGTCTTACTTAGCTGTGAATATTCAATACATCAAAGATGGGGTGATTCAAATTAGAACTCTAGCTATTATTGAACTCAAACAGAGTCAAACAGCGGCTTATTTGAAAACATTGATCGGTGATGTCCTCAAAAATTATGGCGTCGATGTATCGCAAGTTTCAACCCTAACTCCTGATAATGCTGGCAATACGCTGAAACTGTCACGGTTACTCTACAAAGAGCAAGCAGAGATTATTTGCAACAGAAATGGTACAGGAGAGGATGTAGATTTTGAAGACACTACCAGTGATGAGGATGACGACGATGAGGCCGTCCCAAGCACTTTTGGCACCAACTCCCCAAGATAATTCCAATAAAACAAGTAACAACAGACGCCAATCTGAAGCCCCCCAAGCCAACCTCAATGATACCAGTAACGATGGAACCCAATCAGAATTTTCCCAAGCTGATCTCAATAATACTAGAGCCAATGGCCGAACTGAAGATGGTCATGAAGGAATTTCCAGTGATGATCAATTCAACGTATTCAAAATGCCAGAATTTCGTTTAGTTTTGTTTATTGATATTAAATATTAATGATGTTTTGTTTAGTTTTGTTTATCATCAACGTAGACGGAATTATCTCGTTTCGTTTCGTTTATTTGCTAAACAAAACGAAACAAATCGAATATTCCGTTAAGAACCCTGACCCCAACGGATTTTTTGTTTTGTTGAGTTGACTACTTCAAGCGTGAAAAACCCATATCTCTATTCTTAATTCCAAATATTTCATTCAAAGACAATGTCTCATATCCCTACTACTTCTTAATCGTGGAGTCAGTTCTCTTCAGGATTGAATTTTTACGAGAATATATTCAACATCATTGGACCGTCATCCTCACTTTTTTGTGAATTCAACAGTGAAAACTGAGACTTGGAAAGAATCCCAAGAGCATGGGGTCGACTTCCACTATGTTCAAATATCCTTTTACATCAGGATCAGAGTCAAGTAGTTTCTCGCACAGCTAGAGCTTTCAAGCTTATTGATCTAATTTCA
Source organism: Eretmocerus hayati (assembly GCA_029851415.1). Lineage (NCBI taxonomy): Eukaryota > Metazoa > Arthropoda > Insecta > Hymenoptera > Aphelinidae > Eretmocerus > Eretmocerus hayati. The sequence goes on along the minus strand of CM056743.1, from coordinate 326,875 downwards.
TCAATAGGTCAGTAATTCTAGACTTTGAACTGCGCATGACTGCTATAAGATGGTTTTATTTTTTTTTTGGGTGCGGGATACCCTAGTGGACAAACCCCATGGAATGGAACAACTCCAAGGGTGTGGAAAAAGTTCCAACAAATAAATAGTGGGAAATGTCGTATTTTTCTCCCATTATTTTGCATCCCGGGGAGTTGTAATATTTGGATTGTTTCTCATGGAACCTTGTTGTAGGCAATGAAATTCTCTAAATTTTGAAGAGAAATAACATGCGTCAAACTTTTGTCTAACTCGAGATGATTAGCAACAAAGCTTAAATATGTCAAAAATTTCCTTTATTTTTCATTTCAAGGAAAGCCAATGGATTGATGTGAACTTGCTGGAAAATGTAGCCCTCACAAAGTTCTATATGTAAAAAAATTCAGAGCAATCGGTCAATAAACATTGACGCTATTCCAATTATCTATCCCAAATTGTTGTTTTTTGCAATAGCCGTAAAAATTTCCCAAGTGCACTAAAGTTGTCGCAAAAAATCAGAGAGCTTCCTGAAACCTTCAGCTACGAGATGCAATCATCAAACTGGTCACTTTGTTACAACAATGACGCACTGAGGCCAATCGTTTATAAAAATCAGGATCTCTCGATTTTATTTTGCTCACAATTCCGCGAGTAACAGGGATATGGAAAAATTTGTTCTTGGATCTGGTAGTACTAATTCTGCTCTTAATGCAAGGAAAAAACATTGCTCTACAAACTTTTGAACCGGAGATACCGATTTTTTTTTTAAATTGATATTCAATCAACAATTGAATATTAAGGGCCGAACTTTTCAGGAAACACTTCAAAAATGTTCAAAGTTTCATACAAAGAATGTTTGGTTCACATACCTTGACTTGTGTCCTCGTCCCAGCAGGTGAAAGTTGATGTTTTCTTTAGCTCGCTTGAAAAAAGCTCAAAGGTCGAGGAGTGGGGGTACTCCCGCAGCAGCGTGTCGGTCCGCGCAGAAACTGAGTCAAGCTCTTCAAACTCGAGTTCTCGGAATTTCAGACGGTATCTCGGGTCCTACTGGACCATTTTTGATCATTCTTTTCTCAAATTGGGGTAGCTTCCCGAAAAAAATACATTGGCGTATAATTGACATTGATTTGAATGGCCATTTTGTGTGTAAATGGGGTATAGTCCAGGCGCTGGCTGGTCTGAGTGAAAAATTTGCATTCCAGGAGATGTGAAGCTGTATTCTCCTGAATTTTGAGGCGCTAAATCGAATGCACGAGGTTGCCGGCCCGAAAACCCCAACGTTTGTTTGTTATTGAAACTTGTAGGGAAAAATTAAGGTCTTTTGCAAGAAGCTCGAGGAATATGCATTTTCATGGAAAATTTGTGATGACCAAAGTTGCAATGCGTAGATTATCCTACAAAAAAGGTCCTTACAGATTTCCCGGGAAACCCAAGCCTGTGGCGGGAAATGGGCGAAAACCATTGCGCGCGTTCAACATGAGCCTATATGAGGGCAGCCGATGCAGCGCTACTAAACTTGCTGCCGATTTGATAGTTGTCAATTTGAGGGTAGGCAAAAAAGTGCATCCGAAGAGGAAGAAATTGCTCTCAAAATGGTACGGGCCGTATCTCGCTAAGAACGCAGCCCGTCGAGCATGGCTCAAAAGAAAAAGAAATGAAGAGTCTCAAAACGCTATTCCCGCAGCGAAACGGCTCGCGCGTGTTGTTCAGAATCTGCATTTCATCACTTTTTCTCACTTCACACTAGAAAAGCTTCGTGCCCAGCGAGATACGGTCCGTACCATTTTGAGGGCAATTTCATCCTCTTCGAATGCACTTGTTCGCCCACCCTCAAATTGACAACTATCAAATCGGCGGCAAGTTTAGTAGCGCTGCATCGGCTGCCCCCATATAATCCCATGTTAAACGCGCGCAATGGTTTTCGCCCATTTCCCGCCACAAGCTTGGGTTTTCCGGGAAATCTGTAGGGACTCCTTTGGTAGGATATCTCACGCTCTGCAACTTTGGTCATTACAAATTTCCCATGAAAATGCATATTTCCCTAGTTTCTTGTAAAAAACCTTAATCTTGCCCTAAAAAGTTCCAATAACAAACAAACGTTGGGGTTTTCGGGCTGGAAACCTCGTGCATTCGATTTAGCGCCTCAAAATTCATGAGAATACACCTTCAAACCTCCTGGAATGCAAATTTCTCACTCAGACCAGCCAGCGCCTGAAATATACCCCATTTACACACACGATGGCCATTCAAATCAATGTCAATCATACGGCATTGTATTTTTTTCGGGAAGCTACCCCAATTTAAGAAAAGAATGATCGAAAATGGTCAAGTAGGACCCGAGATACCATCAAAAATTCCGAGCGCGCGAGTTCGAAGAGCTTCACTCAGTTTCCGCGCGGATCGCCACGCTGCCGTGGGAGTACCCCACTCCTCGACCTTCCAGCTTCTTTCAATCGAGCTAAAGGAAACATCAACTTTCACCTGCTGGGACGAGGACGCAATTCAAGGTATGTAAACCAAACATTCTTTGTATGAAACTTTGAACATTTTTCAACCACTTCCTGAAAAGTTCGGCCCTTCATATTCAATTGTTGATTGAATATCGATTTAAAAAAAAAAGTTTGAGAAACGCGTAAGGAATGGAGTTCCGAGATTGGTTTCGGTGCGATACAAGAAAATATCAATATAATTTAAAACTATTATGATCGAACCATGATTGAGTTCCAAGTTCTTTGAACCCCATCATATGAACATACCCATAAAGATACCCGCCAAGCTTCTGAGTGATTGAGACAGTTTGCATCATTTTCTTAAGTATTACGCACTATTATCCAAATAAAATGATGAGTTCTTGGCCTTGGATGGATTCCGTAGAAGGTTATGGTGGAAGACATAAAAAGCTTACAAGTTTGACTCTCAATCATCAATCCTCAAAATTCATGAAGTGCATCAGAGCTGATGAAATAAGATGAGAATTTCATTGGAATTCACTGGATCATTGAATGGAAGATGTCATGGTCCAAATAATCTTTGTACCCTTCAGTTATGAAAGCATGATCTTATTCATTCAGACTTCAAATTTTGCCCAGAGAAGCACATAAATATCTCCTTTGGGCAGATTGGGGTTTTCGATAATGAGTGTGTATTTAGAACTAATCTGAATTGTGATGTTTACCCACAGTACTTTACTTTCACTACTCACGAGGAACACCCAGGGGCTGTGGAACACGGATTTGGCTGAAACTCTGGGGACAGTCTCCTTTTAGCACTAGAAGATGAAACCCAGAGCCGCACTTGCAAATGCCCGAACGTTTTCGAGCTGTAGCTCATAACATTAGCATTACGAGTATATCTATATATATCTTTCCTGAACACGGGCCCATGTGGGCAATTCTAATGTCATAGGCTACAGCTTGGAAACGGTTGGGCATTTGCAAGTGCGGGTCTGGGTTTCATCTTTTGGTGCTAAAAGGAGACTATCCCCAGAGTTTCAGCAAAATCCGTGTTCCACAACCCCTGGGTGCTCCTTGGCAATCCATTTCAATTGAAGCTCTGGAACGCCGATAAAAGTGCATTCAAATCCATGAATCAAGTAAAAGGAGTGAAGGATGAGTACAAGCTACAGGGGAATTTTCTGACTCTTGTCTCAAACGCTTGACCGAGAGAATGCTCTTCTACAACAAGTCACTACATTACATGAAGTGATCTATCTCTTTGGCTAGCTTCTGCTCTATTTTAGGGGCATAGAGAGTATTTCCTGGTATTTTCTGTTTATCTTTGAATAAAAACTGAGTGCATGCCAATGTCGCGAGTGCCCAGCGACATATGTAGAGTGAAAGTGATAATAACGTAACCCATTATTTCAACTCTTGGTTGCAGTAGACTAAAGATTGAGAGTATTAGTTGTTCATAATTTGATGCAACTCTATATGTACTGGATGGGGTCAAAAACAGGGTCATATTGATAAGCGCTATCACAATTTACCTACAGAGTGCACATACTGGTTCCATCTGAGCAGATTATGAGGTTTGATGACAAGTCTTTTTGTTTCACAAGTTCAAACTGAGAGGCTTCTCAACAAGCTCCTGTAACTCAGATAAAGTTGGTTTACTCTCTAAAAAGCTGAGCAAAATGTATTAGAATTTTCAAATTTGAGGTAGACTAAAATTGATATTGGTGGTTCAATAAGATCTTAGACAATTTTGACATCTGTCGTAAACTGAATCATTGCTTAATCCAACATATCACCACATTGAATTATGCCTTTGCCTCTCAAATTATGATTCATTTTTTGTGGATTGAGATACGGCTTGGAATATTTTAGGTGCAAAGTAGTGACATGTATTATGTGAAAGTGGTGTCAAGAATAACAAAAAACTTTTGGTCATGGATCCCATCATTCGTAATGTTTTGGTTGCTCCAACGAAGACTCCTCACAATTAGGATTCAGAACAGATGAATCGTACTCAATTCTTCATCATGATGAAATGAAGCAGCAATGAATAGGTTTCACCACGCACATGTAATAAATATTCGCACATATTATCACCACCAAACACTCGCAATCTGTATATTTGCATAATTAGTGATGATAATGAGAAAGCAGCAAAACGGCATCACTCACCATCATCCTATTCCCCAGCAATACTGATTACAACAATCGAATATGTTGCTCTCAGTTGTGCTGTACTTACATACATAGCATCAGACAGCAGACCATAGCAAACGGATGTCGGCATCTGATGATGTGATATGCTGATGATGGGAATACACGCGCGGTTCGTCAGCTCAAGTCAGTATACCTATATATCTATGTCGTGACGATTTTTCGTTGCATTGTGGCAGGTTGCATCTTTCCGGGGCGGTGTCGGTCAGCTGATCACGCGCGATAATACTCCTCAGACGAGCGTGGAGGAACTCCGTTCCAAAATCGGTATCTACGGTTCAAAAGGGTCGTAGAGCAATATTTTCTTTTTTTAAATTCAGAGCAGAATCAGTACTACAAGATCCAAGAACAAACTTTTCCATATACCCATTACTCGCGGAATTGTGAGCAAAATAAAATCGAGAAATTCCGATTTCTATAAACAATTGGCCTCAGACAGTCAGTGTTGTAACGAAGTGACCAGTTTTATGATTGCATCTCGTAGCTGAAGGTTCCAGGAAGCTCTCTGATTTTTTGCGACAACTTTAGTGCACTTGGAAAATTTTTACGGCTATTGCAAAAAACAACGATTTGGGATGAACAATTAGAATAGCGTCAATGTTTATTGACCGATTGTAACTCCCGAGACTGTTGTTTGTATTCCTCTTTTGCGGAAATCCTGATGATATAGCTGGTGAAAATTACAACGTGAATTTTTGTGGCTCTCTGATGGCCTCCATAATGCTTCAAAGAACGTGTTTCCTACGCGAAATTTGACTTTCAATACGATGGAATACTCCATTCCATCCTTCATCAACTCCGAAGACGAGGGGAGAGCTCTTTTCTTGAAAGTTACGCAGACTCCTTGATAATTCGCTCGAGAAAAATCCACTGAATGAATATAAGTCATTCCACGCGAAAGCGAACCACGAATTGCAGACATATCTCAGATTGTTTTTCCACTATTTTTAATCGATTCTATGGTCCAAAAAATGGACTTTTCATTCTCTATGGGGTCCAGAAAAAATTTTTTTGTTTCCATGGGGAATATTTTTGTGATAGTGTTTTCAGGGAAAAATACCAATCTTTTTTGAGTAAAATGGGTGGAGTTTTTACTTAAGGTAAGATACGAGCACGCAAATAGTGGCATTCGAAAGGTCTTCCAAAAATCTATCGAAATGTTTTGGAAAAATTTTTTTGAGGCTACGGACGCCTCCTATGAGCAGAAAGGTGAAAAACAGAAAAAATTCAATTCCTCCAAAACCCAATTTTTTAAAAATCTGAAAATCCATATTTTGATGTGAAATTGCGTGTTCTTCCAGAAAAACGTAGGCACGATCTGTGTTTTTGGGTTCTACGCTGTTTTTTCTACGTTTTATCAATATTCTCAGCCTTTTCGGTTGAAGAATGGATCTTTCTGCGCATGCGCAGGAATTGAGACTGCTGAAACCTTTCTCATTGAAAAGCTGAGGAAATTTCATTCAAAATGACCACCTGGCGAAGTTGATTCGATGTACTGGGCCCAAAGTTAGAAGGTCTAAAGAATGATGATACTTCTTCTCGAGTCACGATACTAATGGGAAAGTGCAAGATCTGCAGTTACCCTTCTTGAGGATGCTTGATCATTAATGCGATGTAACTTTGGACCCAGTACATCGAATTCACTTTGCCAGGCAGTCATTTTGAAGAAAATTTTCTCGGCTTTTCAATAAAAATGGTTTCAGCAGTCTCAATTCCTGCGCATGCGCAGAAAGATCCATTCTTCAACCGAAAAAGCTGAGAATATTGATAAAACGTAGAAAAAACAGCGTAGAACCCAAAAACACAGATTGGGACCACTTTTTTCTGGAAGAACACGCAATTTTACATCAAAATATGGATTTTCAGATTTTTGAAAAATTGTGTTTTTGAGGAATCGAATTTTTTCTGTTGTTCACCTTTCTGCTCATAGGGGGCGTCCGTAGCCTCAAAAAAATTTTTCCAAAACATATTTCGATAGATTTTTGGAACACCTTTCGAATGCCACTATTTGCGTGGTCGTATCTTACCTTAATTCGGAACTACACGCATTTTACTGAAAAAGATTGGTATTTTTTCCTAAAAACACTATCACCAAGATATTCCCCATGGAAACAAAAAATTTTTTTTGGACCCCATAGAGAGTGAAAAGTCCATTTTTTGGACCATAGAATCAATTATGAATAGTGGAAAAACAATCTGAGATATGTCTGCAATTCGTGGTCCGCTATCGCGCGGGATTACTTATATGTCTGTTTCTCTAACAGCCCTCAAAATTCCAATAAACACGTTTCTCACATGGTATTTGACATAGAGGACGATTATGTACCTTATCGTGCTCTACTCAGGCTCTGAATCTGAGATAAAAGCTCTTTTCTCAATAGAGGCGTCAGTTCCCTGATAATCTGCTCAAGAGCAAATATTCGAGGAAGCGGTACACCAAAAATTTGGTTGGTCTCGGAGTTTTTTTTAGGTTAACTATTTCGATACTATAGGTCAACACATGAACATCTGCCAAAATGGAAAGAATTGTAAAAATACCTTTGGACCCTGTCATACTGACCAGAATTATGTTTCAAATCTTTTATGCAAAATTCTCGTAACTTTCTCACTAAAATAGTTATATTCCAAAAGCAACGTTAGATAGAGAAGCACAGTTCAGCACACCTGATAGGTGACTCAAGAACCTATCAAGAATTACTTCGAAACGCTGAGCACCATTTCAATCCGGTAACATGTGAGCAATTCCGTGGAAACCACATTCCCATCCCAATTCTCAAAAAGTTATTTTCTTAATCTCTCAACAATGCATTTAAGTATGGGAGTAGCTACGTACTTCACGAAGGCGATAGTTTCCATCTGCATTTTTGAGTTTCAAGCTGTTCTTCAGAGGAGTGTTGATTATGATGTTAAAAAAGCTCAATTCCTCGCGCTGTGACGGGGAAAGTCCCGTCGGTCTCTCCTCGGCGCTATATATTAATCTCATGTATATTACAATGGTCTAGATGTTACTTCACAACAGGTATGGAAGAGAGAGATAAAGCGATGGCTACTCGGTTCGCCCCAAAATATCGCCAATCCATCATCACTCTGAGCACGATATTCGCGAGCGAGGAGAGACTCGTTTCGGTCGTGAAACGTGACACATCTCGCGCGTTGAGAGGTGTCCATGTCGAAGCTTCTTGCGTCGCGCGTGCCCAGGATCGTTTCGGCCACATACGCAGAGCCTGCAGTGGCTGAGGCATCCTGCAACCGGACAACTACGAGCACGCATCCAGCCCTCGTCGAAGCTAAGAGAGCAGTAGCAGAGTCGACCCCAGGCGTGCGTCATCCTGAGAGCAGCAGTCTGGTGTAGTGTGCGTGCGGATATGTAAGTGCTCGCTTGAATATCTATTTCTCATCCACTTTACATATGTCCGGCTCTCTCTCGCGTTTCGAATCCACTGAATGGCGGGCGCTCGGATGCTCTTTTCTTGTATCAGTTTCCTCAATAAACTCGAACCTTCCCATTATTTCAATTGAATTGCTGGCCTCGTCGTTTGAGAATGCTTTCTCCTTTCTTCTATGAGGTGAGAATGGAGTGGCTTGAACCCCAGGGAAAATGAAACTCTTTGTGGGTATTCTCAGCATGATTTTGGAATTTCATCAGTTTTCCGTATTCATCATTAGTTCAAGTGATCATCTGAGACTACTTGAGAAAACATTCTGCTAATCTCTTCTAGCAGCGTATTTTTCCCTCCAGATCCAACTATTATCATCAGCGTTCCCTAGCGTTCGCTGGTATACGTGCCTTATGCCCTATCCCAGATGTCAAAAGACAGACAGATGAGTTTGATCCCATACACTTCCGCACACAACAGCGCGTGGTACACTCATACGCAGTGTTGAAATCGAGGTGAGTCGAAACTCGCAAGTGGCTAGAGACGAAAATCCTCGCCGAATCTTATCGGAGAGGCCGGGAATCTGGGAGGTCGGGAAACAAATTAGAATTAATATGCTAATCGATCGATATGAACGATCGCTACCTTCTGGCCCCCGAGAATTTCAAATCGAAATGTTACTTCTTGTCCCCTGGAACGCTAATTGAACACCAAGTCTGCTGTTTCCTAATGACGCAGATTGATATTGGAGTAATCCAATTCAACTTACGCACCTTCAAAGCTCTTCGAGATGTCAGAGTCGCATTTTGAAGGATTTTGATGGGAATTATTGATGGAATTAGATGAGAACATTCGAAAAAATTTGAATCTACGCTTGATGTCGATGCGTTCCGCCTTTCTTCGGCAGATCCGGCTCTTCAGAGGGACTGGTCGTTCATATCGATCGATTAGCATATTAATTCTAATCTCCGCTGGCTGTCGGCTTACAAACGACCAAGATGAGGGCCTTACCGACAATCGCTTAGATATCACTGCGATTCATATATAAGGAAGATCGAAATTTCGATTACCAAGCCACTTAGGGCAACGTGACAGATCCCTCCAGTCTCCCTGAAGAGCCGGATGTGCCGAGGAATGGCAAAACGCGCAACATCAAGCGTAGATTCAAATTTTTTCGAATGTTCTCATCTGATTTCATTAATAATTTCCATCAAAATCCTTCAGAATGCGACTTTGAGATCTCGAAGAGCTTTGTAGGTACGTAGGTTGGATTGGATTACTCCAATATCAATCTGCGTCATCAAAAAGCAGCAGACCTGCAGTTCAATTGACGTTCCAGGGGTCAAAAACTCTAACCTCTTCCAGGGGTAAAGAACTAACATCATGAGTCGGGGAACAGAGTTGTTGAATTCTATCCCGGCGGAACAAGCTAGTACTTGGTCACAAATATGACCAAGCTCACGGTGTGCATCGTGGCTAGTACTTACTAAAATCCACAATAGTTTATGATCCAGGGAAAGCGCGAGGTTGAAAAACCCCAACTTGGTGTATATGAGCCACGGCAGCGCTGCGAGTCTTTTTCATATACTCGCCAGCAAGGCGCTACCGTGCTTTCCGATCGCAGCAAAAAATACCATTGCAGAGTAGGTGGAGTATGATGAGGAGGATTATTCCCCACGAAAAGGTCTCAGAAGAAATTCCCGAGTGATATCGACGTGAATCGAACTCACTCGAGCAGGTTTGATTTTGCAGCTAGCACGCTACCAACTGAGCTGATACTGCTGTCTCAGGTTGATTCCTAATCGAGAACGTCGGAGAATATCAATGTTCTCAAACGCATGCCCGTGATCAAACATGTACTCTACACACTGTCTTCACTCTCAAGCACAGTTCTCGACAATTTCTGATCCTCTAAAGAGTTTGAGTTTGAAGATGAGTGACGTTGCAGATCGTGATAAGAGAACCACCTCAGGATGATCGATAGGAGATAGTGTAAGAAAAGGGTGCGAGGGCTGCAATTTCACTTTCATAAGGCATGGGGAAAGTTTTTCCCTTGTTGCAAGGAAATCAAGAAGAATCCTCCACGATGCAATTTATGATTATCGGCATCCATATTTGAGTCCTTCTCATCTCACCAGAGTCAAGTGTTCTAACTCATCCCATATGTTCTAGGATCTCGGATCTCAAGAAAAGGATGCCGAGAATTCTCCTCAGCTCGATATGTCCCTGTTTGAAGCAAGAAACATTCGTGAATCAGAAAAACAATATCATTCTGTGGAAGCTGGTGCAAATGTTCTCCCGTGAGTATAATTCCAATTGAGTAGCAAGGACCCAAGCAATTTTGGTCTTGCGAAGTGATATTCAAAACTTTCTATATTGAGAAGCTACAGCTTTTTTGGACCTCAAGTATAGTACCAAAATTCTGAAATGGCTAGTCTCCCCGTGACTCAAATCAAGTATATCCTAACTTACCTTGAGAGATTCAGTATCGACATGCAAGATATGTTCAGGTGTTTTGAAAGACGATGATATACGTTCTTCCGATTGAAGGTGATAGCTGTATCGTACTCAATCAATCGTGATTTTGGTTGGATGAATAACCTCTACTTGTCAATCGGTCAACCAGTAGTTGATCCATTCCTACACCGACGGGAATCTTTGCCGTAGAGAAACACACGTGCTTCGTCAAGGCTCGTCTGCAATAATTGAATTTCCATTGTGTCAGATTGGAAACGGGATAATTGTTCTTCCTTTTCCTCATATCCTACGATCTTTGTGTGACGTGGGAAGGCTCAGAGGTTCCCCCTCGCATCTCCCCGTGACATGACGATGCATTGGCCGCAGTCGATGCAACCTCAGTGTCTTTGACACGATCTCGTCGGTACCCCATCCCAGAGTGAGATGTCGCTTGCAGACCCATCGTCGCGGACGACGGGCCTCATCGCGGCAGACCACTCCGATCAACCTTTGGATTCATACACTCTCTCACGACTCTTAATTACCTCTCTCACAAAAAGTCACTCATCGATTCATTCAATCGTGCTCATTCTGCAGACTCCTTCCCCACGTTACGTCCGCTGATTTGTTTCAGTACAAACGATAGGGGATGTCATGTTTCCTGTATACCTAGTTTGTATCTCGTGGTCTGCTTGTCTAGCACTGATGACCGTACGTAGGTGAGGTCCATGTACTATTGTTGGGCAAAACATCGGCATTTTTGTGATGCAGATACAGCCCGACCATCCCACAGAACGAATCGATGGATCCTCTCCAAGGACTGCATTTCTTCTGTGGATCTCGCAAGTCACGTTGATTTTAGCAAGTAGTAATGCTCAAACAAGCCCCATTCGCTTCTCGAGTTAGGCCAGTAGGATTAGCTCGAAGAGGGCGTAATTTCGGCGGTGGAAGGTAGGTGCTGGTTTCATTACACCGGCACACAAAAAAAAAGTATCTGTACTCTTGACCAGACCTACTTTTCTTTATGTATTTCGGTACGCTGAATCCGAATCCGAGGTCGGTTTGGCCCGGCTACTTTTTGTTTTCGAGGAAATCGTGAAAATTAGGTGGAAATCGTGGGAATAGTGTGAAACAGCATTACATTTTTGATGAATATCCGTGAATCTACATATTTTGAGCTGAAAACCTGTATTAGGGGTTTTTTGGGGCCGCTGAATACGAATACGATTCCCGAATACCGATTTTCTCAAATCCAAGATGGCGGCTTCAAAATGGCGGAATGGGAATTTCCAAAAACTGCTCAGTATATCTTCATGGGTCTCTTCTTGGGGGTTTTTGGGGTTGCTGATCACGAATATGATATCAAAATGATGATTCCGTGGAATCCAGGATGGCGGAGGAGGATCTGGCCCAAATCCTAAGGAGGCAACGGACCCTTAAGCTCCCAAATTTTTGGACCCGGTCTACCTCGAGCTCAGTACTCGGGTGAAGAGAAGTGGGAGGAGGATCTTGCTCAAATCCTAGGGAGGCAACCAACCCACAAGCCCTCAAATCCTCGGACCCGGTCACCCTCGAGTTCAGTCCTTTGGTAAATAGAAGCGAGAGGAGAATCTTGGCCCAGTCCTAGGAAGGCAACCAACTCCCAAGCTTCCAAATCCTCAGACCCGGCTAACCTCGAGTTCAGTCCTTTGGTAAAGAGAAGCGAGAGGAGGATCTTGCCCGAATCCTAGGAAGGCAACCAACCCCAAGCCCCCAAATCCTCGGACCCGGTCACCCTCGAGTTCAGTCTTTTGGTAAAGAGAAGCGAGAGGAGAATCTTGCCCAAATCCTAGGAAGGCAACCAACCCCCAAGCCCCCAAATCCTCGGACCCGGTCACCCTCGAGTTCAGTCCCTTGGTGGAGAGAAGCGAGAGGAGGATCTCGCCCAAATCCTAGGAAGGCAACCAACCCCAAGCCCCCAAATCCTCGGACCCGGTCACCCCCCGAGTTCAGTCTTTTGGTGAAGAGAAGCGAGAGGAGGATCTTACCCAAATTCTAGGTAGGCAACAAATTCCCAAGCTCCTAAACCCACAAACCTACTCCATCTTGAGCTGAATACTCTGGTCACTAGAAGTGACATTTTCAAACCCATAACTTGATCAACAAAGCGCCAAGCTCACAAACTCACTAGCTCATTCCGTCTCAAGCTGAGCCCTCCCTCGATACGCAACGGGCGCTAGACGGCCAGTCTTCGCTCGACGTCCAGCCACACGATGGCTCGGAGCTCGCCACTCTTCCGGCCACCCAGCGTAGGGCTAATCTTGAATGAAGTTCCATTACTGCGAAAGTCCGACTGAGCTCGAGGTAGACCGGGTCCGAGGATTTGGGAGCTCAAGGGTCCGTTGCCTCCTTAGGATTTGGGCCAGATCCTCCTCCGCCATCCTGGATTCCACGGAATCATCATTTTGATATCATATTCGTGATCAGCAACCCCAAAAACCCTCAAGAAGAGACCCATGAAGATATACTGAGCAGTTTTTGGAAATTTCCATCCCGCCATTTCGAAGCCGCCTTCTTGGATCTGAGAAAATCAGTATTCTGACACTGTATTTATATTCAGTGACCCCGAAAATCTCAGAACACGACCAAGAACTCCCGAGAAGAGTCTTTGGAGTTAAACTGAGCAGTTGTCGGAGATTTCCATTCCGCCATTTTCCGACCGCCATCTTGGATTTGAGAAAATCGGTATTCGGACACCGTATTCGTATTCAGTGGCCCCAAAAACCCCCTTATACAGGTTTTCAGCTCAAAATATGTAGATTCACGGGTATTCATCGGAAATATAATGCTGTTTCACACTATTCCCACGATTTCCACCTAATTTTCACGATTTCCTCGAAAACAAGAAGTAGCCGGGCCAAACTCACCTCGGATTCGGATTCAGCGTGCCAAAATACATAAAGAAAAGTAGGTCTGGTCAAAAGTATAGATACTCTTTTTTTTGTGTGTGCCGGTGTTATTTTTCAGGTGCAGGACACCTTCTAAAACCATGTCTACCACTTCCGAACAAATTTTTCCTGCCGGAAAAATTATTAATGATGAAAAAGTGTGAAAATTTACTCTTTTTACGCGTTATCGCCTATAACTCTGTGAAGATAGCTTTGAGCGGGTTCGCTATGGTTTCATCTTCTAGCTTGTGAAATAAATCTACAGATTCGAGAAAAATGTATTGCTCTAGCATATTTTCGGTTGGAGGTACATAGGTTTGATCGAGAAAGATCTGTTATAGACAAATGGGTGTCAATCCTCCAATAGTTGACTAATGAGGCTGAAAACCCACACAATCGATAGTCCTCATTGAGGTCAGTAAACATGCCAAATTTGGTGACGATTCGTTGAACTGTTTTTGAACATTCCTATCTGATTATGAAAAATTTGTTTTTCAGGAGAAGTGGCGTAACTTTTTTATAAACAAAGATGGTTTTTGGGAAAAATCAGGGTGATACATAGAAGTCTACTCTTGAGTATCTCGTTTCAATCACCATCATAACTTGTACAGGCAATTTTTGAGAGTTACTTGTTTGAAATTCTTGCACATGCCTCTCATCAAGTATAATATCTCGAAATCCATCTATTGGATGAGCAGGAACCCTGAAATAAAACCATCGGATTGAATTTCTTGTCGAGTTACCCAAGATTAAAAAAAGAACGAAGTAAATTGGTCACGTAGAACCAGAAATATTGCGAAAAAATACTCGGCGCTTGATTGTGCAGTTCACCGTTCCTCACGCGCCAAGAGCCAAGCAGAGCCAATCTTTGGTGCGATTCGAAACCGGGCGCTGAGTATTTTTTCGTAACATTTTTGGTTCTGCGTGACCAATTTGCTTTATTCTTCTTTTAATCTAGGGTAGAGCAGGGGATCGTAGTATAGCCATTCCAATAGAATTTTTATTTCTTAAGGCATTATCAAGTTGCTCATGCGTAGTTATCTCGAGAATTTCCGTCAAATCTATCATCTCTCCCTAAGCATTGTGTCCGTGAATCAGATTCACGTAATATCATAAGTGATTTTGGTAGATTTTTTCGTCCTTGATGGTTAATATACGAGTTGAATATTTGGTATCATCGATCTTGAAGGACGGTGGGGAACTAAATGAATTCCCAAAATTTCATGATGGAAATTTTATTGCAACGTTTCGTCCACTAGGTTTTGTGGACCTCATCAGGCTTCAGGTTTGTTATTCTTTAGATCGTCATGATATTTTTTGAACGATCTTGTAATAGAGCACAGACATAACGTCTAGCTCCTGTCAATACAAGTAAATAGAGTGAGTGACTCTTTTTACTTGTATTGTACTCCACTCACTCTGTTTACTTGTATTGACAGGAGCTAGACGTTATGTCTGTGCTCTATTACAAGATCGTTCAAAAAATATCATGAAGATCTAAAGAATAACAAACCTGAAGCCTGATGAGGTCCACAAAACCTAGTGGATGAAACGTTGCAATAGAATTTCCATGATGAAATTTTGGGAATTTATTTAGTTCCCCACCGTCCTTCAAGATCGACGAGACCAAATATTCAACCCAGATTCACGTAAATTCATGGACGTAAACTTATGTACAACGCGCAATAAACGGTTGCGTTTGGACTGATGGAAGAATACATTCCAAGAATGACGCAGAATACCAACCTAGGAGGAGCTTCGTCAATTTTCGCTGTGATCATGGGAAATTTTGATCTAAAAATTTCCAATAACACGCTCACTTTCGGAGCTACAATGGTTACCATCTACCCGTACTAAACGCTATCTATCTAGCGGAGGTCAAGTCAGATTACAAAATGTTTCAGACAACGATTATCCGCACTAGAGCTTCATGATACATGTTTGGGACTCCGGAGGATTTCTGGGATTCATTATTTGAAACACAGAATCGATCAAGAGCGTCGAAAAAAACCTCATAACATACAAGCGGGTGACTTCCCCGAGGACCGACTGCATGAGGAGAATATATAGTCATCACCCGTTCTGGTCATGTACATCGTGTGACCGAGTTAATGTGGACACTCCTCGGCCTTTTTCGCCCAAATCGGATCGAAGTTGATTACCACATCGTTCGATTTTTTGCCTTGTATAGTGAAAACAGAATCTCAAGATGATAGGAATCCCGCTAGAACGGGGGAATTTTCCCGGAATATTCAAAAGAAATGAGTTGCGCCATCTTGTAGCTCGTCAAATTCAAAGTCCGAAATGACTCGTCTGGTAATTCTGAAGGTTGAACTCTCCTTAGCGCCAGTGAGGAGGCTTCGCCCCGTAGAAGGATTTTCTTGGATGCGAACACTTCGCCATATGTTTCACACGGCACGTCACTCTTCACCAAGTAAACGCCAAGTTTAGTGGGGTTCAATTCTTTCACAATTGCCGTGGCGGTGTCATAGATCGCCAGATTTCAACATTCATTCGAGCCCGCCTCGAACGCACTCGTCTCTCTCACTCGCGCGTCATATGCACTGTTAACCCATGGGCCTTCAGCCTACTTCCACCTTTTCAAGTAAGAGCTATAGAGAATCCTCATACTGAAGTTTCGGGTGTGGCCGTTTACTGCGTGAACGGGCTCTCCTCTTCTGCCTACAAGCAGTAGGATCTCGTGTTACCTGTACCTGACCGGAGGTGCTGTGAGTCGAGTCCCAAACAGTATCAATAGAGCAATATTGTATAGTTAGGGTGGGCCGAAAAATGGAAATTTTCGAAAATCGTTACGCCTGAGGGCCAATTTTTTGCTATTTTGCACGTAGATAATGAAATAATTTCCTGCGGATTTTTAAAAAGAACTTTCAGGTTCTGGCAAAATCCTTGGTTATCCTCGGGGAATAGAGTGAAAACGTCATTTTTACGCTATTTCTGAAAACAAAGTTATAGCGTGCAGAACCTACGCGGTGGCACCAAACGGTGATCAAACAATGTTTTCTTACGTATTTTTGGCCGTAGAAACCGAAAATCGGGTTCGTTTGAGCCTCAGAAGTTAAGGGCCTTTGTGAATCGCGAGATACCGATCGGAGTGGAAAAGCGACAATTTTCCGGGAAACGCCAGATTTCTGTGAAATTGAAAACGATCCTCCGAATTCGATTCAATCGACCGAAAATCATCACACACTATATTCTCTTATGTATTCTGATCTGCTGAAGACGGTCTTGGTGGTTTCAGGAAGCTAGGACGCGTCAAAGTTTAGCTATGTGCGAACGTATCAGGACGATTTTCGTAGGGCTCACGAATAGGCTCGTCGCGGCCAGGGCATAGGTCACGAACACGAGTCCTCTTCCACTCGATGCGTAATCCCCAATATCAATATCAGTCGGGGCCGAGTGGGCGCCATCATTGACTGATCGGTCTCCGCGCATTGATCGTTCGTGTCCGGTGTATTTTCCGTTTCCTGATCATTTCTCGCATACAACGGATCATTCGCAAGTTGCTCGCTCTCCGCATCTGACGTACTTTGCGAAACAGTCGCAGGGTTCGGATCGCGCGCTGACGGTGCTCCGGTATCTACGGTTAATCGCGTTTTCCGGGGTCTGCCCCGCGTTCTCGCACGCAATCGCGTTTGCGCATCATTTACAATTACATCGTTGGACTCGTCTGGATGAAGCTCGAGGTCGTTCTGCGTTGCAGTCGTCACGCCCTCGTCTTCTTCAGAAACAGCATCACACTCTATATCTTGTTGGCTTGACTCGATCTCGGAGGACAATGGGGAATCGTGCAATAATGTTACCGCAACGATATATTGCAAATCAGTATATTTGCTACGTTTCGTCAACTATTTTTGTTGACCTCATCAGGCTGGAAATATAATCCACACAATAACACACTGAATTTTAACAATCAAATGGTTCACAGATTTTCCATTTTAGAACTCATAACATAGTAATATAAATACCTTGATGGATAATTCTTTTTTAAAAAAGTTACATTGTATAAAACGTCTTTAATTTCGTAGACTAATGTTTGTAGTCTACTTGTCATACATCACACACATGTTACATCTATCGAGAGTCATTCGCGCAACATACAGGTGAGTGCCCATGGATAGAACGAGACAGAAAATAGAAAAGCGAGATAGAAGGATATATGGAGGAGAAGAGTGGGAACAGTGGAAAGGAGGGAGAGAGGGAACGAGAGAGACGAGAGAGGGAAGAAAGCGAAAATGAAGCCGAGAAGGGTGAAGCCCGAAGCCGTCCTCGTTACGGCCAAACAAGGTGGGCTAACCTACGCAGACATGCTGCGCAGGATAAAAACGGATGACCTCGATGAAGAAGTGGGCTCCAAGGTCACGGGCATCCGCAAGACCCAAGAAGGCCAAGTCCTTCTTGAACTCAAGAAGGGCACCGATGTCGCCGCCGTCAAGGCAGCCTTGGCACCAGTCGTCGGGCAAGAAGGAGCTGTCCACTGTCTAGCAAACAGCACGACCCTCGAGGTTCTCGGAGTCGACTACGATGTCGACATAATCAAGGTGCGGGATGCCCTCGCGAAGGCCCTACCAGAAAACGAGAAGGGTGCCGTTGTAGTCAAGTCCATCCGGAGTGGCTACCGCGGCACCCAAACCGCTGTTGTCTCGATCGCAACGAGACTGGCCCACCATCTCCTCGACTGGAAGGAGCCAAAGGTTGGATGGGGCAGAGTCAGGATCCGCGAGAAGGGTGGCATCCCACGGTGCTATAACTGCTTAGAGTACGGGCACAAGGCCTCGGGGTGCAAAAAAGAGAAGGCAGAGGAACGGAAACCAAAACTCTGCTTCCAATGCGGCGAACCAGGGCACCTTGCTGCGATTTGCAAGGAAAAACCAAAATGCCTAAGCTGTGTGGCGATCGGGTCCAAATCTGACCACAGATCTGGGGACAGCAACTGCACTGCGTACCAGAGGGCAAGAACCACATATAGACGCAGGAAGGGAAGAAATGGCTAGCTTCATCCAAGCCGACCTCAGGAAGAGCGGGGACGCAGACGATCTCCTACACGCTGTAGCCAAAGAAGGAGGGATCGATGTTCTGATTATCTCCGAACCGCCTCGGAAGCGCGAATTCTCTCGATCCACATTCGATCACTGGAGGACAGCCGTAATCCAGATCATGAATCCTGCGATCCGTGAGACTGGACCAGCTGTTAGTGGCCGCGGTTTCGCTCGAAAGACCATAGAGGGCACAGCAGTCTACAGCTGCTACTATTCGCCGTCGCTCAAGATGCACGAATTCGAAGACGAGCTCCATGACCTAGAAGAGGATGTGAGGCAATGGGGGGGCCCAGTCATAATCGCGGGGGATTTCAACTCCAAGGAACCGACTTGGAGCGGGGGGCCACGTGATAGACGGGGGGTAATACTCGCTGATGCCATGGAGGCATTGGGATTAGTGCTCGCAAACGAGACGGGGGTTATCACCTACCACCGACACGACACTCGGTCCAGGGAGGGAGGTTCGTCTTCGGTCCTCGACCTGACGTTCATGAGCCCGTCGCTCATGGGACGTATGACATCGTGGGAGGTTCTGGACACGGAAACATTGAGTGACCATCGACATATTCGGTTTCGGCTTAGGACTGACAGACAGAGACAGACGACACACAGACCGCGACCGACGGGGTGGCAGGTACGCAAGCTGGATGAGGGGAAATTCCGGGAATCGATAGAAACAGTCGAAGATCTCCCGATGAACTCCGCCTCGGACGAAGCTGTGGCGATGGTAACATCCGCCATCACGAGAGCTTGCGACGCGTCGATGCCTCGCAGGACAACACCATGTTTCTGGAGGAAACCAGAGTACTGCATCACCGATGAGATCAAGGCTCTACGAAGAACGAGCAACAAGAAAAGGAGGACCGCATGGCGATCAAGGAAGCTGCAACGACCATCGCTGGCGGAAGATGACAGAGCGTACAAAGAAGCAAAGAAGGCTCTCGTTCTAGCCATCCGGAGGAGCAAAGAGAAGTGCTGGGGTGAACTGTGCGACATGGTTAACGAAGACCCCTGGGGCACGCCATATCGCGTGGTCATGTCAAAGGTCCGACCCCGGAAGGGCAACCCAGCACCGACCGATGCAGCAACATTGCGCACCATCGTGGAAGACCTCTTCCCAGCAGGAGAACCCAGAGTTACATTCCCTACGGAGAGCGAAGACCCCATCCCGCTCTTCACTATGCAAGAGCTACTCATAGCGGCGAAGAGAATGCCGAACGGCAAGGCCCCTGGCCTGGATGGCATCCCAAACGAGGCTCTGAAACTGGTCTTCAAATACAAGCCAGATCTACTCCTCGACCTCTTCAACATCTGTCTGAGCGCGGGAACTTTCCCGGACAAGTGGAAACGCCAGAAGCTGGTCCTGATACCTAAGGGTCAAGGAGGTCAACGCCCTCTCAGCATGCTCGACAATATCGGGAAAATGTACGAGAGGATGGTGCTCAACAGGGTGGAAAAAGCCTACGAAGAAGGCGGTGGGCTATCACCAATGCAGTTCGGGTTCCGGAAGGGACGGAGCACTGTGCACGCGATCGAGGCGGTCCAAGAACGGGTTCAAGCGTCGGTAGGGAACCCATACCAAGGAAGAGGAGGATTCTGTGCCATCATTTCGTTGGACATAAAGAACGCATTCAACTGCGCGAGCTGGGAGCGAGTCTATCAATCCCAAGCAGGTTAAGTGCCCCCCTATCTACTAGCCGTCACGAGTGACTACCTGCGGAACAGGACCCTCGTGTACGACACCGACGAGGGACAAGAGATTCGGGTACTGTCCGCCGGAATCGGACAGGGATCGGTCTCCGGGCCGTTCAACTGGAACACCCAGTATGACAGCTTACTGTCTATCGAACTGCCAGAAGGAGTGATAATAGTGGCTTTCGCGGACGACGCGGGACTCATAGTATGGGCTGACAACGAGGAACTCTTGGGTAGACGCGCGAACGAAGCGCTGGCCCGAGTCTACGAGTGGATGATTAGCAGGCTTCTGGAGCTCGCTGTCAAGAAGTGCGAAGCAATCGTGGTCACAAGGCGTAGGAAGTTTGACCTACCCCGGTTTCATATCAACGGGCAAGAGATTCCACGGAAGACAGAGCTGGAATACCTCGGTGTATGGCTCGATGACAAGTGGTCGTTCAAGAAGCACATCCAGGAAGCCGCCCAGAAGGCGAGCAGGGTCGGTGCGGCGCTCCAGCGGCTTATGCCGAATATCGGAGGACCCAAGGAAAAGAGGCGCGCACTTCTCAACACCGTCACTACCTCCATCATGCTGTACGGTGTACCCGTGTGGGGGAAGAGAGTAGAGAAGACCATCATCGAGAAGAGAATGGGGCCTGTCCACCGAAGAGCGGCCCTGAGGAGTATCCGTGCCTACCGCACTGTGTCAGGAGATGCGGCTTACGTATTGGCAAGTACTCCGCCCATCCACTTGCTCGTCGCGGAGCGAGTGAGGATCTGGGACCGCCAGAAAGTGATCGGAGCCGAACGAGTACTCACTCCGACGATGAAGGAGATCATCCGCGACAACGAGAAGGAAACCACCCTTGAGCATTGGCAAACTGAGTGGGATTCGCCATTTGCAAACGGCAGATGGACGCACCGGCTGATCCGTGACGTAGCCAAGTGGGCGGAACGCACCCACGGAGAGATGGACTACTGGACGACGCAGGCACTGAGCGATCATGGTTGCTTCGGTTCCTATCTAACCAGGTTCAAGAAGAGGACGACCCCAGCATGTCAGTCATGCGGGGACGAATGGAATAACGCCGAACATGCCCTGTTCAAGTGCAGAAACACCCGGAGAGAGCGCGCCGAGCTGGATGAATGGCTGGGTGCTCAACTAACACCTGAGAATCTCGTCCCGTACTTGCTCCGCAACCAGGAGACATGGGATAGAGTCACCGGATACATCAAGCTGGTGATGACCCGCAAAGAGGAGAAAGAGAGGGAAGTAAGGCGCCTCGAAGCAGGCGAATCACAGTGACTCTGCCGATTGAAACAGAAGAGGCCCAAATGATTCCAGGAGGAATCTGATGCACTGAAGAGGGAAGAGAGAAGAAAGAAGAGAGAAGAAAGAAGACGAAGAATGAAGAGATGGAAGAAGATCGAAGAAAGGGAAACAACACCTGCGAGTCGTGAGAAGAGAGACGCTCGATCCTGAGCGCGAGACGCCGCCGGCCCTGAAGTAATGCTCACGCGGTGCCGGGGCCGGATTGGTAAGTTGGTGGATCTCTCCCTTGTCCAATGGCCGGCGCCAACGGAGAAGGAAGAGAGGGTTTACCCGGTTCGGATGGCCGTATCGATGCGGATTCCAGCCCGGGACTGTTGGGGAGGTGCTGGCCAGCCGTGTTTGGCTGACCGGTGCCTCTCCTTCGTACGTCGCAGCGTATTTGCCCCACAACCACCTTAAAAAAAAAAAAAAAAAAAAAAAAGAGACGAGAGAGAGAGAGAGAGAGAGAAAACAGAAGAGGCCCAAATGATTCCAGGAGGAATCTGATGCACTGAAGAGGGAAGAAAGAAGAAAGAAGAGAGAAGAAAGAAGAAAGAGAGGGAACAATGAAGAGTGAAGATAGAAGATGCCGACAAGTGGCCGAAGAGAGAAGATGGAGAAGAGGAACGCTCGCAATCGAGCGCGAGACATGCCGCTCATCCTGAAGTAATGCTCACGCGGTTCCGGGATGAGATGGTAGATGCAGGTGGATCTCCTTCTTGATTGCCCGATGCCCTAGGTATCGGACATCGAGGGGAGAGGGATATTACACGGCCGGGCCCACCTCTCGGTGGGCCCCACCCAAACCCGTGTCCCGCCTGGTATGGCCTGCGTGCGCTATGCGTAGTCCGCGTAAGCTGAACCAGTCCGGTGTCTGGGGACGGATCCGAGGGATCCTGAGGCAGATTTTGCCCTCTAACCACCTTAAAAAAAAAAAAAAAAAAAAAAAGAGAGAGAGAGAGAGAGTTGGTGGCAAAGAGTGGGAAGGTAATGATATTGTGAGACATAGCAATCAGCTGTACAAATGATTATCCCAAGGTATCATGATAGATTCTATTGAGGTGACGGACATCACTTTTTAAATTGATATTATTTTGATCTTGGTTTATGAAAATCATCTCTGATAACGTTCTTTTTGTAAAATTGAGATCTTGATCTAATATTTTCGTGTTCGACCAATCAAATTTATGATTTAGATTTTTCATATGTAATGACACTACTGAATTTGGATTCTTCATTTTTTGATGTTCATCTATTTTGACTGACAACGCTCTTTGAGTTTCACCTACGTAGCTTGCCGGGCAATCTCGACACTGAAATTTATATACAACACCTGTCTTTTCGAATTTACTCAAACTATCTTTTCCCAATCGAATTATTTCTTGGAAGTTCTTATTTATTTTCGGTAGTGTTCGTATCTTATATTTGCTCAGAACATATGAACATTTGTGGAAAAAACCTTCGTGGAATGGGATGCTGACTAAACCTAAGTTGGAAAAAGAACTATGAGTGTTTTGTGAAT
The DNA here is from genome assembly GCA_029851415.1 of Eretmocerus hayati. Classification (NCBI taxonomy): domain Eukaryota; kingdom Metazoa; phylum Arthropoda; class Insecta; order Hymenoptera; family Aphelinidae; genus Eretmocerus; species Eretmocerus hayati. The sequence goes on along the minus strand of CM056743.1, from coordinate 303,864 downwards.
GTGAGTCTTGTTTGATTTTTTGGAGTCTACTTCTTGTGCATTTTTCTATGAGGTCTACGGGATAATCGTTCTGTATGAGAGTTTTTTCCACAAATTTCTGATTTTTCTTATGGAATTTTGGATGTGATAAGGAGATGGCACGGTCAACTAAGTTGAATATGATGTTCTTTTTTTGATGAATGGTATGGTTGGAAGAATGGTTGAGAATTCTGCCCGATGATGTCGGTTTATGGTGCCAATCTGTGACGATTTTTTCGTTAGTCAAGAATTAGTCTACGAAATTAAAGACGTTTTATACAATGTAACTTTTTTAAAAAAGAATTATCCATCAAGGTATTTATATTACTATGTTATGAGTTCTAAAATGAAAAATCTGTGAACCATCTGATTGTTAAAATTCAGTGTGTTATTGTGTGGATTATATTTCCAGCCTGATGAGGTCAACAAAAATAGTTGACGAAACGTAGCAAATATACTGATTTGCAATATATCGTTGCGGTAACATCATTGCACGATTCCCCATTGTCCTCCGAGATCGAGTCAAGCCAACAAGATATATTTATTAAAAAAAGGGGACGATTCAAGAAACTGTGATAATAAGCATCACACTCGTCTTCTTCAGAAAACAGCATCCGTCCGGTCCGGTTCCTCCTCGTTTGAGAAAAATGGCTTAAGATCGCATACTGGGAATGTTCCGCGTGAGACGTCATCATAGTCAACCACCTCGTATACGTTTCCACCCAATTTTGCTGAGATCTTGCCACGTCCTCTGTATTTTGGTGCAAGTTTAGCAAATGCCTTCAACTACAGACGACAAAATGCGATTGCGCATCCAAACTTTTTCGCCGACGGCATACTGCACGTCACGGCGGTGAGCATTTTAATATTCGCTCTGGCGTTCTTGCGCTTTAGCTGAGTTGTCTGCTGCAATTTCACGCAACTTACTTAGATTCTCCATATGGTTTTCCCATGTTCCCAGGGTTGGCAGAGTCACGGACATACATCATGTCTGTCTCATGTCCGCGCAGACCAGGTCCGCCGAAACTGTGTCCACCCTTCCTGATTGGTCGAAAGCCCCCGCCGTATGCGCCGTGCATAAGCAAGGAGTAGGGGCGCTTCTGGCAGATGAAGTCGTTACGACAGATGAAAATTATCTGAAATTATCTGGTCGTCTGCTCGCCTCAGCTCAGATGATTTCATTCACCGGATGATGATTTCGAGACCGATGATTTCGGCTATCCCGCGTGGTTGCTAGATGCGGTGTTTATGCGGGATAGTTCAGGACGCGTGCGGCGAAATTGTATATTTCAATTTTATGTAATGTAAAAATATATCAATCTTGCAGAAAAGTTGAATGGTGAGGTGATTACTATATCAACTGTGAGAGTAAAAGTAAAAGAGGTCAGGGAGAGCACAATTGTAAATTCACAGTCAGTAAGAGTCAGGTTACCCTAACCTCGTCAATTGTAATAATCCTGGTGACTGAACTTACTGATCCACTTTCAAAGCAGAAAATGAAATTTGGGACTCGAAAACTCATTTGTGTGCTTTTAGATGATTCAGACAAGCGTTAACCCCTTTGGAGTTGGTACATGTTAGAGACGTAAGTGGACTAATGCTCCTGGGTGTAACTCTCTATTGTTCACATAGCCAGAATTGTTGAACATCCTCATATCTCAGTTAGTGAGTATTTAAGCTTTATAAAATTATAAAGCAATCGATTGTTGATTTTACAGCGCTTCAATATTGCCCAAAGGTGAGTGGAGCATTATATTCAAATAGTTGACTCTGATTGCATACTAAATTCTACAACACTTGCACACAGAAAATATGCCAAAATTGAGTTGATGACCAGAACTGCCAAAAGCCTTTGAGAAATGTAAATAGCTGAAAACATACATGCTCATGCAAGGTAGGTGTACCTTTGCTGAGCCATTGCATTGGTCAACGTATAGCTAAACCCAGATCTGAATCTATTCCGAATGTCAGCTATTTAGAATCAGAACACAATTGGCTCTGAAATACCAAGAATACAATACAAGACATTGATTGTTGTTTGGATGTAACTCTCTATTGTTCACATAGCCAGAATTTTTGAAGATCCTCATATCTCAGTTAGTGAGTATTTAAGCTTTATAAAATCATAAAGCAATCGATTGTTGATTTTATAGCGCTTCAGTATTGCCCAAAAGTGCGTGTAACATTATATTCAAATGGTTGACTCTGATTGCATACTAAATTCTACACCATTTGCACACAAAAAATATGCCAATATTGAGTTGATGACCAGAATTGCCAAAAGCCACACTTGATAAATTTATAAACGATGATTCCATCGCAACGGAGGATGATGAACCAGTATCCCCACTCGACATTTTCTTTGAATCAGAGAAGATGAGATGCCTTCATGCTCGATGCATTTTTCTATGTATGTACATTAGGGTGTGCGTTACTACCCAACTTTCGATTTTGCACGATACGAAATGATAAGGAAAAACTTTTGCCGCGCCCTGTACGGCGTGCCCTGCTTTGCCGCTCGAATACAATTGTTAACATTGAATAGCCTGTGCTGAGAATTTTGCCCTATCGACCCTCCGCGTCTCTGAGATGGCTGTGATTCTTCATGGCTCTTTTTAGAGCTGAAAAATCATCAGACTACATCGTTTTCACGTAAAATTTCACGAAGGACACGATGAAATTGTCAATTTTGAGTTTCAAGGTGACCCCGATGTGATATTAGCGATTCTTTCAAAAAATCACTGATATCACACCGGGGTCACTTTGGAAGTCAAAACTGACAATTTTATCGTGTTCTTCGTGAAATTTTACGTGAAAATAATGTATTCTATTAATTTGTCAGTTTTAAAAGGAGCCATGACAAATCAGCGATCTTAGAGACACGAAGGGTTGGAAGGGCAAAATTCTCAGCATAGGCTTTTCAATGTTAAAATAAGGTTCGAGCAAAGCAGGACACGTCGTGCGAGGCGCGGCGAAAGTTTTTGCCTATTTTTTTATATCAAAGATCGACAATCCACGATGGTGCCGTGTAAAATCGAAAGTTGCGAAATAACGCACACCCTAATGTACATACATTCTTCCAAAATCGATTGATGAAAAATATGAGGAAATCGACTTGCCTCCCGGATGTATACAATTCTTAGGTATTACTAGGTCCAACAAATAGAAAAGCTATTGTGAAATTGGCACAGGGAGCCCGATGCCTTATCTCAATATAATCTTTAGCAATCCATCCGCATTACTTTCTAAGTTTCCCGATGCCGTTCAATTTTCTCGTGGAATACGCCAATTTGGTCCGCAATCGTTCAGGCTTTGTCATCTATCAATTTTTTTTCTATTCTCAAATTCACTTGAATTTCATGCGATTGAATTGTAAATCTTGAGAAATAATATACCAAATGCCGATCCAGCTTCATTATGCCGAACTCATTATCTCTATTCCTTCGGGTACACAATCTGCAAAATTATATTTACACAATCACACACTCTACTATTGTGCTTACAGTTGTGGGTATCGAGCAACACAAACTACGCGCTAGAGTTTGTTCTTCGGAGGTCACCACAAATTAGCTTTTCCATCAACAGCTCGCGAAGCGATCAGTTCCACGTTTCTGTCGAAGGAATATGTAGAAGAGAATCACGGGGGTCAACAATTACGAGGTGAGAGTTACGATCCATGTGAAAAATCGTGCGATGAGTTGAAACTTATTCGAGGTGGAACCTGTAAGCAGTTTTTAACAAGCAACGTACAGTACCGTGCAAAAATTCCTGAACGGGAGTTTGAAATCCTCTCTTGCAAAAACGTCGATTACTCGAGCCCAGGTTAACGTAGAGGAATTTCGAAAAAAGCATCTTAAAGATGAGAAAAAATGCTAACTTCTTATGGTTTTTAATCTTTCTCTCAGCCCTTTTTGGTACCTCAAATAGCTGATGTAATTTCAAGGGTTTCGAGAAAAAAACCGTTTTTACTCTATCGGCTGTAATTTGGACGCGGATAAAGATAGAACAATTTTGCAAAAAGCATCTTGAAGAGCGGAAAAAATGCCATTTGCAATGATTTTTCGATCATTTTTTACGTCGTGTGAATAATAGTGTGAGAGCTCTCAAAGTACCCAAAACCGTAGTTTTTGCCGTTTTTTGCTGTTTTTACACGTATTTCATTGAAAATCCGAGAATCTGGCTACTTTGAGAGCTTTCACACTCTTATTCACACAACGTGAAAAATAATCGACAAATCATTGCAAATGGCATTTTTTCCGCTCTACAAGATGCTTTTTGCGAAATTGTTCTATCTTTATCCGCGTCCAAATTACAGCCGATAGAGTAAAAACGGGTTTTTTCTCGAAATCCTTGAAATTACATCAGTTATTTAAGGTACCAAAAAGGGCTGAAAGAAAAATCGAAGACCGTAATAAGTTAGCATTTTATCTCATCTTTAAGATGCTTTTTTCAAAATTCCTCTACGTTGATCTGGGCTCGAGCAATCGTCGTTTTTGCAAGAGAGGATTTCATACCCCCGTTCAGGAATTTTTGCACGGTACTGTATTTTCTGTGCGAAATTTGGCTCACTGAAAGCTCAAATATTGTCTATATCACGCGTTTCAATTTATTCGCGGATCTGAAAGTACGGTTTCCACTTCGAATATTGTACATTTATTTTAGAAAAAAATACGCTGCTGAAAGTAATTAGGAGAATGCTTTCTCGCGGCGTTATATAATAATAATCATAACGAATAAGAAAGTACCGTCAAACTGTGTAACTTTGGTATATGTGGGGTAACTTTGGTACACCCTCAAAAGGCTTGTCCTAGCGTTCCAGGAGCAACGAATAGGATTCCATAGTATTAGAATTGATAACAGAATTTGATTGGAGTGCAGTAAAATTAACCGAGTTGCTCCCGGAGCGTTGTGCAAGACTTTTGAAGTTGTATCAAAGCTACTCAATTTGACGGTATTCTATATTTCGAGTTATTATTTTGAGAAAGAATTTTAGAGAAATTCGGGTCTCCTAAGGGCAGGATTTTCCACCAATATCTATCGTTTGGTTGGGACGGAATTTCGATACAGTTTGTTTGAAGATGGTTAGACTGGATTACTTGGTGAAACTTTTCTTTTCGCGAAAAAAAAATTCATTTGGATAATGTTCTACGGATTTCAAGGAAATTTGGTATCAATCAATCGATTCAGAATGGCATATAAGTAAGTCATTAGGTCATTAAAATTGAGATGAATGAGTGGTGAAGGATGACACGAGGAGAAAATGAATATTAAGAAAAATTTTCCATAATTTTTGCAGTTATCCTTTGAAGGAAGCTTTTTTGAGCGATTTGGGCAATCTAGCCTGAGGTTTTTTGGATGATATCTAATGTTTGGTTGAGACAGAATTTGGATGCAGTGGGTTTGAAAAGGGTTAAGATGAAATTTTTAGTGAAATTTTTGATTTTTCCGATAATTTGAGATATGTACAGATTGAATGAAATTTCCGTGTCAATCAATCGATAGATCGTGCAGAACAAACTCGTAGTTTAGGTGACTCAATTCGTTGTGAGAGTGTGTGACAAGAAGATATTTATGTATCAAAAGTCGAAATTTGAGCACTTGTGCTTGAAAAAGACCATGGATCAAATTTGACTGGGAGCCGAAAGGTGCCAAATCACTGGGCTCTGAGAAATTGAATTCTGTACTACTTGTAGAAAGCCAAAAGTTGATTAGGTGAACAGTAAAAGAGAAAGCGTGTCCGGTATAAAACAAGATACATACACACACACACAAACACGGACAGAGGGGTGCAAAGATGAGTAGCTGGCAGATTTGGAAGGCCATTAGGAGGAGAAATGTTACCTACAATTGATACATTTTTGGCGAGAGAAAGAGATTTGGTATAAGGCTTTTTTCGATAAAAGGAATTTTGTTGAAGAATATGTCGATTTTAATGAAAAATTCGATCAAATTTTCGTTGGGCTAAAAACAAAGCTTTCTCTTTAGAGGAAGCAAAACGCGAACAGTTTGACGGGTGTCCTTCACAATGTTGCGGTCTGAGTTACACTGAAAAAAAAACATTCTTGTAAAAACTTCAGCCAGCTTGTCGAAAATTCAATCAATCCTGGCATGGTTATTAATACGCGACCCGTGACATGGATACTTGGGTCTCAGTCTCGGGATGACATCGTTGTGTCAGAAATACAAGTTTCTTCATGTTTCTATGAAAATAAACGGAAAAAATATCACTGGGGCGCCCGCAAGCCTTTCCGGTCCATAATCCATTTGGGGAAACGCTTTGGCGGGTATTGTATCCGGATGGGCCACATGAAAAATCCACCGACTGTTCTAGTATGGGTATAATAAGAGACCCATGAGATGGTAATTGGTTAAGTCCGCAAGATAGTTTAGGGTCAGAAAAATAATATTCTTCGTACGTTCTCATTAATAAATAGAAATAAACGTCGACGACACCTCTGCAAACTTGTGAGAAAAAAACGTATTTAGTGTTTATGTACCTCACGAGGATCACATGAATTTAATGAGAAATTCGAGTTCAATTTCCGACTCTATCATTGCCCGAAGTACCTACGGTAGGATTTCCGGCAATATGACCCTGCTGAAAATAATTTCGTCGAATCCCATATGGGCCTTCGTGGGACCTGATGGCCCTGGTAAAATATTCAATTTCTACATTTTTATGAATTTGGTACCGCAGACGTGCAGCATACGAGTTTCGAGCAGTATTCCTCCAGCCCACGAAGTGGTTGATACATGGGGAGTAAAGAATAGATGCTACGTGAGTTCTGATCCTGAATGATTTCGGATATGAATATTTGAAATCGACTGATACTACAAGAGTGTAAAAAAATCAAACATCGAGAACCAATCCCGTCACTTCTCTCAAAATGTGCCTCTAGCCGAGAGAAGATGCCTATGATGTCGTCACGAGTCAACAGATCAAGTGAACAACAATGCTCAGAGTGACACATGTCGTGGGTTTCATTTCGAGAACGTGTAGATACTGAGTCATCTAATGATAAGGACTCGTAGCAATGATGTTTTATACATAATCTTAGGTTCTTGAGAACTTCTCCACGCGAATTAAACGAGTTCTCATGATGGGATTGGAAGAAGTATCCAAACTATCTTTCATGGCCTGGTTTATTCACAAACATATGAATATTCTTCGATATTCACTAATCCCATATTCGTAATCATTCAGAGATCGAGATCAAAATTCATGTAGCATCTATTCTTTACTCCCCATGTATCAACCACTTCGTCTACCGGAGGCAAAATGTTCAAAACTTGTATGCTGCACGTCTGCGGTGCAAAATTTTGCAAAATATAAAAATTACATATTTTACCAGGGCCAGGTTCCACGAAGTCCCATGGGATCCTCGAAATTATCATCAGCAGGGGACTCATTGTCAGATCTTCCACTTCGTCACATGCTTGACAATCCAACTATCTGGTAAAGTAAGAAATATATGAATAGTTAGTTGATAATTTGACCAGCCGATTTAATTCTTGATGGCGAAACGTGGCGAATAAAGGATTAAAATTTTGGTGCAAATTCAAAAAATTTTTTAAAGAGTATAGATACTGCGTTCTCATTTGTCAAGTGCTATCATCCATTATTATTTTCCACAGGCTTCACAACAGCCCACATCACTTCTCGAATTTAATCGCAACCACAGCCCTACGCCATGGATAACATGGATTTTGGAAACGTTCGACATATAGACATGGTTCTATATTTAAACTTCATGTTGGCTAGATTCTTCTTTTCTTGCAACATTTCGTTCAGAACTGTGGAGAATGAAAACTTCATAGCCTTCGTCCAAGCTCTGATTCAGTTCGGACATTATGCTGCAGGGAACGGTGCAGTGTACAATCCGCCAGGCCGGCGAACTCTTGCAGAATCCATCCTCAATCGCCTTCACGATCAATGGGTTGAAGAAAAAACAAGATTGCTTGAAGACACTGATGTTGTCTTGCTGATCGACGGATGGACAAACTCTGTAGCTAACAGGAAATATTTAGTTTTCACTGCCAGGAACATACGCGTTGATCAGGTATTCATATGTTTCGTGAATATGTCTTCGCAGGAAGCAACGATAGTCAACCTGACTGAGATCATTCAGGATGTTATACGTCAGATAGCCCGTGATTATCGAGCAAGAGTTTACGCGATCATCACTGACAATGAATACGCCATAGTTGGCGCAGCTGGAAACGTCTTCACTGTAGATGGCCTTCCAGTGCTACACGGTACTTGCTCTAGCCACAGTGCCAATCTGGTTATCGAGGCTTTTGTTGATCAAGAAAGAGTGAACGAAATGAGGGACGTCGTAACGCTCTTTCGCAGACCACGTTACGAAGAGTTATTGATGGAATTAGGGGGCACAAGACTCCAGATGTACTCCGAGACTCGTTTCTGCTACTTGTTGAGAACGATTCTAACAATTTTGAACAATTTGAATCGTCTCCGACTCATCAGCAGGATGGACGACGTGGAAATCCCTGATGCCGTTCGGGTTACGCTGCATAGTCTAGCCTTTGAAAGATGGCTTGTCTCGACACGTGAGGCATTGAACCCAATTTGCCGCTTGATAAATATATGCCAAGGCCCCAGAGTGAGCATAGCCCGTGCTGTTCAAGAATGGACTAATGTGCGCAGAGATTTCATTGACATGGACAGGCCCGAGCTAAACGAATTGATTGAAAACAGGTTAGGAATTCTCATCCATCGTCGGACATCGCACGTAGGTTTTCTCGCAAATCTGTTGCATCCAACCTATCAAGGACGGCAATTGAGCCCTGCACAAAGACAAGTGGCAGAAACATATCTACGTCAACATTTTGGCGATGGTATATTTGAGGAACTCAGACATTATTTGGACAACATTGGGCAGTATGAATTGATCGCCGCTGGGTTTGAGGACGATCCTGTACCGTTCTGGGGTATGATGAACCAGCGGTACCCGCAATTGAGTGCATGTGCTATAAAAGTCTTAGTCATACCGGCTTCAACAGCAATGATTGAGAGCCTGTTCTCGACCTGGACTTTCATCCATGACATTTATAGGAACCGCCTTGGAAACGAGAGGTCCAGCTTATTGCTGGACCTATACTACGCAATGAGACATGGAATGATGCCACAACAAAGAGCTCCATTCAACCTCAACCCTGAAGAAGATTGAAAGCCAATAAAATACGTTACGCTTATCTGTGATAATAAAGTATGAAGAACTAGTGACGACGACCTTCAACTCGAAGTATCAACCACAGATGTGATACCTTGTACTCTTCCACTTTTTGGAATCAATCACAGCTCTGGTTGTAGTGCACCAAATCGGCTTCGTCGTGGGATCATTTCCAAGGAAATTTAGTCAGCTATCGATTAAAAAGTACTTTCAGAGGCATTCAACTATTCTCATGCGCAAGAAATGCCAAAAACCGAGGAAAGACTTTTGTTTGAGACATTACTCAAAATGGCTCTCAAGGCATAGTTATAACATCTATTTTGCCATCATTATGGGATTTCTACAGGCCTCCGTTCCTGGTCATCAGGAAGCTCCGTAGGAGGTGAAGAAATCCATAAATAATTATTGATAAATTGTGTTCAACTTGTGTTCAATAAAGGTTTTTGTTCAATTTTCCATGATGTTCATACAAAGTATTTTTTACATAAAGAGATGAGATAATGATTCCATTTCGAGTAAGTCAGTAACATTTGAAGTATGTATAATATATACATTGTATATATCATTGTTTATTCACGACTGAAGTATGCATAGCAAAAGGGCAGAGTACATTGAAATATATTTTCTACCTCGAACTGTATCATTCGTTATTACTTTAATCTTGTCCGACGTCCGAAATCAATATCCCGAAGTTTTGGTCGAGTCCTCTCAAACGTACTCGGAGTTGAATGTGATCATTGCACCACCCATCGATTTCTTCTTATTTTTCGAATCGTACTCGATTTAGAGAAGATTTTCTCTCGTTCTTGTGCCGCAGGTTACGAAACGAGCTTATATGCAACAATCGCAAAATGATTAGAAATGTGATATTTTACACGATAGCTAAAGTTCTCTGAAACAAAATAGATTTTCACAAGTACAGCATAGATGTGCATTGAAAGCTATCTCATAAACAGGACAAATATTCGTATCAAAAGTCTCATTCATTGAGCTTCATGAAAAGCAAAATTTCGATCTTCATCACTCGACTACTCCGATCTCCTTTGTCTAAAACTACTCTACTCCAGCTCATTTTGTAGCGTTCCCAAAGCACTTCAAGATCTCTTTACAATTTCTTGCGCGCAGCTTGATAGATTCTCGCAAAATCAATCTGAAGCTTCGTAAAATTTCATGCAAGTCGGGTGAATACGTAAACTTTTGAAAGTGTAACGGAGATCAATGCTGCGGAATCAAGCTTCAAATTGGTTTTGAAAGAACCTATCAACCAGCGTGAAAAAAATTCGCGCAGGTTGATAGATTGTATCATACTTGGAGAAACGACGAACAACCTACTCCAGCTGATATCGGCTGATAACGATTTGCTCGATCTCGCCGTTGCAGAGGTGAGCATCGGTAGCTTTTGCTTACAGTGAAGGAGATGTTGTAGTTAAAATTTATAGCTCGGGGCAAAGTGGATGACAATAAGTAACCATGTGCAATGCAACGAGTGTGGGTGAGATTTCTAATCAGGTGCCTATGTGATTGCTGTTGTATATTTCTACCAAGTTGTGGTGATATGCAATACTCATCTTGCACACTATGAGGGACTCTGATTGGCATATTCATATTATGCTAGCGAGAAAACAAGAGTCTTGATTTAAAGTCATAAGACTGTGGAAACCCCGATTTTTTTGTGCGTCTTACACTTACACCTGTAAATACGTTAGGATGATAAGAGGCTTGTTCCAAGACCTTAAAAATGAGCTTAGCTAAGTTCCATTCGGACGATTCGGATACGAGCCATCACAATTTTCCGAAATATGGATTTTTCATACGTTACCCACGTACTTTCTCCGCGTATTTTCGTGAACTGAAGTTCGTAAAATCAGTCTCAAAACAAGCTAAGATACGTTGAATAATATTGAGGAGAGCCAAAATTATGAGCAAAACAAAAGTAGTGGGAGCATATTAGGCACACTTACCTTCCAACCTCGCTTGGATTATATTGTATATGTAAATTTGATCGAGGTGGCTACCAAAATCAGGCTAATGAACACGAACTATACATATTTATCGCTCATCAGTACATTTCGATACAAGGGTGTGGTAAATAAGGTAAGTGTGCCTAATATGCCCCCACTACTTTTGTTTTGCTCGCCATTTCAACTCATCTCCATAATTTTCAACGTACTTTAGCTCATTTTGAAGCTTGTTTCAAGACCTTGAAAATGAGCTAAGGTACGTTTAATTTCAACAAATTGAAGCCGAGATATCGTGATTTTCGCGAAAGAAGATTTTCTGCGAGTTTTCAACAGTGTGTTCCTAATTTGCCCTCACAGGGAAAAGAGGCCTATTTTCATGGGATTGTACGGGTTTTTCGTATAATCGGGATATCTCGGCTCCCAGACCTCCAAATGAGACGTACTTTAGCTCATTTTGTAGCTTTTTTACCCCCTTTTAAATTTTTTGAGGTAAATTGATGCATCTTAATGGAGCGAGGAACGAGTTTGGATAAGAGTATAGGGGCAAATTAGGAACACTGCACTTTTTCTCGTAATATGAGCGTAGAATTGGCTAAAAATCGAATTTTGCAATTCTGCAAAAAGTATTGTAAAGTTGGGACGAAGACAAAGAAAATTAATTAAAGTACGTTGGAATTGATCACACCAATTTTGTTTGGCATAGCTTTTTGTGACTAACAAAAAAGAAGTCGAAAGTACCGAAAACCACTTTTTTGTTGTAAAAAATGCGCGGGTCATACAGTATAGGTCCAGAATGTTTATTTCCTCATATTTTAACGTAACAAATGTGAAAAAAATGCTCGGCAGAGTCTGCGGGTGCATACATTTGAGAACTTGAATGGGGACAAATTAGGCACAGTTACCTTAGGTTTTACCCCCGTGTATCGAGATATATAAACTTTTTGATAAACTGTGAGTAAATGCCGACACAGAGTGCGCGAAATGAACTTTCACGGAAAGTGTATAGTAAAATGGAAAATGCAAGTTAGAAAAGTACGTGTCAAAAGAAGGTGAGAAACTTAGGCGTGGATTAACACGTGCAACCAGGATGTGCCTGATGCATTCTGCACATAACTATTTTTCGCCGAAGCAAGTGTACGCATATCGCTAAGTTGAGAGTGTATCCAGATTTTAATATATATTAGTGTTGTTATAAGCGACAGAAGTACACAAAATAATCCCGCTCTCCAATTTCATTCGACAAAGAGTGTTGAAACGACAAAAGATACGGCGGCTGTCAGCGCCCATAAATCGGCGGGCGTCACGCCGTCCAAAGTAAAGGCCCGTCGTCCAAAACGACGAGACTGATACAATTCCTCGCGACACCCGGGGATTATCAGCGCGACTTCCCAAGTACTGAGGGCTATAATATAAATGCTGGCGCGGTAATACTCGGGGAAACAGCCCGTCCCAGCCCTTTGCAGACAAAAGACGGTCGCGACGATTTTCCCCGGCGACACCCGCCATGCACACTAACGATCTTTCGCGCCCGCGAATCCTTTGCAAAGCAAGTGAAGGATTCACCTGTACTTGCACACTACTCCAAGGATAGCTAACTCCCCACCTTTGTGATTTGCGTAAACCAGCAGTGCCAAACTATCAAAGTAAGTCATTTCGTGCATAGATCTTAACCAGAAAGCATCTCCCTGCATCGAAAGTAAGCTTTGCTGCATCACCAGAGCTATCCGAGTGAGTACAAATTTGACACATACATTTTCACAGTTGGACGCAAATTTTCGTTATAAAAAATGACTTTTCGAAAAATAGATTGCTTTAAAGTTGATATAATGGAAATGTATTTTAGATAATACTTAGTGTTGATTAAACAATTCGCGAGTTACATTATTTTGAAGTCAACATGCATTGAATGAATGGATCTTACAAAGATCTCTTGATTGACAAGTATCAAAAGCACGATAACCAATTTTTTTGCCGTTATCAAGTCAATTTCTGATGTGGTTTTTTTCAAATGCAGGATAAATCAACATGGATCCGGGTCCGGCCATGGGTCACGGGATCACCAAAACCCCTGCTACAACTCTGACGAAATGGCAAATGTACAATTTTATCGAGGTTCGCGAAACTACCAAAAGCAACGGCAAGTACAATAAGGGCAAGATCGGTAGCAAAACAGTAGCGGGTCAATGTGGATTGTGCAAAGTCGTGATGACTGGTCACGGTATCAGACACATGCGAAGCCATCGGTGAGTACTTTTTTCATCTTCAACTTCATCATCAGGAGCAGTTTTTCTATGCCCTTAATTTATCGCAAACTGCTTGTAAGAACTTTTCACGAAATTATGACGATAGCGAGGCGTTACAAATGTCGAGAGTTTTCAACCTTTTTCGATCTCTTTTCGATAGCAAGATGCGTCCTATCTTGTTCAAAATTTGTATTTCTGTTCCATTGTATACCCATCTAATCTTAAATTTTCGTTTTCAATATCATGTTCGTAGTTACGTAGAAATAGCCATATTGTACACAATTTGGAGTTACTTCGAATACATTTTTCCAACTATTCTGAAAGTTAGTACGTCGGCCGTTCTTAAATTTTCTCGGAGATATCTAAGTAATTTCCACACAGAACTTTCCTCGTTCCGGTTCTTTACGAGTAAAATTTGAAAATCGTTTTCAATGCTCACAATAAGCATTCATTTAGATCGATCCACAACCGATGCTTGAAATTTCACCAGCAATCCACAACGGTACGAGTTTGATTTTATTATATCGCCGATGTATCATCAGTTGAATCTGGATTGAGTAATCGGTCTCATTTTCGAATGTAGTCAAGCTCAATATAAGCCTCGGCAGAATTTGGAAATGTATACGCTTTCATGATTCATCTATTCCGCTACTGAATCACAACGCTCAGAATTTTCTTCAAGTTGCAATATGGCGCTTAATTATATATCTTCGGCTGCAACAGCCGGACTTACCTGTGAACTAGTAATACCGATAAGTGTGAATATATACATTCGTGCGGGGGTTAATTCGTACTTCGTATGTTGCAAAATAGCGAAAAATCCATCTTAGGACCTCCGAAAGTGAAATTTAGGGCTGAAACATTTTCCACCTCCACGTATGAAAATGTCCTCGTACTCATACACATATTTTTCCAACTGCTTTCAGAAAAATTTGCTTCGAGGGAAATCGCACTCCTCTGGCTGACGTGTGTGTGAATCAACCTCAACAACCATTATTGGCTCAGGCTGTGGGTAGGCCTGAATCGCATGGGCATCAGGTGTTTTCAACCAGTCAGGCGATGTTACCACAAATCGGTTCGTCGCCGCAGCCAACATCAGGCTGCTTGCTGAATTCATCACAGCATCAACCAATACTCCCGCAGCTGATTTCGGCTCAGCCAAGTTCAGCCCTGCATCAGCCGCGCTCACAACCGATCTCTACACCGGCGAAACATTTCCCGTCAAGCTCACGCTCACATCCGTACCCACGACCTCAGGCCAACGCCAATTCGGCTCATCGGAGGAATAGACAAAGAACAGCACGTAACGTTGATGACCAAAATATTAAATTATTGAAGTTTGCAGTGCGACATCAAATAGACTTTTCAGAGTTAGATTGTGACGTATCTCGGGAGTTGTTTGAGTCTCTCGATGCTAACTACGCAGTACCACAGACCAATGATTTTAAGACTAAGATTTTGGATCAAGCAATAATAGAATTAAGAACTTTGCAAAGTACTTTTGAATATAGGCCTTACATTATAGTAACTTCACAGGGTGCGAATAATAATAAGCAAGTTTTTAGTTTTGCAATAAGCAAAGGTGGCAATTACGTTTATATAGATTCAATTCATATGCCTCGTGGAGTTGATGCTCCAGCCACGCTCGAAAAGTTCTGCGATGATTCTGTTGAGCTGGCTCGTCAGGAGTTGAATATTAAAGAGGTGCGATTTCTCATGCACGAGGGAGTCGGGCGACTGAAAAATGTCAACCGTGATGAGAATCCAACTTATATGCGATTTCCATCCTTCCGAGATTTGATTATGTCGTTTCTCACGTTTGACAAGGCAACCGCGGATAAGATAGGTCTAAGTAAACTCACCGAGTATTCATCAGTAATTCTGTCATTACTAGAGAAAACTAAACAGGCTTCTTACACTGCCGCAAACGCACTCCAAGATATATTTGATATTCGTGAAAAGCACAAAGATCTCTTGATCAATCCCAACCTCATATCATATTTTGCTGAAGACCCGAATCCGGTCCATGTCATGGCTAATTATTTAGACATACGGTACATAAAGAAGAGCCACTTCCAACATCTCAGTGGCTTCAGAGATAAATCAATCGCATTTATACTCGATAATGCACCTACAGCTGCACGTCCCGGGTTCGGTCACTACGTGATGGGGGAGACAGGCCAATTCTGGAGTCTGCTTCAACGAAACCAAGAGAATCCGACCAAGTTTTGGGAAGAAGCAGCAATTTTTAATGCCGATATGAGCAAGTTTGCTTTACACATGCTGTCCATCCCTGCTGCTGCCAAAAAATTACCCCCACACAAGGTCGCATGCATTCTCGGCAACACTGAATTTGAGCACAATAGTGATGCGAGAAACCTCTATTGTTCAATTATGTTCGATTCAGTCTAATTTTTGTGAGAGCGAGAGTATTATGAATATGCGAATGTGGTAGTATCGGTAGAAATCGTGGTGGCTAAAGATATCGGCATCGTCACTTTTAGATAAAAGAAGTCTTGAATTGTTATATTCTTTATGCTCACAACTCGCTTAATCGATCGCCAAACCCATTTCACGTATCCTTCACATCAATGTACAGTACTTGTAATTCGTCAATTTATGCAGGAGTATTCATAGCAGTTCCTCTGTCCGGGACAAAGCTCTGAATTCTCACGTTCGCCTCAACAGAAAACTCGAGAAAATTCAGATGCTTCCGAAAAATCTGACTCATACAAGTTTGATTCGATCAAAAGCTATGTGAAAGTAGCGGAGAAAAATTTTGGGAAAAGGAAAAGAATTTTAAAAATTGCTGACCAATGGTGATTTTGAATGGATATTCTTTATTGACTTTTGCAACTGGTTTTGCACTATTACCACGCATATAATTTAGATCCAAGCAAATCAGCAATCTCATACAATTCGATTAATCCATAATTTTCGAGTTCTGAGGCGTTTCAACAAGAAACTTCATAATTTGAGCCAGACAAATAGTGCTAGTCTCATCTTGACGAGTCAGTGAGTGTTTTTTTGTTATTTATATTATTTTTCAAAATTTTCACCGATACGCCATATGGGTTTAACGATCTGTTGAGTGAATTGCAAGATAAGAAATAAGAGGGGCATCCACAAATTTCGAGGCCACACTTCGAAATTAAGGCTGCGCTTCCTATGAACCCTTTTAGCTAACAAGTCATCGCTTTTCGATAATATATCATTCAAACGTCGAGAGGAATTATTGCAAGTGTGGTGAATATCGTAACCTGGTCGTTCGGTCTTCCTATACGTTGTGCAAGTAACGCGCGTGAGTACACGGAACCACTTTGGATCGACAGCATATGAGATGATTCACCTTGTTAACTGGTTCAACATTATATTGGTTGATAAATCAGTGCTACAAAGCTATATGATGGATTCCACGCCAAAGCGACCTACGGGAAGGGGTCATTTCTCAGATTCTTCTTTAACCCTTTTCATTCGATTCTATCGCCCAAAATAGGAACTTCGGACCGCCTATGGGGTCCGAAAAAAATTACTCCTCTCCATTGCGCGCACATCCGTGAACAGACCGAAAATTCGTCGTGTAAAAATCGATGCTCTTTTATTCACGAAAGTGGGAATATTTCGAGTTTTTGAATAGCTATCGATTTGCGGGTTGCGGCATCTGTAAGGGCATCAAAAAACCTATCGAAAACGTTGGAAATTTCTTTTGTTATTTGGGGGCTTTCCGAAGGCAAAAAAGTGGTTTCCACTAAAACGTTAATTTCTCAAAAAGCCATTCTTTTGATTCTTCGAAAATCAGATATTTGACCTAAAAATTTGCGTTCTTTCGGAAAAAATGGGTTTCAGAGGAGTTTGGGGCATCCAAGTGACTTATGAGCCATTTTGTTGAAAATTTGATTTTTCCGGTTTCAGAAAAAGGCGATTTTCTGCGCATGTGCACAACCGTAGTTTTTCGGCACCATTTTCAATGAGAAGCTGACAAAATTCCCTATAAAATGACCACACGCAGAGTTGAAATTCATGCACTGAAAGGGGATCTGCAACGATTAATTATATCGAATCAAAATCACATGAAAATTCAGCCCTTTAACGCTTTCGGCGCGCCTGCTGAGATGACACATTTACGAGATCTTTTCGGGACTCATTTTTGAGTACGAAATCGCCCTAAAAAAAATCGAATCACATGGTTTCAACGTAAAATTGTCTGAACTTTCAAAATATGCGATGAAAAGTCCCGCTTGAAGTGAACCCGAGGTTCTAAATTCAATTTTTTGCAATTTTGAATGTGAAAAATCGTATTTTCTGGCAAAAAATTGAATGTAGCACCTCGAGTTCGCCTCAAACGGAATTTTCCATCGCATATTCTGAAAGTTCAGACAATTTTACGATGAAACATGTGGTCTGAATTTTTTTAGGGCGATTTCGTACTCAAAAATGAGTACCGAAAAGATCTCGTAAATGTGTCATCTCAGCAGGTGCCCCGAAAGCGTTAAAGGGCTGAATTTTTATGTGATTTTGATTCGATATAATTAATCGTTGCAGATCCCGTTTCAGTGCATGAATTTCAACTCTGCGTGTGGTCATTTTATGGGGAATTTTGTCAGCTTTTCATTGAAAATGGTGCCGAAAAACTACGGTTGTGCACATGCGCAAAAAATCGCCTTTTTCTGAAACCGGAAAAATCAAATTTTCAACAAAATGGCTCATAAGTCACTTGGATCGCCCCAAACTCCTCTGAAACCCATTTTTTCCGAAAGAACGCAAATTTTTAGGTCAAATATCTGATTTTCGAAGAATCAAAAGAATGGCTTTTTGAGAAATTAACGTTTTTGTCGAAAACACTTTTTTGTCTTCGGGAGGCCCCCAAATAACAAAAAAAATTTCCGACGTTTTCGATAGTTTTTTTGATGCCCTTACAGATGCCGCAACCCGCAAATCGATAGCTATTCAAAAACTCGAAATATTCCCACTTTCGTGAATAAAAGAGCATCGATTTTTACACGACGAATTTTCGGTCTGTTCACGGATGTGCGCGCAATGGAGAGGAGTAATTTTTTTCGGACCCCATAGGCGGTCCGAAGTTCCTATTTTGGGCGATAGAATCGAATGAAAAGGGTTAAAGAAGAATCTGAGAAATGACCACTTCCCGTAGGTCGCTTCGGCGTGGAATCCATCATATATCATTCGAACGTAACAATAGGTTCATTAAATTGCACCGGACAGGCCTGGACCGGAACAAAC
Source organism: Eretmocerus hayati (assembly GCA_029851415.1). Lineage (NCBI taxonomy): Eukaryota > Metazoa > Arthropoda > Insecta > Hymenoptera > Aphelinidae > Eretmocerus > Eretmocerus hayati. Next base: position 285,210 of record CM056743.1, on the reverse strand, counting down.
TTCTAGTGTTACAAGTCTTGCGTACCAAAACTGAAATACGACTATTTTTGTTCTGTACGTCAACATAATATGTACATAAAACGGATTAATTCACAGTTAGAAAGATTAGAGCAATTTACCACAAAAAATATTACGATTTCTGTCGATGGAAAGAGGTTTCGTCTACCTACGTGCGTGTGGTGCGTCATCGCCTTATAGGTAGCTTATCTAGGTAGGCCTATTTACTTTTGATGCAACGTTTCTCTGCTAATGTCCCATCAAAATAGGAATTGGTCCCTGTAGACTTAGTTGCATAGGTGAGGTATTTAACGTAGATACTCACTCTCACTCGGCACGTGTGGTACGGGATAATGTACGAGCTTATTCGAGCAGCTGTATTTTTTTTGTCTTCATCAGTCAAGAAATTATGTATTCCACATGTGCGATATCGTTTTAATAATTATTTCAATTATAATTTAGAATTATGTGAGATAACAGGCCTACTTTTAGTTCACAAAGATTGTGCACCAAGTACGACTTGATGAGGAAAATACAATTCTTGTACCGGATCTCTATGTCTTCCGTAATAAAGTTGATAAAATTTTGCGAGTTTGAGAGTGTGTGAGAGTAATCCAAGAGTAAAAGAATTTTCACTGGCTCAATTCAAGCCATGTGCGGTATAATTTTCATTCTTGTCAGTAGGCATTACCCTGTATATGTACTTTTAGACCTAGTATGTAGCATGCGCGAGATGAATTTGTTTACGACCTACCGTTGATGTCAGATGACGTGTATGAACGGTTAAGTAAAAAATTGAGTTGATATCAACAATTTGTATGCAATGACAATAAATATGTACAAATGAATCTTCAATATAATGACTGTGATGAATAACCTTGTCAGTAATTCTTACTACCCCAGAACTTCTAAACGTTCCATTGAAGGATAAATCGTATCTACTACCGCTGTAACATGTCAAAGAGATTGTCATTCGGAGATGAGCTGTGAAAAAACTCATTCAAAGATCGAAGAAATATTTCATTGAGTCTAAATGAAATTATCTATATTAAAGTCTATCTTGAAGTGAAATATATTGCCTATGAATGATACTCTCATCTATTTCGACAACTTTAACGAGGGTTCATTCAATTATGAAAGTTGCCCAATGAAGACAAGGTATGAAAATCGAATAAAAGTTGAAGGTATTGTAATATGCCTGTCTGTTCAATCAAGCATACCATCAAGATGAATCATCCTTGGAGCGTCATTGGATTTTTCAAGTTCCGATTGAAGAAAGTGGAGAGAAGTTTGGCGCTGAACATTATTGAATCAGCAAATCTGTACTGAGCTGAGTAGGGGGAACTCAATTTCAGGACAGTTATTTGAATTTCAAGACATTACGAGACAATTCAAAGATAAACAACAATCAATGTCTCGTATTGTATTCTTGGTATTTCAGAGCCAATTGTGTTCTGATTCTAAATAGCTGACATTCGGAATAGATTCAGATCTGGGTTTAGCTATACGTTGACCAATGCAATGGCTCAGCAAAGGTACACCTACCTTGCATGAGCATGTATGTTTTCAGCTATTTACATTTCTCAAAGGCTTTTGGCAGTTCTGGTCATCAACTCAATTTTGGCATATTTTCTGTGTGCAAGTGTTGTAGAATTTAGTATGCAATCAGAGTCAACTATTTGAATATAATGCTCCACTCACCTTTGGGCAATATTGAAGCGCTGTAAAATCAACAATCGATTGCTTTATAATTTTATAAAGCTTAAATACTCACTAACTGAGATATGAGGATGTTCAACAATTCTGGCTATGTGAACAATAGAGAGTTACACCCAGGAGCATTAGTCCACTTACGTCTCTAACATGTACCAACTCCAAAGGGGTTAACGCTTGTCTGAATCATCTAAAAGCACACAAATGAGTTTTCGAGTCCCAAATTTCATTTTCTGCTTTGAAAGTGGATCAGTAAGTTCAGTCACCAGGATTATTACAATTGACGAGGTTAGGGTAACCTGACTCTTACTGACTGTGAATTTACAATTGTGCTCTCCCTGACCTCTTTTACTTTTACTCTCACAGTTGATATAGTAATCACCTCACCATTCAACTTTTCTGCAAGATTGATATATTTTTACATTACATAAAATTGAAATATACAATTTCGCCGCACGCGTCCTGAACTATCCCGCATAAACACCGCATCTAGCAACCACGCGGGATAGCCGAAATCATCGGTCTCGAAATCATCATCCGGTGAATGAAATCATCTGAGCTGAGGCGAGCAGACGACCAGATAATTTCAGATAATTTTCATCTGTCGTAACGACTTCATCTGCCAGAAGCGCCCCTACTCCTTGCTTATGCACGGCGCATACGGCGGGGGCTTTCGACCAATCAGGAAGGGCGGACACAGTTTCGGCGGACCTGGTCTGCGCGGACATGAGACAGACATGATGTATGTCCGTGACTCTGCCAACCCTGCATGTTCCAAGCTCTTCGGTCTCTGCGGCTTCTGCAGCTGCCACATCCTCCTGTCTACGAAACGTATGTGGAGGTGTGGGGTTCCTTCCTAGGTTTAGGAACGCTGGAGACATTTTTGTCGATTCTTGGGTGGCTGTGTTTATTGCAAACATTAGCTCAGGTGATTTTTCATCCCACCTGTTGTGGTTTTCAGTCACGAATGCTGTTATCCTAGCGCGAAGCGTACGGTTTTTATTCTCCGTTGGGTTTGCTTGCGGATGATAAACTGGACAAAATGATTGTTTGACGCCATTTTCTGTCAAGAACGTCTCAAGTTCTTTGTTCTTGAACTCCTTGCCATTATCCGCATGGAAAATTTCTGGCGTACCAGAGCGCATACAAATTCGCTCCTTGAGTTCCTTGATGACAGTTTTTGCATCAGCGCGTCTCGTTGCTACGATCTCTACCCAACGTGTAAAGAGATCCACGGAAACGATGATATGTTTGTTGCCCTGGACCGTGCGAACGTATGGGCCCATACAATCCGCAGCTACCATTGACCAAGGTTTCTTTGCTTGTCGTTTACCCATGAGTCCCGCTGGAGGTAGTTGCTGCACTTTTACTTGTTGACAGATGGAACAGCCTTTTACAAAGTTCGCGACATCCTTGTATAGGCTGGGCCAAAAGTAATAGCGTGCAATACGATCTACTGTTTTGGTGCGGCCGAAATGGCCAGCCGTTGCTTCGCAGTGTCCTTCAGACATGGCTTGTGCCCTTTGCTCTCTGGCCAGAACAAATTTCCAGGCGTCGTCGTCTGAGACGAGATCTTCTAGTATGCGATTTGGCCGCCAGATGTATAATCGACCCCCCTTGATCTTCATATGTGGGTAATCCTCAGGATTTTCTAAGACTGCTTGATACGTTTTCAAGTACCACGCATCTTGCGTCTCTGGCACCAATGGTTGCACAGCAGCTAACCCCTCCCTTGTTTCATCTTCATACATGCGAGATAAAAAATCGGGTACGACATTAAGCTTGCCCTTGCGGTATTCTATGTCGAACGAGTACGATTGTAGTTCGAGAGCCCACCTTGCTAGACGTCCTGTCGGATTCTTCAAGTTGCATAACCACATTAGACAACTATGGTCGGTTATCACTTTAAAATGGTATCCTTCGACATAACAGCGCCATCTGCGGATCGCCCATAGAACTGCAAGGCCCTCACGTTCGCTGACAGAGTAGTTTGCCTCTGCTCGTGTGAGTACACAACTAGCGAAGCAAATAACTCTTTCTTCGTCGTCAATCATCTGTGTAGGCACTGAACCCAGACCGGTGTATGAAGCATCGGTCTGGATACAGAACTGATGTTCAGGTTCAAATGAAGGTTGGGCTAAAACCGGAGCTGTTGCGACTAGCGCTTTAATCCTATCGAAGGATTCTTGTTGCTCGGTGCCCCATACGTACTTCACGTTTTAATTTGTGAGCCTTGTAAGAGGTTCAGCAATAGTGGCAAAGTCTTTCAAAAATTTTCTGTACCACGAGGCCATGCTTGAAAAGCTCTGCAATTTTTTGATCTTTTTTGGTACTGGAAAATCCATGATTGGTGAAATTCTGGAGGGATCTGGACGGCAACCGTCTCGATTTACTAACAGTCCCAAGAATCTAACCTCTTTTGCGCACCAAACGCTTTTTTCACGATTAACAGTGAGGTTAGCTTCGTTCAGGCGATTGAGGAATTTTTCCAGAACTTCGATGTGTTTTTCGAAGGTTTCGGTCACAATTAGTGAGTCATCTAAATATGTAACTACCCATTCCGATAATTCTGGTGTCATAACCATGTCGGCAAGTCGTTGGCAGGTAGATGGCGCTCCTGAGAGCCCGAAGGGTGTTACCACAAATTCAAATAGCCCTAGATTTTGAACTACGAACGCGGTCATAGAGATAGACTCTTCTTCTAGCTCTATCTGCAAAAACGCTTTGCTTAAGTCTATGACTGAGATATATTTTGCATTCCGTAGTTTCGCAAAATCACGTCCATAAAACGTTGAGGGTAAGCGCACAGCTTTGACTTTTTATTCAATTTGCGGTAGTCGACGCACATGCGATATGTCCCGTCTGGTTTCAAAACCATGACTACAGGACTCGACCATTGAGACTTGGATCTCCGGATGATCCCTTGTTCTAACCACTCGTCGACTTGCTTATGAATTATTACTTCAAGTTTTTTGGATACTGGATAATACTTTTGCTTGATCGGCGTGTTGTCTGTGAGCTCGATTTTATGCTTAATCCATTTGGTACGACCAAGTTTACCATCATTGGCCGGAAGCGTCCTATCCAACATTCGCTGCAGCTTGTCTCTCTGAGCTTCTGCAAGATGTGCCAATCCAGCAGAGGATACAGGCGTTTCATTGCATGTCATTGAAGCCAGTTCGACTGGAAAGAGTTCCGCTCGTCCCTCGAGGCGAAGCATATTTTCGCGCGGTAATAACTGCGCATCAAGAGCTCGTATGAGATCTCCACCAATAAGCAGGTCGGCATCTGCCTCTCTCAGCACGATGGCCCATACTGTTCTGGTTATTCCTCCTATAGTAAAAGGAAGTTCAACTTCACCAAGTATAGGTGTACAATTCCCATCTGCGAGTCTGGCGCCTGGACCATAATAAGGTTCAATTTTTTGGCCTAGAGCTGTCGTTATTTGAAGACCAACTGGGCCAAGGGCTGTTCTTGAAGCACCCGGGTCGAACAGTGCGCGTACGCTAAACTTGTCGATTTCCACGTCCACCCACCAACGAGGGAAATGGTCCGGTTTATTTTCAATACTCCCGATGTGGTGCGTTTTTCCACAATTTTCACAATGAACCGAGGAATTTTGATAAACTGCAGCAGCATCAGGAGAATTAATTAGTCCTGGACAGGTCTCGTGCTCCTGGCTGGGGACAGCAGCGACCTCATCTACTTAGTGGGTCTGATATGACCTGGCCACCCGCAGCCATAATACTGCATATTCTCTTTGGGACCGGGGTCTTTGTTTGCATTATGCTTGCTGACCACTTTGTCAGACTTGTCTTCGCCCTCCTGGGCAGGCTCCTTCTTCTTCTTCTCGTTTCTCCTCCAGTTTTTCTTTGCCTCTTGATCGGCAGGTTTATCAGATGAAGTACTCGAAGTTGAATTTGGTGCAGTTGGCTTGGGTGCTGCTCCAGAGGTCCAAGTTGCATTTTTTAACGCGTTTGCAATCGCTTCATTTATGATAGACTCGAGATTTGGTGGCGTTGGCGCAGCAGCAGCCGGAGCCTGTGAAGCAGCGGTTAGTTTAGACGTTGCTTCCACGAGTCTGCTCAAAACTGTAGTCAATTCGCTAGGCGGAGGATCGCTCAACGCCGCGAGGTTAGGTTTATTTTGTTGGGTCTCTGCCTTCGCGCTATGGCACGCTACTTCTGGAAGCAGAGCCAATTCCGGTGGTGGTGGTGGCTTTTAATTTTTCTCAGACCACAAAAGAGCTTCTGCACCTCTCGCAAGTTCGAGAAGAGAATCAATGTCCGATACTTCTTGCCTACGCACCAGTTTTCTTAGTTCAGGGATCATATTGCTGTAGAGAAGATCCAATTGTTCCTCTTCTCCCCAAGGTCTATCCAATCTGCCCAGAATTATAAGCAGGCTCAAGATATAGTCCCTAACAGGTTCTACTTTTCCTTGGGTACGCGTCTGCGCTTCCACCACTAGCTCGTGTTGGAAATTCCGGTCTACACCGTATGTACGGCGAGCGCTTGCGCAAAAATCGTCCCAGGAGGACCATTTTTTCCGAGCTTGGCGGCACCAAATTAGCAATGCGCCAGTCATGAGCTCGGTCATACCGTTGAGTAAATCTCCATCATCGATGTGTGCCAAAGCACGGCATTATTTTACTCGCTGGATGAATTCTTCGATACTAATTGATTTCTCCCCGCCTGTGAAATTTATTTCCCAAGCTCGAACAATTTTTCCGACGTCCTGTTTATTGTAATTACTACTACCAGGTCTCTGTGATCTGAGTGTCGGATTAGTTTCAGACGACACCCTCCCCCCGGGCGTGGTATCCGCAACCACGGGATTATTTTGGAAAACATTGCTGTTTGGGGAGCTCATAGCTCTTAAATCATGAGCAAAATTGTTCGGGATCTGTGCTGCTGAGTTCATAGGTCCCGTTCCCAGGCATCTTCGTATGAGATGGTATGAAGCTGGGCGCGTGCGCGTTCAGTGCGGATCTACCAAAGCTCAGCGGATTGGAGAAACATTGCGATACCGCAGTCGTAAAGTCACTCACATTGTACTGATTCATGTTATGAATATGACGTTTGTTGTGATTTTCGCCAAAAGTTACTCTCGATATGCCTTGAGAGCTAAGCGTGTGCGCTTGTGACTGAGTGACCTGTGTTAACTGGGCTTGGCTCACTCCGTCCATGGCCCTGTCAACTTGTGTTAGCAAGTCACGTGGTATCCGGTAGCTTTTACCATTATTATCTTGCACTATCGTGGATTTTTTCGTTGGGCGCCATTTGTGACGGTTAATTAGTTTGTCATTTGTTTATTCATGCGAGTCCGCAAAGTGCAATGCGGCTCGCCCGGTTTTCCTTGGCTGCATCATCCTCGTGGTTACCGGCCTCCTGTCGGCTGTTACTCGTCCAATATAGCGATAGCGCATCCTATAATGAAGACGGCAACACCAGGAGACATACATGAAATTATTACGCGGCCTAGTGAGTTAAACAAGAGAGTGGGTTCATTCAGCAGTAAATTACAAAAAGCGGTCGAGCGCGAGCGCAACAGGTAACGAAATATCGCGAGATAGAGCCGCACGCCATTAGAGAGAGAGAGAGAGAGAGAGAGAGAGAGAGAGAGAGAGAGAGAGAGAGAGAGATACTTTCGAACGGGTACTTACAATGCGATTTCGCTACGTCAGGCCGCTGCCTCGAGTACGCTGCTGGACCGGGTGTCCGATGACGATCCCTCGACCGTGGGTAAAGTTCCCTCCCGTAGCCGCCGGATACGGGTACCTGGACCCCTGCAGGCCCTGCTTTGGATGACCAGGGTGACCGGAGCACGCGCGGTGGGGGAGAGGTTATACCACCACGAGGATAACGATGTTGCGTTATCGGAGCTCCGAACAAGTCTGTCTGCTCGCGAAATGGCGCGAGGTCTGCTAATTACCAGCCGCGCTCGCATTGGTCAGTCATGTGGGCGCGCGCGCATTCTCTGTCTCTCTCTCTTTCAAACCTGCGCGTGTGACTCTCTCCTTGCTGCATCACGGCTAAATACCTGTAACAATACTTCGATCACAAATAAATGTTATTCAATATTATCTTATATCTAATTGCCGAGGAGAGAGTGATGGGACTGAACCCGTCACAATTTTCACTTGTAATCGCAATATCGTGATTTTTCAATTTAAAAGTACGTATAAGTCAAAAAGAATCGATTTTTGCAAAAAATGACAAGAGTAACTTTCGATTCAGAATCATCCAAAATCCCCCTCAAAAATAGTATCCATGTCGGAGAATCAATTTTTATCATATCAATTGTTTGAACGATTTCAGTTTAAACGAATTGTGACCATTTCTCGGCTTGGCAACATGGGTTTCCATAATCAGGACAGTCTTCTGAAGGGGATCTCGGGCAAAACCTCGTTGGAATAGTTTTCCCAATGATGGCGCCCACTTGTCCCCGACTGATATTGATATTGGGGATTACGCATCGAGTGAAAGAGGACTCGTGTTCGTGACCTATGCCCTGGCCGCGACGACCCCATTGGTGAGCCCTACGAAAATCGTCCTGATACGTTTGCTCATAGCTAAATTTTGACGCGTCCTAGCTTCCTGAAACCACCAAGACCGTCTTTAGCAGATCAGAATACATAAGAGAATATAGTGTGTGATGATTTTTGGTCGATTGAATCGAACTTGGAGGATCGTTTTCAAGTTCACAGAAATCTGGCGTTTCCCGGAAAATTTCCGCTTTCCCACTCTGATCGGTATCTCCTTCCAAAAGCAAAAAAGCAAATTGTACCATGTAGATACTGAGCATTCAGGTTTGGATCTCTCCAGAAATATATCCCCAGAAACAGAATGCTTGGATCACGTAGAAATATCAAAGATAGGTGAAAATCTCGGTACAAATTATATAAAGAGTGATGGTTTTGGTGACTCGTCACTTACAGGCAAAGCCTGCTATTAATTGAGAAGCTCAGGGAGTGAACGATTGCTGTAATTTTTCAAGAAATCAGGAGAGGGGAGCACTGAATGAGCACACGCTCGGTTGAAATAAAGAGCAAACGGCCGTTTATTGAAGGAAACTATTCAGAAGTCGGTCCGCTGACCGTTAGGGTGAATCAAGCACGAGCACCATCATCGATGGCGCATTTGGGGAGATACAATCTACAAGCCCAGAAAGAGAAGAGAGAGATTTGCGAGAGGCACTTACAAATATGAATGGCCTTGACGCAGGATAGTCACTCGACCTCAGATCGGGCATCGGTCCTCGCAGCTCACGACGATCACGCAGCTCGCAATTGTCCCAGACGATGATCATTTTGGTCATAGACCATGGCACAGAGTCTAAAAGATGCACGCACCGGAGCCCCGGCTCAATCATACCAAGGACGGGCTCCTGGTGGCGAGGACAACGCGCACGATAATAAGCTCGATAGACGCGTCCGAGCGCTTCGAAATGTTACGACGGAAGGTATAGCAAAAGGCTTCTGGCCGGAGCAGCATTGACTTACGCCAGAGACAGCTCAGAATATGGGGCGCGCGGGCCCTACTACGGTGCCATCTCTCTCTCTCTCTCTCTCTCTCTCTCTCTCTCTCTCTCTCTCTCTCTCTCTCTCTCTCTCTCTCTCTCTCTCTTTTCCTTTTTCTCTTTTTTTTTAAGGTGGTTAGAGGGCAAAATCTGCCTCAGGATCCCTCGGATCCGTCCCCAGACACCGGACTGGTTCAGCTTACGCGGACTACGCATAGCCCACGCAAGCCATACCAGGCGGTACACGGGTTTTCTCCCCTCGATGTCCGATACCTAGGGCATCGAGCAATCAAGAAGGAGATCCACCTGCATCAACCATCTCATCCCGGAACCGCGTGAGCATTACTTCAGGATGAGCGGCATGTCTCGCGCTCGATTGCGAGCGTTCCTCTTCTCCATCTTCTCTCTTCGGCCACTTGTTGGCATCTTCTATCTTCATTCTTCATTGTTCCCTCTCTTTCTTCTTTCTTCTCTCTTCTTTCTTCTTTCTTCCCTCTTCAGTGCATCAGATTCCTCCTGGAATCATTTGGGCCTCTTCTGTTTCAATCGGCAGAGTCACTGTGATTCGCCTGCTTCGAGGCGCCTTACTTCCCTCTCTTTCTCCTCTTTGCGGATCATCACCAGCTTGATGAATCCGGTGAGTCTATCCCATGTTTCCTGGTTGCGGAGCAAGTACGGGACGAGATTCTCAGGTGTTAGTTGAGCACCCAGCCATTCATCCAGCTCGGCGCGCTCTCTCCGGGTGTCGCTGTACTTGAACAGGGCATGTTCGGCGTCATCCCATTCGTCCCCGCATGACTGACATGCTGGGGTCGTCCTCTTCTTGAACCTGGTTAGATAGGAACCGAAGCAACCATGATCGCTCAGTGCCTGCGTCGTCCAGTAGTCCATCTCTCCGTGGGTGCGTTCTGCCCACTTGGCTACGTCACGGATCAGCCGGTGCGTCCATCTGCCGTTCGCAAAAGGCGAATCACACTCAGTTTGCCAATGCTCAAGGGTGGTTTCCTTCTCGTTGTCGCGGATGATCTCCTTCATCGTCGGAGTGAGTACTCGTTCGGCTCCGATCACTTTCTGGCGGTCCCAGATCCTCACTCGCTCCGCGACGAGCAATTGGATGGGCGGAGTACTCGCCAATACGTAAGCCGCATCTCCTGACACAGTGCGGTAGGCACGGATACTCCTCAGGGCCGCTTTTCGGTGGACAGGCCCCATTCTCTTCTTGATGATGGTCTTCTCTACTCTCTTCCCCCACACGGGTGCACCGTACAGCATGATGGAGGTAGTGACGGTGTTGAGAAGTGCGCGCCTCTTTTTCTTGGGTCCTCCGATATTCGGCATAAGCCGCTGGAGCGCCGCACCGACCCTGCTCGCCTTCTGGGCGGCTTCCTGGATGTGCTTCTTGAACGACCACTTGTCGTCGAGCCATTCTCGAGGTATTTCAGCTCTGTCTTCCGTGGAATCTCTTGCCCGTTGATATAAAACCGGGGTAAGTCAAACTTCCTACGCCTTGTGACCACGATTGCTTCGCACTTCTTGACAGCGAGCTCCAGAAGCCTGCTAATCATCCACTCGTAGACTCGGGCCAGCGCTTCGTTCGCGCGTCTACCCAAGAGTTCCTCGTTGTCAGCCCATACTATGAGTCCCGCGTCGTCCGCGGAAGCCACTATTATCACTCCTTCTGGCAGTTCGATAGACAGTAAGCTGTCATACTGGGTGTTCCAGTTGAACGGCCCGGAGACCGATCCCTGTCCGATTCCGGCGGACAGTACCCGAACCTCTTGTCCCTCGTCGGTGTCGTACACGAGGGTCCTGTTCCGCAGGTAGTCACTCGTGACGGCTAGTAGATGGGGGACACTCTACCTGCTTGGGATTGATAGACTCGCTCCCAGCTCGCGCAGTCGAATGCGTTCTTTATGTCCAATGCAATGATGGCACAGAATCCTCCTCTTCCTTGGTATGGGTTCCCTACCGACGCTTGAACCCGTTCTTGGACCGCCTCGATCGCGTGCACAGTGCTCCGTCCCTTCCGGAACCCGAACTGCATTCGTGATAGCCCACCGCCTTCCTCGTAGGCTTTTTCCACCCTGTTGAGCACCATCCTCTCGTACATTTTCCCGATATTGTCGAGCATGCTGAGAGGGCGTTGACCTCCTTGACCCTTAGCTATCAGGACCAGCTTCTGGCGTTCCCACTTGTCCGGGAAAGTTCCCGCGCTCAGACAGATGTTGAGGAGGTCGAGGAGTAGATCTGGCTTGTATTTGAAGACCAGTTTCAGAGCCTCGTTTGGGATGCCATCCAGGCCAGGGGCCTTGCCGTTCGGCATTCTCTTCGCCGCTATGAGTAGCTCTTGCATAGTGAAGAGCGCGATGGGGTCTCCGCTCTCCGTAGGGAATGTAACTCTGGGTTCTCCTGCTGGGAAGAGGTCTTCCACGATGGTGCGCAATGTTGCTGCATCGGTCGGTGCTGGGTTGCCCCTCCGGGGTCGGACCTTTGACATGACCACGCGATATGGCGTGCCCCAGGGGTCTTCGTTAACCATGTCGCACAGTTCCCCCCAGCACTTCTCTTTGCTCCTCCGGATGGCTAGAACGAGAGCCTTCTTTGCTTCTTTGTACGCTCTGTCATCTTCCGCCAGCGATGGTCGTTGCAGCTTCCTTGATCGCCATGCGGTCCTCCTTTTCTTGTTGCTCGTTCTTCGTAGAGCCTTGATCTCATCGGTGATCCAGTACTCTGGTTTCCTCCAGAAACATGGTGTTGTCCTGCGAGGCATCGACGCGTCGCAAACTCTCGTGATGGCGGATGGTACCATCGCCACAGCCTCGTCCGAGGCGGAGTTCATCGGGAGATCTTCGACTGTTTCTATCGATTCCCGGAATTTTCCCTCGTCCAGCTTCCGTACCTGCCACCCCGTTGGTCGCGGTCTGCGTGTCGTCTTTCTCTGTCCGCCAGTCCTAAGTCGAAACCGAATATGTCGATGGTCACTCAGTGTTTCCGTGTCCAGAACTTCCCACGATGTCATACGTCCCATGAGCGACGGGCTCATGAACGTCGGGTCGAAGACCGATGATGAACCTCCCTCCCGGGACCGAGTGTCGTGCCGGTAATAGGTGATAACCCCCGTCTCGTTCGCGAGCACTAATCCCAATGCCTCCATGGCATCAGCGAGTATTACCCCCCGTCTATCGCGCGGCCCCCCGCTCCAAGTCGGTCCCTTGGAGTTGAAATCTCCCGCGATTATAACTGGGCCCCCCCATTGCCTCACATCCTCTTCTAGGTCGTGGAGCTCGTCTTCAAATTCGTGCGTCTTGAGCGACGGCGAGTAGTAGCAGCTGTATACAGCTGTGCCCTCTATGGTCTTTTGAGCATAACCGCGGCCACTAACAGCTGGTTCAGTCTCGCGGATCGCGGGATTCGTGATCTGAATTACAGCGGTCCCCCAGTGATCGAATGTGGAACGGGAAAGTTCGCGCTTCCGAAGCGGTTCGGAGATGATCAGAACATCGATACCCCCTTCTTTGGCGGCAGTGTAGGAGGTCACAAGCGTCCCCGCTTCTCCTGAGGTTGGCTTGGATGAAGTTCGCCATTTCTTCCCCCCCTGCGTCTATGTGTCGCCCTCGCATTTTGGTAGGCTGTGCAGTTGCTGGAGCCCGACCTGTGGTCAGATCTGGTTCCGATAGCCACGCAGCTGAGGCATTTTGGTTTCTCTCCACAGGTAGCGGCGAGGTGTCCTGGTTCACCGCACTGGAGGCAGAGTTTCGGTTGATGTTCCTCTGCCTTCTCTTTTTTGCAGCCTGAGGCCTTTTGGCCATACTCTAGGCAGTTATAGCAGCGTGGGATGCCTCCCTTCTCGCGGATTCTCACTCTGCTCCATCCCACCTTGGGTTCTTTCCAGTCCAGGAGGCGGTGAGCGAGCCTCGCTGGGATGGACACAACCGCTGTTTGGGTGCCTCGGGAGCCGATTCGCAGGCTCTTGACTATAATGGCTCCATCCTCGTTTTCTGGTAGGGCCTTCGCGAGGTCCTTCTGCACTTTAGTTTTGTCGACATCGCAGTCGACTCCGAGAACCTCGAGGGTCATGCTATTTGCGAGGCAGTGGACGGCCCCTTCTTGCCCGACGACTGGTGTCATAGCCGCTTTGATGGCTGCAGCGTCGGTGCCCTTCCTCAGTTCAATGAGGATTTGTCCTTCCTGTGTCTTGTCGAAGTCCGTGACTTTAGACTTCTTCATTAAGGTCATCCGTCTACATCTTGCGCAGCATATCTGCGTAGCTTAACCCACCTTGGTTTGCCGTGACGAGAACGGCGTCGGATTCCGCTCTTCTTGGCTTCATCTTTGCATTCTTCCCAGCGGTGTCACTTGATTGACCGCTTTTCTTTGCCCTCTTTGTATTTCTCTTAGAGACCACTTCCTGCCAAGGCCCGTCCTGCTTGGGCCTATTAGGAGTCGATGTCGAGCGCCGTGTTTCGAGGGCTTCCGATGGATGTCCGCGTCGCGTCCTCTTCGTATCGTGCTGTTTCCCTTGTCGCGATTCCGGTTTATTCGCCCCCCTTCCCTGTGTGCCGCTTCCCGACGCGGCTGGCCCAGAGGGCTGCGCACTCCTCTTCATTTTTAGGGTCTTCTCCGCTTCGAGAAGTGTGGTCTCGAAAGCCGCTCTCTTCCCTTTGTCTGCCGCAAGTAGGCCTTCGAGAGCGTGGCCAATCTTCTTGAGCTCTTCCATGTCGCCCTGAGTTCCTTCTGGGATGTTGGAGGCAGACTCGGCTATCCCTATGACCAAGTTCAGGTGGTCGAGGAGAGGATGAGTCTTCTCCTCCATCTGTTCTCGGCACATTTTCAAGTCCCTCCATCCTTCCATTAGATCGGGGGCCTTGTCTCCACTTCTTTGTCGACTGGCCTTCTCAGGTGTGGGGAACCGATCGATGTCCATATCCTCCGGTGTTTTTTGACCTTTTTCGAGTCCGCGGTCACAGTCCTTGGATGTCAGGGTGTCTTCTGAGTTCTGGGACTCCGTGGTGGTGTTAGAGTCCCCTGAATCTGAGCTGGAATCGGCGGTATCGTCTCCCTTGTTCTTGTCTTGCGTAAGCTGGATCTTGATCGCGGGGTTGATCTTCATCAGCTTGTCTGCCGCCGCTTGCGCTTCTGCAGCAACCTTCGCGTTCTTCTTTTTTTGGCTCAAGAATGTGAGCTTCGATTGCTTCAGCGTTCGCTTATCTACTTCCTCACCCAGACCCTTTCTCTTCCTGCTGTTCGGGGTGAGGTCTACTCCTTTCTGGTGTTGGTCCTTTCCTCCAACTATCTTCGCCAGAGGCGTATTTCCATCGCTTGTAGCTTTACGCGTGAGTCCACCAGCCAAGTGTGCCACTGGTGGCGCGTTTTGCATCATTGCCCCCCCCCCCCCCCCCCAAGATCCGAATGGGGCCCCGCTTTACTTGGGGAATTCTTGCCGTCAATGCTGGACATCATCTTCTTTCTTCTTCCAGGGCCTGGAATCGCATGCTGGCCGACCCCGGACCAAACCAGCACGGGTGTGTTCTGTGTGATGCGTGTCCTGTATGATGTTGGTATGTTTGTGTAGTGCTTGAGCAGGCGTGAGTATGGTGCATGTATGGTGTAGTGTGTGTGTTAGTGTAAGTGTAGGACTCGGGTCTGGAGGGGCGTCGCTCCCTCAAGCTCCAAGTGCAACCCTAAGGTCACACCCAAAGCCCCCTACGGGGCCTCTCTCTCTCTCTCTCTCTCTCTCTCTCTCTTACTCGCTTTCACTAAGCAGCAACTCTTCACGTGCTTTTGCTAGATCATAATATATTATTAGTACAATAATCGGTCCAGGGAGAGAGGAAAATGGAATGACTCGGCCGTCACAAGAGCTGGCGAAAGTTCAGAAGTCCATTAATGAGTTCAATTATAAAGAAAGGACCAAAACATGGCTGGATGGATTCTGAAGATATTTGAATTATACTGGCAAAACTACCTTGAATCTCGGCCTTCTGTACGTGTTTCATAAATGTGGGATATTCGATGCGCTAAAATTACTGATTGTAGGGTCATGGAGTGAAATTTTACATTATAGAAATGGTAGTGTCACGCCCGAACCGCAAGGGCAATCATATGTAGCCTCATATACTGACCGACTTGGGAATGTTCAATCCGGCGCTCCTAGTCAACTGATATCAACAAACGCAGAAATGAACCCTACTATCAAATCATTACTGTTGTCAAGATCAGAAATGTAACGAAAAATTTTTTCATCCCTCAAAATCTTCCTAATCTATGAGGAAGAAATGTCGCAGATTGCCAGATTCCAAAATCTATTCGAGCCCGTCTCGAACGTACTCGTCCCTCTCACTCGCGCGTCATATGTACTGTCAACTCATTGGCCTTCAGTCCACTTTCACCTTTTTAGGTAAGCCATATAGGGAATCCCAATGCTGAATTTTTGGGTGTGGCCGTGCACTGCGTGAACGGGCTTTCCTCTTCTGCCTACAAGGAGCAGTTTCTGTGTTACCTCTATCTGCCGGAGTCACTGTGAGTCGGGACCTCAACTGTACTAATAAAGTAGTAATGAGTGATGAAGTACACCGTAGCAGAAACCTGAGCCGATAGCCTCCTGATGCAAATTTACGAGTGACATCAACCAGTGGAATGTAGAATTTTTTCACCGGCGGTGGGGCGCATTGGCTCAAGGGGGGAATGTAGCTGGATTTAAACATAGGGATCCGTGTGATCTTACGGCGCGTAACTATCTCGCCCCGCAAATGCCGCACAGCGAGAAATCAAAACGAAGTTTTGGTCGCTGGCAGCTGTCTAAAAGCATGGGCGCTAAATACCAAGAATTCGTCTCGATTTCTCGCTGTGCGCCATATTCTCTGTGTGAAGGTCGTGCATGCTTGTATGTGCGTTACCCGACAATCATTTGAGCACAGCCTTAGCTGATCATTCGCAATAATCGTCTGAGCTATTCCGAGGCGGCTGCATCACTTTAGAACAAATCTACATCAATAATTGCACAATAAGAAGAGATACGTGATTGAATTTGCGAAGAGTAATTGTTCTGGGAGACACGATGGTTGATCTTCCCTCCAGAAGACTGACTCAAGCATAGCCTAACTCTTAAAATGTATAGAAATATGCAAGCCAATCTGTCTTCGCCATGAGTGTGAGTTCCGACATAATCTGATGCACATTGGGCGAATGAGTATATATTGAACTCGTGTACTCAATCAGTGAGGCAAATCTTCAGGAATTGGATGGATGATGTAAGCTCTAAACTATATGCAGTTCTTGGTGTTTAACTAGTTACGGTTGCCTCTTAAACCTGAAATAGATTATTGAGACCCAATATGTCAAAGAACACATGCAAGACAGCTCATACTCACTCTCAAGGGACATCTTGATGGATAAAAAGTGGCCAAACGTTAGTTACCGTTGCAAATCAGAATGTTCCCAAATTGTTTGAACAAGTAACTGTTATCACGTGTCTCAAACAAAAATTATATTCCCAAATCGTCTCAAATATTCAGAATGTAATCCTTGTTTGCGACAATTGTCATCTGTAACTAGTTTGAACCATTCTGACCCATTAAATTAGACGCCGCGCCGGTAACTCATAATTTGCTTCTTTTGGCTAAGATCTATGAAGATGTCACTTGGGAGTGAATGTGAGCTGTCTTGTCTGTGATGATCGAGATGTCGGGTCTAAATTATCTACTTTTGTTCTGACAGACAGCTGTAACCAGTTATACACCAAAAACTATAACCGATATAACCGATTGCTCATAACTTACGCTTATAACTTATAACCAATTGCTCAAAGACTTATAGATCAACGCCTTCTTCGATAAATCGACTCTCTGATTCCTCCAACTTTTATTCAATTCATCTTTACTTTTTGATTCTCATGAGCAAATCCTTATCATAGACTTTGAGACCAAAGCTTCCATTATGAATCACTTTCGTACTTTCTGAGACTTAGATTCGTTTCAGAAGTTGCATCAACTCATCTCCTGATGACAAGAGAACTCATATTTTCATAGCAAAAGCTTGGAGACTTTGAGATCAGAGCTTCCATCGATCAAAATATTCCTTGCGGATACCCGAAGACTTTGAGATCAAATCTTTCACGGATGAAATCACCCTGCCGTCCTCTCTATTGCCTTAATATAGTTTTTTACTAAACCTAATTTGATGTGGAGTGGTGGCAGGAATACTTTCGTAGGATCAATTAAGGGCTCAGCGATGGCGTTCTTCACACCTTGCACAATGTGCTCTCTTTTGGGCCAATCTTCTTTGACGTAGTTCTCAGCTCTCATAGGAGAGTCCCATTCGCAAATAAAACACATATACTTCGTATATCTCAACTGTAACCCAAGAACAATGCTAATAATTTTGAAATCACCACATAAATTCCAACCATATCGTTTGTAATTAACTTTTTCGAGGAGATTCTTGACATTTTCATAGTTCTCTTCACTTTGTGTACGGTAAAAAATGGGAATGGTAGGCCTATCATTTCCATTATGCAGTAAAATAGCTCTTGAACTGGTTTTGTTCGAGTCGATAAACAGACGCCATTCCTCGGGAACGTGCTCACATTGAAACTCATCAAAAAGACCTTTGATATCACGGCAGTACACATTTTTCCTCTCCTCACTGAAATATTCTCTAAACTCTGACTCTCGATTTCTGGAATATGTGATGCGAACTCTTTTTTCGAGAAGGTTCATTTCTCTCAATCGAGAAGCTAGAAGTTCCGCTTTCCTCTTTGAGAGCTCTAAATCTCTGATCGTACGAAAATTACACATTAATCAATTGACGGAAAGTGATGGAGAAATGGTTGTTTAGGTGAAGCAAAATTTGATGTGTTGATTCTGAGAAATGATATTTGAATATAAAATAATAGATTTTTGGAAAATTTTGACATTTTCAATTTCGAAGAGTCATTTATCGAGAACTGTCGAATAGATTAAGCTATGAATCCTTTCAGGACATCTTCGTATGGTGCTCTACCACTCACATTAATTTGATAAAGATCGGTCGAAAGGGTGAGAAAAAACCGTTGTCGAAAAAAACAGGTGTAATAACAGATTCTAACGGACATGCATGTCGACAGAGATAGTTGAATTGGTAGAGGACCGGGGATGACCCTGGAGGAAAAAACGTGCCTTACAATAGAAAGATATCGTCAAGTCGAACAGAATAGTGGAAGCTGATTGAGTATGAATGGTGATTTTTAGAATAAACAAATGATCTGAATGGTAAAGTTTGTCAAAAATCTGTCGTCATGGAATGAATTCTATGATTTTTCGTCCACGGTTTCTCCTCAGCCTCCCGACCGATCTATCTCAAATTTATGTGGATGGTAGAGTACCATACAAAGATGTGCTGAAAGGATTCATAGCTCAATCTATTGAACAGTTCTCGATTAATGAGTGTCGAAAAGTAAAAATGTTAAAATTTCCAAGAAATTATTAGGAACTTTTAGAGTTTATGTCTAGAAAAACTTCATAAGGGGAGTTGAATGAAATGTTCATCTGGCCATTTTTGATCGAATGGTTGATACGAAATCACGTTGAAATGTATGGGAAAAGAACTGTACATGATCTTTTTCCCATCTATAGAGGATTCATGATTCAATTGGTAGAGATAGATATGAATGAAAATTACACATCAAACAATTGACAGGGAATGATGAAAAAATGGTTGTTTAGGTGACGCAAATTTTGATGCGTTGGTTCTGAGAAAAGGTATTTGAATATAAGATAATCGATTTTTGGAAAATTTTGACATTTTTATTCTCGAAGACTTATTAATTGAAAACGGTTCCATAGAGTGAGCCATAAATCCTTTCAGCATATCTCTGCATGGTGCTCTACCACCCATATGAATTTGGGAAAGATCGGTCGAAACGCTGAGGAGAAACCGTGGACGAAAAATTAAGTTGTACAGTCATACATACGAACGGACACGGACAACAACAGAGAAAGTTAAATTGTTGGAGGACCAGGGATAAGCCTGGAGTAAAAACTCAAGATGGGAAGATCTCGGCGAGAGAAACAAAATGGTGAGAGCCGATTCGCTATGGATGAAGATTTTCAGGGAGGAAGATTGATTTGAGTAAAAGAATTGAGCAAAAATATCTTGTCACGAATACAACCCTTTCTCTTTGAGAAAGCAAAAACCTTGATTCATGTTCGAAAAACTGTTTACCACAGTGTGTGATTGCTGCAAATTTTCCAGCGACCACATTTTTCCAGAAATTGATATCAAATATTGAACTAGTAAATTGATGATGAAGTAAGACCTCTGATGTGTACCGTGAGGGGAATATCATCATAGGAACAGTCAACATTGCAGTAGCAATGAGAAGTTGAAAAGGGAATGTAGCTTATGTTCAATTTTTCTCTGATAAAAGAAGCAAAGGTACAGATGAAAACTCTCCACCTTGATTGGAAATATGTAAGGAGAGGGATGAGATGATCGAATCCCCTTTCTCATATTCATGTTGAGACAAGATTTCTCACCAAGCACTTTTCCAAAAAAACTACATGCTAAAGATATCTTCATTATCAGCCTAGACCTACAGACCAGGAGAATTAGATTTTTTTTGGCGGTGGAAGATAGGTGCAGGACACTCCATAGAACCATGTCTACTACTTCCGAACAAATTTCGCTGGCCGGAAAAAATTATTAACAATGAATTACTGTAAAAAACGACACTTTTCGAGGATTAATGCCTATAGCTCTGTGGGTATAACTTTGAGCGTGTTCGCTCTGGTCTCACCTTCTAGCTAGTGAAAAAAATCTACAGATTCAAAAAAATGTATTGCTCTAGCATATTTTTGGTTGGGATTACATAGGTTTGAACAAAAAAAAACCTATTATAAACAAATGGTAGTACTCTCCAATAGTTGACTAATGAGGCCGAAAACTCAGACAATCGATAGTCCTCATTGAGGTTACGAAGCATGCCAAAGGGACTAGGCGGCTAAGCATGGCGAATTGGCCCTTGTCAGGTATGGCCCCGGGAGCGATTTCCCCTAGTTACTAACCCCAAACTATGAGGAAAACAATACTTTTTGTATATGAGATGATTATTTGGTCTTATATATTAAACATCAAGGACGAAAAATCTACAAAATTACTCACAATACTTTTGGTTGGTTGGTTGCAGTGGTTTTTCCATTTTTCGCGATTGCACAGCTAAAAAATCAACGAAGAAATTGCGTTTAGTGAAACCGGTGCGAATTTTTTTAGTTTGGCGGATCTTAAAGTTCTTAACCGTATTGTATACCTTGTTTTAAGACCTTCGAAACCCGTTTTTAGAGTTGGAAAACATCGATCTAGAATATGCAAAATTTGGAGGTAAACGGAAATAATGGTTCGGACCGGCGAAAAGCTCCAAATGTGGTTGCACGGCGTGAAAATCATATGAAAACGATTTCATGCATTTTATCGCCAATTGACATGGTTTTAAATGATGGGGGCAAGTTGCTCGGCAAGTTGGGTACACATTTTCGTGAACCCCTAGAAATCACTTTCTGGGAAATTTTAAACAGCTTGCCTCCGATTTATAAAAATTAGACGTACTTCAGCTCATTTCGAAGTTCTTGAGACGAGCTTCCAAACGAGTTGAAGTACGTTCGAGAATATTGAGATGGGCTAAAGTTATTGAGAAATTGGCTTGATGAGGGTACCCTACATTAGTTGAAATCATAAAACATGTATTCAATACCAGTGTGGTGCCTCGAAGTCTCATTCATATATAATCAGGAATTGGTTCATTACTTCCATTGTTCCTATCTTAGAAATTGGTCATTGTAAACTCAAAATTTTACTCAACATCTGGGAGACCTATAATGCGACGCTCTGAAATTGAGGACTCGCTTTATCATACGATCATTATAAAACGTGTGATATGAGAGAAAAGTTTCCGATTCTGTATATACTATAGATATCAGGCTAGAATAGTCTAGACTTGAGCTCGGTGGTGTATCAGAGTTTCGAGAATGGCGTTTTGTCATCGCCTGATGTGAATTTTCTTTCAAATCTCAGACAAAGGTTACTCTTGAAAATTCTAGCAATTGCCAAAAAGAATTCTCAAAAAAGTCTACATTGAAATCCCTAATATGGATATGATTCCAATCTCAAACGAGTTCTCAAATATGTAATGCACACGCATTGCGAATGTCATCAAAATTTCCATGAACGAGTGCCGTCATTTGTGAAAGAATACACACACATACACGCAGCAACGAGCGCGAGCATCAGGCCATAGGCCAAAAGTCGTTAGATATAGCACATATATACAGCACCTAGTATAATGTTGAGCATATATTACTAATATCAAGTATAGCGCGACACGCGGTGCCTGCGCATAACATAGCAAACGCACCCCCAACTGAGAGCGTGTCCACATGGATTCCCAATCACGGATTCACTCGCACCGCGCCGAAAGATGACTCCGTCATCAAAAGTGGCTTTCCTGCTATCAAAGTGCGGAAGCGCAACGTATGCGTTGCTGCAGAACCTATCCATGAATGTGAAACCTATTACAAAAGAATATGACGAGCTCGTGACAATCATGCAACATCATTTGCACCCAAAGAAAAATGAGGCAATGGAGCGATCCAACCTTCATAGGGTTAAACAAGAGCTCACAGAATCGGTTGCTGAATATGCGGCACGTCTTCAAGAGCTATCGCTTCATTGTAATTCCGGAAATCTGAATTACGCACTTAGAGATCAGCTGGTATGCGGCATCAGAGATCAAGACACGAGAATAGCTCTTTCTAGCAAAGAGTATCTAACATATACCAGCGCTGTGAAGATGGCAGCCACACGAAGAGCAGCAGTGGAAAATGCCGAAAAAGCAACGATGAATCAGTGTTCAAGCAGCAGCGACTCAGCAGTCCAAAATCCACGAGCCAGAGATCGACAAAATCAGCAGCAAAGCAGAGGTAAACACAACTCAGAAAGAGCCAAGAACTTTTCTCGGAATTCAGAAAATCTCGTTTTTGTTGCGGTATGCAAGACAACCATGTAACGCGCTTCTGTCGTTTGCACGATAAATCTTGTAATTTCTGTAAAAAAACGGGACATTTGGAAAGAGTATGCATCACAAAGCATGGCAAGATGGCAGTATTCAAGCTCCTATTTTGTGATGATTATGATCCTAATGCTGGTAAGAAATGTCACACGCTAAGAGATAAGGGCGCTGCAAGCTCAGATTCGGACGCGTCAAATGATGATCAAAATTGCCCTTACGATTTCTATCCAATCCATTCCGAAGGTAAAATTCACAAAATAGAAGCAGAGCCAATGTTTACACAAATTGTTTTGAATAAAATTACTGTTAGTATGAAGATCGATATGGGTTCGTACGTGGCCGCAATATCCGAAAGTGATACAGAACAGCTCTTTCCAAATGAACAGTTGTACCAAAGTGATTTGAAATCAACCAGTTACGGTGATGTACAATTATATCCTCTGGGCAAATTGAAAATGCGAGCTTGTTATGCGAACCAAACCAAAGATTTAGAATTGTATGTGATGAAAGGTCGAGGTCCAAGGTTATTGAGTAGACAATGGCTGAAAATTTTTGGGTTATGGCCGCTGTACTTGTGACAATCGAAGTCAAATCAGGGTAATATTCTTTACGTGCAAAGTTCTGATATTCAAAAGCAAATGCTTGTGAAATTCCCTATTTTATTTTCAAATATTCGAGGCTGTTACAGGGGTAGAAAAATTGAGCCCATGTTCAAAAACGAGGTGAAACCATTGCACTTGAAGCCATATCATGCCCCCCTCTAGGAAAGATTGTAGAATATGCAAGATGTATTATGAGTACACTGGAATAACTGATAGTACTCCGTTTTATACATGTATTGTGAGAACATTATTAGAGATACAGTGGTTGTACATATTACTCGTTGCTCTGCCTAGAGCTGTCTAACTCGACAAGCTCTGAATGATCTCCACTGTCAGCGCTGTTGTATTTACTGTCACTGGAATGCTCACTCTCTCCTATTGCGGCCTTGTTTATGTTCAACTGGGAGTCACTTGCCTCAGGAATTTCACTTTCTTTGCTTTTTGCTCTCGCTTCACCGTCGGTGACTCTCTTGATTGATGATTCGTCAAATTCTTCCTGGCGAATTTTCCGTGTGACTCCACGAAGTTCGTCGATATTGAAGCGTTGCAATACCGCTACCGCGGGAAATTTGCTCAAAATTTCCACTAATGTTTCTTTGTCCAATTCTTGCACTGTCACGTTTTTCAAAAAATTTGCATTAATCTCCATTCGCACGTGTGTCTATCCACTTTCACTATCACTTCCGTATTATTCCTTTCACCCCTAACTCCTGAGTCTGATGAACAATCAAGCTTATCATCTGACTTTTCTGAAAATATAGTATCAGATCATGACAATTTGTCGAATATTGAATCTGACAAACAAGATTATTACTCTTCTGTATTGACGGACGTCCAGATGGCTCAATCTTGCGCTTATCCTTCATTGCCAGACATGACGTCTATTCAATTCAGCCGATTTGGGCATGAAATTTGGCACGAGCAAAAGCGGCTCTGTTCAAATAATCATTCTGATCTGGTATCTTTTCAGATGAAATACCAAATAAAATCTTCCCTCAACATGAGGGTAGAGAGTCGTGTTAACATTCTTAGCGAAGGTATGTCTTCTGAGTCCTTCGCGAATCCTCTGAACGTCAATAATTTTCCTAATCCTTATCTTTCTATACGTATTTTGAACATCAATTCATACCGATCATTTATACGACCATCCGGTTCCCATTCGATGAGTGCAGTCGGAAATGTAAAATATGATAAGCACGCGCGTGTTGTAGCGCAAACTCGTCTGCCTGATGAGATTGTCAAGTTTCTTGAATCTAGAAATGCATCAAGATTAATGATGGGCCTGATAAACCCTAATATTTTAAATTTTGACTCTCAGTTTCAGGGCAATGTCATATTTTCCTGGCAATTAAATTTATCTCGTACCGACTTGCAATATCTCAAGTTTGAACTTGGTTGGGACCTATATAAAACACTTGGTGGTCGCAAGACCGATCACAAATACTGGCCTGAGTATGAGGGCGGTTTTGAGCAATCTCGACCGACCAATGGAGCCCTTTACCTCGTTTTGTCTGAAATCGAGGCCGAGCCCCATGCCCATGTTCCAAGAAATAATAGAAAATAATTATTCCAATTCTTCCCACCTATGCCTGAGCATTGTGCGAGTACCACAGTACCATTTTCAGGTACCATTCCCAATTTTGATATTAGTAGAGTCTCGACACGCACTTCTATCTGATATGGCACCTCTCTTGCCTGAATGCGATACTTCAAAGACTCTTGAATTTTTTGGTCATGAAGAACTGACCTATCGTTTGAAATATATTAGCTTACCGCACACGCGCAGCTGTCCAAGTGGCTTAGGCAATTCAACCCCAATTCTGACGAGCTATTTCCGACATTCTATAGTCGTGATACTATGCTTACATTCGATGCAACCCATGGTCATTGATCAGCTGATCGATTTCTCTCAACCGATTCGAGGCCAATCAAGAGGCGCGGTAGCGCCTTGCTGGCGAGTATATGAAAGAGAAAAACATGTAAGAATGAGAGAGAGCGCGCGCAAGGCCGCCGTGCCTTATATACGCTGAGTTGGGGCGTTCTAACCTCACACATTTTTTCGAACTTACTTATTTCATGCTTTTCTGGGTTCAGGAGGGTCTCATTCCCTCTGAACCCATTATTTCGGTCCTCAAAAAGGATATTGGCGAGTCATTTCATCGCTGACAACGTTTAGTGCCAAAATATCTTGCTCACTAATTTCGACCCTTCGGAATTTTTTCGCCTCAAGATTTCAGCCGCGTCAAGACACTCGAAGTCGAACACAATCAATCGTTGATATCGACCACGCCAGATGGTCCACCGCGAGTCGCGAGACCGGGTGAAGACCGGGTGATATTTTGATGCGGCCGCGTGTGTAGTAGACGGCGTTATTCCGCTCCAGCAGGAACATTGAGTACCATGTTGTAACTTTTTTATTACTATTTTGGTTATATTATGTAGAGATAACAACAGAGATTGAATCCCGATTGATGCCAATTGTAGCACCGCCTGCAGCGAGCTTGTAGAAATCAGCTCTCATTGTTGGAGGAATAAGAGCCACATATTATTGTGGATTCTCTTGTCTGGAGTGATATAAGAATAATAGGCCAGAATATGTGTCATTCCCGCAATTGTGCAGTGTCCAGAGCTGATCTTTAAAAATATTTGCAGAATTTAGGATTTGGTCGTGAGAAAAAATGAGTGCCAGTATCAATCTACATTTCACAGCAGTGTATTGAATTTCAGTTTCCTTTACTTCAGTCAGACCCAACTCTGGAGCTATAAATTGTGCGTCTCAAAGAAAAGTTCATCATAAACCACTCTAGTTGAAGAGAAGTGCAACCAATAGAATATCCTTCGAAGTGCTTTTTCTGTCTCAATAAAAACCTGTCAATGTCCAACACATTAAGACTGATCGTCTCTCACATTTAGATGTTGTGAGTAGGTCAGTCCAATTGACGACTGCACAAGAACAGTTGTTGTGGTATATAAGCACGAGGGTGGTCCTGATTTCCCAAGTTTCACAGATACTTTCTCCCCCCCTCTGGATACCTTCTTTGAGCCGAAAAAACATGGGGAAAATTTTCCCCGAGCCCCTAGAGAGTGATTTAATAGTGCCTCAAAGAGCATCTTGCTTTGAAACTCAAGTAAAAAATAACGCTTTTTGTGATTTTTCTGTCCCTATGTTCGAGCTCTTGAAACTTAGTGTTTCTTCGCGAATGTAAAAAGAGGGAACATGTTCCCACGTAAAATTTGATCCTGAATCGAATTTCATCGTGACATTTGAACTAGGATGCCACCCAATACTCGTAAATTGCGTTTTCCGACGCGGAAAACATTTTTAGCGCGACTTTTCCATCTCATTCGAGTGTCTCAAGCGTCACTTACTCCCTCAAGATTAATCTAAACCACCTATTTTCATGTAGAAAAAGACGCTGAATTGCAATCCATCGTTATTTCCTAGGTATAATGTGGCCCAAAGTGAGAAAAATGCGTTTTCCACCGAGAAAGTACCTTAAGCGATTCTTCCACGCCCGAATCGAGTGTCTCAGGCGTCACTCACTCTCTCGGGATCAATACGAATGACCTAATTTCATGTAAAAAAAACACGCTGAATTGGAATCCATCTCCAATTACCAGGTCACTCACTCTCTCGGGATTGATCCCAACGTCCTGATTTCATGTAAAAATCTACGCTGAATCAAAATTCATCGTTATTTTTCGGGTACAACGACGCTTAATGTGAAGAAACCCGTTTTTCCTCCAGAATGCACCGAAATCCATGAGAGATGACGAATTCCTGGGTAAAATTCATAAAAAGTCTGGAATCAACCTAGTCAATTTGAAAGACAGCTTAAAGTCCCTACAAACCATTGTGATTCTTAAAGAACTTAGTCATCATTCTCCACCAGAACATTTTGATACTCGACACAAATAGGGATATCATGAGTCAAAAGGATTTACACCTCAGGCATCTATTGGAAGAAAAAATTTACGATATCTGATTCAGATGGGATAGTCGATACTCTTTATCACGCTTCGACTAGGGAGATGCATTTATAAACAAGAGTGGAGATGTCGAGTGACTCAAGTTAACAACATAACACGAGCCTTCGACTCATAAAATTATGAAGATCTTTCCTCTTCGATCCTCATCTCCTTCAGAACGGTCATCTTACTTGCATCTGGATACTGTCTTTTATCCCTTGTTAAACTTAGCTATATAGAATGCAACTGGGTTTTTGATCGTCTGTGCGCAAATGAGTAATTTGCGTACTGTTTTTCGCTCTCCATTTGCTCACAGAAGATAAAAAAACATAGTATGATACTCGGGCGCAATGGTTTTCTCCTTCTCATGACTATTTAGACCCTCACCTGCGGCTCGGGCCTAAAAAAGTCACTCGAACTGCGAAAACCATCGTTTGCGCCCTTGTATGATAATAAACTATTCTGGTATATTTTGGCTCTGGAAATCATAGTCACAGCAGAAGACTCTTTTGTATAGTCAGATTCGACATGGATTCAGATTTGAAAGTATACCAGAGAGTAATTTAGGGAAGCATTGTGATTCCAGAATCTCGATCGGTTCCCCAGGGACCTACTTATCCGCAACTCACTAAAATTTCATGACAGCTTGACGTTGCTCGTCGTTAACTGCCAAAACGACCGACGTGAATCGACGCTGACAAAAGGCTGGGAGCAGGGCCTGGACTTCTAGAGCGGCCATAGGATCCCATTTTCACATAAAATGCTAGGATTGCGAAGCGTGTAAGGTTTGGTTCGATGACCGGCCGCAACGTACGAGCAAGGGACGCTACAATCTTCGCGTGAGATAGGGACCTTACCCGTGAGGGTTGGGTTAGAGTAAGCTCGATTGATCTCTTTCTGGATTAGGCGGCCGGAGTGCATAGACGTTTTCGTACGAGATACTTTTATCTCGCGATGATTGGAGGTGATTTCAACAAGACGCCATTGTCGAATTAGATTCAGCCTAGATCTTCATCCGATAGTGAGCGCCTTTAGGAATGGCTGTGAAGAGAGTTTGTCACGGATCCCGAAAATCCCCATGAGGCCAAGTGAGACAGTTTTTCGATTTTGGCAGGAACTCTCCCTTAGGTCCCTTTACAGAGACCAATTTTACGGCAGAAATGATGGTGACCTCTGATTTGGCATGGATTTGGAACGTTCTGACCATTCCTACGTGAGTCAGTGACTGCTGAGACCCTCGAATCGAACGGAAGAGACATTTTGGTCAATTCACATTAGTCTCGAGAGAGTGAGTGACGCCTGAGACACTCGATTCGGGGGTGGAAGATGCGCTTAGGATGCTTTCTGGGTGGAATAACGCATTTGTTCCACGTTAGGCATCGTTGTTACTGAGAAATGATGATGAATTTCGATTCAACGTGGTTTTTTACATGGGATCAGGTCATTAAGATCAATCTCGAGGAAGTGAGTGAAGCCTGAGACACTCGATTCCCGCGTGATGGACGCGCTTAGGGTGCTTTCTCAGTGGAAAAACGGATAATTTCTCAAGTTAAGCGTCGTTGTACCTGAGAAATAACGATGAATTTAGATTCAGCGTGGTTTTTGACATGAAATCAGGTCGTTGAGATCAATCTCGAGAAAGTGAGTGACGCCTGAGACACTCTATTCCCGCGTGAAAGATGAATTTAGGTAGCTTCCTTGGTGGAAAAACACATTTGTCTCACGTTAGGCGACATTATACCTGGTAAATAACAAAGGATTCCAATCCAGCGGTTCTTTTTACATGGAATTAGGTGGTTTAGATTAATCTTGAGAGAGTGAGTGACGCCTGAGACACTCTATTCCCGCGTGAAAGATGAGCTTAGGTAGCTTCCTTGGTGGAAAAACACATTTGTCTCACGTTAGGTGACATTATACCTGGTAAATAACAAAGGATTCCAATCCAGCGGTTTACTTTACATGGAATTAGGTGGTTTAGATTAATCTTGAGAGAGTGAGTGACGCCTGAGGCACTCGATTCGGGCGTGAAAGACTCGCTTAAGGTACTTTCTCAGTGGAAAAGCGCATTTTTCTCACGTTAGGCGACATTTTACCTAGGATTGAGGATGAATTCTAATTCAGCGTGTTTTTTTACATGAAATTAGGTCGTTCGTATTGATCTCGAGAGAGTGAGTGACGCCTGAGACACTCAATTCGGGCGTGAAAGACTCGCTTAAGGTGTTTTCTCGGTGGAAAAACGCATTTTTCTCACGTTGGGCCACATTATACCTAGGAAATAACGATGGATTGCAATTCAGCGTCTTTTTCTACATGAAAATAGGTGGTTAAGATTAATCTTGAGGGAGTAAGTGACGCCTGAGACACTCGAATGAGATGGAAAAGTCACGCTGAAAATGTTTTCCGCGTCGGAGAACGCAATTTACGAGTATTGGGTGGCATCCTAGTTCAAATGTCACGATGAAATTCGATTCAGGATCAAATTTACGTGGGAACATGTTTCCCCTTTTTACATTCGCGAAGATAAACTGAGTTTCAAGAGCTCGAACATAGGGACAGAAAAATCACAAGAAGCGTTATTTTTTACTTGAGGCACTATGAAATCACTCTCTAGGGGCTCGGGGAAAATTTTCCCCATGTTTTTTCGGCTCAAAGAAGGTATCCAGAGGGGGGGGGGGAGAAAGGATCTGTGAAACTTGGGAAATAAGGACCACCCTAATAAGCACTGATCTCTGGTGCTGCTCTGATTACTTTTTAATATTATTTTTCCATTGCGTATTACTCTCATCCAAAGGTCTCAGCTAGACTCTTAC
Source organism: Eretmocerus hayati (assembly GCA_029851415.1). NCBI lineage: Eukaryota > Metazoa > Arthropoda > Insecta > Hymenoptera > Aphelinidae > Eretmocerus > Eretmocerus hayati. The sequence continues at coordinate 255,559 of CM056743.1, read as the reverse complement.
TCATATGGTATATTATGGATTTTACTTCCTTGGCGTGTCCCTCACATTCTTGCCATATACTTTGTGAGCGTGATGGCATAGGTTAATTTTTGATTAGGATCAGAAAGTTGTACAAGGTTCTTCTATTTCATCAAGAATATTATGGAGAAAGAAAGGCACATGTACGCTCTTGGTGGGAAGTGATGAGTTCAAATTGAAAGAATGATTGGTTGAGAAGTCAATCACTGAACAAACTGGATCCATACATCTATCCGGAAGTATCTTGAGGATCATTTCATCAGAAATCTAAACTTATCACATGTTGCTATTGAACCTTCATTCCCCTCAGAATGAGTTTGCACAGATTGCTCCAACTTCTTGATGTGTTACGAATTAGCAATGTGCGACATGGAATTTGTTTCAGTATTTGGTTCTTGAAAAATGTTGGATAACAGATGTAGTGTCATAATTCTATGTTCCATTCATTAATTAGTTACTAGTTATTCACTTTGATAATTATTATCTTGTCTTGCTGAAGAGTGGATGTGGTTCGTCATGTGGGGAATTTCCACAATCTAAAAGTTCCTCGTGATCCAAAAACTTTCTCTTGCAAGCACCATCACAAGTGGAGTAAGGAATCTTTGTAAGTGCCTCTCGCAAATCTCTCTCTCCCCTTTCTGAGCTTGGAGATTGTATTCGTCCCTAAATGCGCCCTCGTTAATCGTGCTCGGGCTTGATTCACCCGAACGGTCAGCGGGCCGATTTGTAAATAAAATTTCTTGAATATATGCCCTTTCATTCTCAATTTTAATCGAGTGTGTGCTCATCCAGTGCTCCCCCCCCCCCTGATTTCTTGAACAATTCCAGCAATCGCTCACTCCCTGAGTTTCTCATTGGAAGCAGGCTTTGCCTGCAAGTGACGAGTCACCAAAACCGTCACAAAGCTACCCCAGATTAAAATTCGCTGCTGAATGCTATCAGCAGGATGCTTTCTCACGTCGAAATGTGACTATCGGTGTAGACCAGTAGATTATGATTTTGAAGTTCTAGTCTATTGCTAGGAACATAAAAATAATTTATATGTTTTTTCGTCAACGGTTTCTCCTCATCTCTCCGAGTGATCGTTTCGAAATTCATGTGGGTGGTGGAGGACCACACAAAGATGAGCTGGAGGGATTTATAGCTCAATCTATTGAACAATTCTCGATTAATGTGTCTTCGAAAATGAAAATGTCAACATATTCCAAAATTTATTCCAAATTTCTCGAATTATCTTCCAGAAAAAGTTCATGAGGAAAGTTGAGGTGAGCTAATCAAGTCTTCATCTCGTTATCCTTGATCGATTGGTTGATACGGAATTTCGTTAAAGTGTATAGAAAGAGAACTGTACCTCATTTTCCTCCATTGATGGAAGATCTATGAAGTAATTGGTAGAATGGAAATTTCACATTAACCCATTGATGGGAATTTACGAGAGAATGGTTGTTTAGGTGACGCAAAACTAGTTTTGCTGTTTTTGAAAAAAAGATATTTGAGGATAAAATAATCGATTTTTCGAAAGTTTTGAATCTTCTATCTTCGAAGATTCATTAATCGAGAACTATTCCATAGAATGAGGTTGAATCCTCCCATCATATCTTTGCGTGGTCCTCTACCACCCACATGAATTTCAGAAAGATCGGTCGAAAGGCTGAGGAGGAACCGTTGTCGGAAAGAACAGGTATACGCACCCATACTAACGAACATGTACATCGACATAGAGAGTTAAATTCGTAGAGGACATGGAATAAGCCTGGAGGAAAAAACGTGACTTACAATAGAAGAATATCGACGAGAGGAACAAAATGGTGAAAGCTGATTGGCTATGAATGGTGATTTTTCGAATAAAAAAATGATTTGACTGGTAAAGTTAGTGCAAAATCTGTTGTCACGAAATAAATTCTAGGATTCTCTGTCCACGCTTTCTCCTCAGCCTTCCGACCGATCTCTCTGAGATTTATGTGGATAGTAGAGGACCATGCAAAGGTCTGCTGGAAGGATTCAAAGCTTCCTTTATTGAACACTTCTCGATTAATGAGTCTTGGAAAATAAAAATGTCAAGATTTTCAAGAAATTATTCAGAATTTTCCGAATCATCTTCTAGGAATAATGTCTAAGGTAACTTGAAGTGACCTAATGAAATCTTCATCTCCCCATTCTTGATCGATTGGTTGATACGGAATCGCGTTTAACTGTATGGAAAGAGAACTGTACATGATTTTTTTTTTCATTGATAGGAGATTCATGAATTAATTGCCAGAGATAGATATGAATGAAAATTCCACATTAACCAATTGACGGAGGATGATGGAAAAATGGTTGTTTAGGTGACGCGAGATTTGGTGTGTTATTTTTGGAAAAAGATATTTGAATATCAAATACCGTCAAATTGGGTAACTTTGGTACAGTGGGTGCAACTTTGATACACCCCTGAAAAATGACTTTCAGAGCTGCGTTCGGCAAGGTAAACGATTCTATCGCTCTGAAACCTATTCTCCCCTCTTGGCACACGCATAAACAATGTGTTGAGCCACCGTAGATCCCGCGGAACGATTGTACTCGTTCATTGAAGCTCTTCCCGAAATGGCTGATTTAGCAGCGATACGCGAGTGGTCCAGTTAGTGTACCTGGCAAAAAGTGTTCCAGAACGATCTACGGGAGCATAATGCTACATTTCGACCACATATATCACCATATTGAAGAAACCATCGTTACATTGGGGTATTTACAGCATTGCGAATTTTAATGAATGAAAAACAGGAATAAAACCCATGAAAAAGTGTACCAAAGTTACCCCACTCTCCGTAAGAAGCATGAGGATAGGGTAACTCCATTACAACTTCCTATGACAGCTTCTAGAAATTTTGCCTTGATTCGAGTGATGGTCTACGAGGTTTTAGAATGTTTCAAACAGCTTAATATAAGACTTCTGAACGATTAAAATTAGTTTATTCACATGGTGGTCGGTAGAGTTGAAATATTTTGTAAGTGTACCAAAGTTGCCCAGTCGGGGTCTAACTTTGGTACACTTCTTTAACTGCTAATAGCTCCGGCTTAAACTCATCAAATTGAACTTTGTAACCCGTCAATCGAAATCTGAAACTGTAAGCTTGAGATTGACCACTAATAGAAGTCGTTTAGGCAATGCATGTTGGAATGCCGAGCCAAACAAAATGAAAAGCACCGAAAACGTACCAAATTTACCCAATTTGACGGTAATCGATTTTTGGAAAATTTCGACATTTTCATTTTTGAAGACTCATCAATCGAGAACTGTTCAATGGAGTGAGTTATGACTCCTTTCAGCACATCTTTGCATGATCCTCTACCACCCACATAAATTTCAGGAGGATCGGTCGAAAGGCTGAGGAGAAACCGTGAACGAAGAATTACTTTGCACAGACACATATATACACACGGACACGGACAACGACAGAGAAAGTTAAATTCGTGGAGGACCAGTGATAAGCCTGGAGGAAAAACCGTGACTTACAATAGGAAGATTTCGGCGAGAGGAACAAAATGGTGAAAACCGATTCGCTATGGATGAAGATTTTTAGAATGAAAAATTAATTTGAGTGGAAAAGTTGAGCAAGAATATCTTGTCACGAATACAACCCTTCCTCTTTGAGAAAGCAAAAAGAATGAAGCAAATTTGTCACGTACAACCAGAAATATTGCGAAAAAATCCTCGGCGCCCAATTTTAGATTGCACCAAATATTAGCTTTGGTTAGCTCGTGGCGTGTGAGAAACGGTGAACTTCAATATCGAGCGCCTAGGATTTTTTCGCAATATTTCTGGTTCTACGTGACCAATTTGCTTCATTCTTTTTTTAATCTGGGGTAGCTTGAGACAAAACCGCGATTGGCTGGTTTCATTTTCGGATTCCTCCTCATCTAATGGATGTATCTCGAGATTTTAATACTCAATGAGAGGCGTGTGCAAAAATTATAAATAGTTAGCTCTCAAAAATCGCCTATACAAGATATGATAATGATTCAAACGGGATTCTGAAGAGTAGACTTCTAGGTATCGCCCTGATTTCCCCCAAAACTGCATCTTTGTTTATGAAAAAGTTACGCCACTTCTCTTATAAAAAATATTATAAACAAATAGGGTTGTTCAAAAACGGTTCAACGAATTGTCACCAAATTTGGTATGCTTATTAACCTCAATAAGGACTATCAATCGTCTGTGTTTTCGGACTCATTAGTCAACTATTGGGGGATTAATAACTATTTGTTTATAATAGATCTTTCTTTGTTCAAACCCATGTAACTCCAACAAAAAATATGCTAGAGCATTACATTTTTTTTAATCTGTAGGTTTTTTCACTGGTTAGAAGGTGAAACCAGAGCAAACTCGCTCAAAGTTATACCCACAGAGCTATAGGCATTAATCCTCGAAAAGTGTCATTTTTTCCAGTAATTCATTGTTAATAATTTTTTCCGACCAGCGAAATTTGTTCGGAAGTGGGTAGACATGGCTCTATGGAGTGTCCTGCACCTGAAAAAAATAAAACCAGCACCTATCTTCCACCGCCAAAATGACGTCCTTTTCGAGCTAATCCTACTGGCCTATACAAGAATCAAGTTCTTCATTCCAGTGTAGAAAACTTGTACTCGCAGACATATTTTAGTTCATCACCTGCTTAAATGAGAGTTCGAAAGATGGGTCCATGATTACATTGCATAGGATTTCTATCTGGCTAAACTCTGGATCTGACGATTGGAAAACTTGATGATTTGTTGAAAAATGATTAGGATCAGAAAAGAGTACATGACTTCAGGTGGCAGTCCATCCACCTCAAAATATTGAGTAGAAAATACATACATTACATTGATCATGCACGTCACCAAAAATGGTGGAAGCATAATCAACAGGAATTGTGATGTCCGTTAAACTTGATTGTACCATGAAGAAATTTTTGACGCCAAGGAAAATCTTGTAGTATCTTGCAGAAGGGGTATACTCTCAATGTAGCTTATTCTCTTTCCTACTCTCTATACCACCCAATTTCAATGATGAGATCATACATGAACTCGACCTTGGACCTTTCCGTCCTCAGATTTTAGTCCAACGTACACATCTTCAATAGCTGGGATGAAATCAGAATTAAAATTGAAATAGTTATCCTGTGAGTTTTGGTTTTAGTGTGGGGAGAAAGGCGAGTGTACAGTATAAGATAAAAAGGAATTTCCAACAGAAGAAAACTCATACCCATTAATTCCAAATTTGTTGGATCAGCTTAATCATTTTGATTTCTTCCCAAAGAGATGGCTCTGTGACAATGCATATGTTTCTCAACACTGTGCGAAAACCAAAAACTTGAACAAATTTCAACTAGGACATTGATTACTTGTGACACATCAAGAAGTTGAAGTATTTCGGGGGATTTCAATTTGAGAATGGAGATTCAATAGCGTTAAATGAGAAGTGCTTTGACTCCTGATAAAATGACCCTCAAAGTACATCCAGATGAATGTATGGATCCAGTTTCTATAATGATTGACTTCTCCGCCTTAAATTTTTCCAAGTTGAACCTACCATTTTCTCTGAGAGCGTAAACGTGCTTATCTCTCTCAATAATAATTTTGATGATTCAGATGAACCCTGAACATTGAGCAGACAAAAAATCGAGCGAGGCGCTGTGCCTTATGTACTTTGAATTGGGGGTTTTCTAACCTCACATTTTTCCCACCTTACTTATTACAACCACCCGGGTGCATTCACATCTTCTGCCTCTCTATTCAGGGCTGATTTAATAAGGACTCACTGTTGGTGTCATCAATCTTCCGATTCTGACAGCTGGGGCTTTTATTTCGCTTCGCCAGTTTTCACCCCCTTAAAAAATTTATCCACTCGAGTTTCATTAGAGCTCGAACGCAGCTTCGACTTTCATTAGAGCTCAAAGGTAGCTTCGGTTTGAGAGCTGTCGACGAGTGAGAGAGAAAAGGAGAGAGAGAAACAGAGAAGATCCGTCTGCTTTGTTTACATCGGCATACCGCGGTTCCGCAATCTCAATTATACAGCTGCGGGTATTATTTCGTTTGGACAAAATATATCCAAAATGTTTGTATCTTCATGGAATAACGAGTTTGTGGGTGAAATATTATTGAACGTGGTATATTGTGAAAACCTTTGCCAGCTGTATATGGTTTCTTCGCCCCATCAGATTTGGAGTTTGGATGCAACTTGAAGTCTCGAAGAGTATGCAATGCAGAACTGAATGTCTTCAGAATCAGGAGCATTTTCCAAGTACAGCTCCTTGATGTTCAATAAGTTACTTCAACTGCGTTGATACATGTGATCTTGCTCTTCATCTTCTCTTTTTCCAAACATTCAGTGAGAAGTGGTGTATGGGAAGTTTCAGTGATTGATTATGTGTCCTGATTTTCATGCATACACAGAATAATCTGGATAAATTGAGATTGAGCGGTCACTATTTTACTCTTGGTCTATTGATATTGCCATCAAGAGTTGATATCATTGTGAGGACCACACGATACAATTCATCATTTTGACTGCTTCTCAGTTGATTTTTGAGTTTTACTTATTAGTGTAATCAAGTGAGAAGCTTTAGAGTTGGTATGTAAAACAGCAAATATTGGCAAGGTGTCAAGCGAGTTCGATGGAACTACCACACACTTCCACAATCTTTCAGAGCCAGAGCAACAACTCTTCCATCATCACAATCATACATACAGCTCATGGGTCCATGTAGTACTACGAGGAAATTCCAGCAGAGTTATTGCTGCTCCAAGAAAGTTTGAAATTCATGTGTTGTAACTGATGAGTTGAGATGTGATGTGAAGAAGATATTAAGTGCTCCATAAGATGGGAATATGGATTTCTGGACTTGATAGGAGTTGAAGCTTGAAATTCTGCTCACAACTTTTGACTATCAGTGAATCAAATGTTCATATAGGATAGCAAAACTTATGTCACTCAAATTATCTTGTGACTAAAGTTGACTTGGAGCGGCTTTTGCTCCCCTTGTATAATTGAGGGGGCGGGTGGAACAAGGGCCTAATTACAAAATGCTCATTCCGAGAAAAATGATGAAAACTAATTTTACCTTGCCCGTGGCATGATTCGATGCGCATACCTGGCTTATTTCAAAGACTTTTGGCATCCCTAAAACAACTGCACAGGAATTGGAAGGTAGCTGGCGATTTTTAGGGGTATACAGCCATTCGAAAAAATGTAATTTGACCCTCTTTCCCAATACTGGGTCAATTTTTGGGACAACCACTTCACTAAAAGTTCGAAAACGATGCGAAATCGAGTTCAATGACCTCCAAGTTTCATCAGCGTATCTATGGGTACGTCACACAAGATATCCGATTGCGATTAAACGTCTCAATGCATTTTCATCAATTCTGCACGTGAAAGATGGTTCTACTGAGTGTATGAGACTGAGGTCACTCAATATTCACTTAGCAAGCATGAAGATACATTTTTTGAATGCCGAAGAACATGATTTGATAGCCAGAATTGGTAGAAAAGAGATATGGAGGTCATGAGCATTTTTTGAAAATTTTTTCGTAAAAATTAGGCCCTTTTTACCAATACCCCATCACTCAGGCCTTTTATCCCGATATCGATAGTGGAGTTAGGTCCTTTTGAACGAGTTTCTCTGGTGACTTGGGCCTTTTTTACCAATATTTTTGCACTTAGGCCCTTTCTACCAATACCGTTGCACTTAGGCCCATTTTACCAATAACGTTGTTTTTAGGCCCTTTTTACCAATACTGTTGCACTTATGCCCTTTCTACCAGTATTCCTGTATTTAGGCTCTATTCATCAATACCCTTGTACTAGGACCCTTTTTCCGAACCAAATTTTCTTGTAGCTTGGGTTTTTCAGAAATTCTTCGAGGTCTCGATGACTTTGTGGGCACCTCTCTCTGCAGTGATAATACTTTTATATCACTCGTGCTGGAAACCACTCCGTTCCCAGACTTACTGACGCGAGTAGGGAGGCTCGCAAACACGCGTTTTATCAGGCATTTGCGCCACGAGTAGACGAGAAAACAAGCCGTTTCCATGCTTCGTAAAAATCACCAGATATTACTAAATGACATCACACACACGCACACGCATACAGCGCCACAACTGGCGACTGCCACCGTGGTAGGTTATGTATGGGAAGGATAATAAATAGAAGTTTGTAAAAATGAATAAAGAAGAACAATTAATGACTCCACCAGACTCCACGCATAGATTAATGATGGGTACGCAAATCGTAGAGTGAGACTTTTAATTGGGGTTAATTTTGAGCAGTTCCTGACGCTCTCAGAAATGGAGTGAATAATCATCAGTATTGAGATGAAATCACAGATGAGAAAATATCAACAAATGCACTTCTATAATCATACAGTTACTGCAGCTTATTATGAGTCTTTGCCAAAGATCATGGTGCAACCAAAGATGTGCCAACTCAATCTAACAATTTTTTGACGACTCTTAACTATACTTACAAGGAGAGGACCAGACCTTTGGATCACCAATCTTGTCCAAAATTTTTTTGCAGTTTTGTATTACCTAGAATATGAAGAATCCAGAGTAACTCCGTCAAATGGGCCTCCTGTTCAAAGTTACAGCCCATGACATTAACATTTCCCTCATAGGCCTATGTTAAAAAGTGATATATATAGATATACTGTCAACGTTAACATTTTTGCTTGTATCTCTGGACCTTCATATTCTAGGTAACACAAAACTGTGAAAAAATTTTGGAAAGGATTGGTGATCCAAAGGTCAGGTCCTCCCCTTGTTAGTTTCAATTTCAAACTTTTGAATCAGGCAAAATATTCCAAGTTCATAAAGAGCCCTCGGTAATACAAACAGACTAAGAACTTGAAAAGTTGATGTACATAGAGAAAGTTATAAAATGAAGTGTGAGAAAGTTCTGTCAGATCCCGCGGTGATATTCCTAGATTATAAGAAACAGGCTGCTAAATGGGCATGCCTTGTTACTAATCTCAAAAGTTATTTGGCAATGGAGATATTTAAGAATTCAATCCACGAATTCACACAAAAGGGACTTGATCGAGTTTACGAACCAGTTGGTATTTTGAAAAATTACTTGTTATTCATGAAGATGTGGAATAAGTGGATAGAGAGTATTGATGATTGGAACGAAAAGTAACAAAATAAACTAAATGGAAGTGAAAGAAATAATTCTATTATAGCTTCATGATTGAGCAATACTAAGAACTGAAAAATGACCCTCCCAGTCCGAATAATATAATTTTCCAGATTCTCCCTTGGATTTTTCCAACAAATGATCAATGATGCTGAAAACATCACCACCTCAAAATTTATATGAAAGTGTGTGAAGGCCAAGAGAAAAATGCTCTACTTCTTACATGGCACCCCACGGTTTCATAACATATGAATTTTAAGGTGGTAATGTTTTCGTAATCTTTGATCATTTGTCCGAAAGTTCCAAGTGAGAATCTGGAGAATATGGACACGGAGGATCATTTGTAATTTCTCAATATCTTTCAATCATGAAGCTATAATACAATCATTTGTTCAACCTTTATTCATATTGCACATTTGAGCGAGTTGAATTATATAAAAAAAACTCATTGTTTAATAGTAGTTGTGTGAAGAGAGAACTGATGATTGGAACGAAAAGTAACAAAATGAAATAAATGAGAGTGGAACAAATAATTGTATCATAGCTTCATGATTGAACAATATTGAGAACTAAAAAATGATCCTCCTAGTCCACGTAATGGTATTTTCCAGATTCTTCCTTGGATCTTTCCAACAAATAATCAATGATACTGAAAAAATCATCCACCTTAGAATTCATAAGTCATGAGAGCGTGAGGTGGCCAAGCAAAAATGCTGTACTTCTCCTTCACATGGTACCTCACACTCTCATGACATATGGATTTTAAGGTGGTAATGTTTTCGTAAACTCTGATCATTTGTTCGAAAGTTCCAAGTGAGAATCTGGAGAATAGTGTTACACAGACAGGGAGGACCATTTGTAATGTCTCAATATAATCCAATCATGGAGCTACAATACAATCATTTGTTCAGCTTTTATTTATATTCCACATTTTAGTGAGTTGAATTATGTGAAAAAAAAAACTTGTGCTTAATAGTGGTTGTGTAATTTTGTTACATGAACTGGGTGATCACTTGTAAGTTGTCAATATTGCTCAATCGTGAAGCTATGATACAATCATTTGTTTTTTTTTTATATTTATTCTTCACTTTGATCTTGGGGGATATGGTTGAATCATGAACCTATGATACAACCATTAGTTTCACTTTTATTCATTTTTCACTTTTTAGTGAGCTGAATTCTGTACAACAACACTCATCGTTTATTACAGTTGTGTAATTTTCAGGGTTATGTAGCGTTCCCTTGTCGATCTTAGCTATAGCACGAAACGCGGAAAATATAACTAGAAGGCAGCAAGCACGGAAACAATACCTAAACAGACGAAAGCATGGCTGCAGCAGACGAAAAAATGAGGGTGCAAAAACACGCTAATTAATTAAAAAAAACAAGGGAAACAAGAGGGTGAGCACTCGTGATATAAAATAGCATATGCGACTTGTGCTGGCCACTGCGTTTTTTCCGCGGAACTCGTGCTGGACGTCGGCTACGCCGCGGAAACACGCAGTTTCCAGCACTCGCCGCATAATATACTATTTTTCGTAGTCCCATTCGTGCTGAGATTCGATTCCTAAACGAAGCTCTCTTTCAGATTTTCATTGTTATAATGTTTCATAATCGGTGTTGGAAGTATCTCTCATGGTATGCTTGAGACTTTGTTGTCCATTTTGGAAGTACCAGTGATGTACACTCGCGAACAAGGTGAACTGTAATGGAATGACGGTCAGCGTCCATTCGCCATCTTTCGTCTCGCTCGCACGTAATGGGTTATCCCACAAGTGCGAGTGAGAAGACTGATCTTGAACCTTGACCACTTTTCACCACGAATACTGGTAGTTTTTGGAAGGGTTTCTGCTGTGGAATGACTCGGCAAACACGATGAAGTGGTTAACTAACGTCTTGATTACGGGTAACATGGTTAAAAATTGATATTCATCTTTCACGGATTCATTCAGAGGCCTTAATCACAGGTTGTCTATATGAGGATACTTTTCATCTATTCGTCGAAGTTTCAGAGATATGTAAAAGGAATCAGTTGATGCATTGAAATCCGTCAGAACGCAATTTTATTAATGGAACGCCGATTTCCAGCCTTTTTGGAGAATTACTTAGAATGCCGTACAACACAGAGGTGACCTTACGACCTAAGAATGCTCATTTCATACTCAAACCTAATGAAATAGTGAGGTCATGCTTTGCTCTTCGAAATAATTGGCGAACCATTCGTGTTCAATGTTGCAGCATCGTAGTTGGGCGATTAATTCTTACCCGTCAAAACTATACAACTAGCTGCCCAAGGAGTCTAGCCGGGTCTAACTGCCTTCAGATAATAGACAGAGGATCAAACTCTCATCAAACAATCGATAAAAGGGCCTAACTCCCATCATATAATCGACAAAAGGGCCTAAGTGCACTTAGGCCCTTTTTCTGATCTATGTGGTTTTCGAAGTTTATGGAAAAACAACTTTCATGGGGTGATAGATCATGGTTCGAGGGTTCAAAAAAGCGGTAGGCCGGAAGAAGGGCCTAAGTGCACTTAGGCCCTTGTTCCACCCACCCCCTCAATTCTTTAGTACTATTTCACTCTCAATATTGATGTTATGTTTGTAACCAGAAAAGTTCTCATTTTCTGGTTCTAAAACATATCCTGAACAATGAAGAATCAGGAGTTTCTGATATCACAATCATAAAATCCCAACTTCTTCTCTGGATGAGGAATGTCTAATATTATTCGAGTGTTGATGTTATGATTGTGATGAGGAAATTTTCTAATTCCTTATAAATGGGGTAAGTTCTAGAACTAGATGAAGAGCGATGTCCCGTTCAAAAATATAGAATCAATACTTGGGTGGGATGATATGAGGAATTTTTTAAGTAAATCAAAAGCCGCTCTAAATTAGCTTTATTAAAAAGATGATCCGAGTGAAATAATAATTATTCATGTTCTAGGTGCATATTTGATTAACAGATACCCCAAAGCTGTGATCAGATAAGGGAGTCGATTTCTTTTTTTTTTTCTTTTTTTTTTCATTTCCATAAGAAAGGAATTAGATCCTTCCCCCCTCCATTCACTTTTTTCAAAAGTATAACATGGCGAGTATGAGTTTGTTCCTCGAAACTTATTGATTTTCGTAGGGCTTTCACAGTAAAAATGATGATTGATTTGAATCAGCTGTATTACATAGTTTCAACTCTTGAAACAAATAAAATATAAGGAACTATTTCGAGTATTTCTTTAACTTTGAGAGACAAACCATTTTTCAGGCAAAATATGGCATTGTTCCAACTCGGGAAAGGAATGAAATAAGTAAGAAAATATGTCGAGAGTTTTTGGAACAAGATCGATTGGTTAAGGTGATGGATTTCGGAAATTTTGTACGGTCTTTCTTAATCGTTGTTTGTTAAATCCAAAACTTGAATTGGAAAAATTGAAGAAATCAAATATGTAGTTGATTAAAAAAATCACGCTGATTATTTTCCAAACTGTAGATTTTTCTTTGACAATGTGAAGCGAATCACTCGGTGCTCTCTTATGTATTATATTAATTCTGATGTGCGAACGACGAGTGATTCGCTCCACATTGTCAAAGAAGAATCTCCAGTTTGGAGAATAATCAGCGTGATTTTTTAATCAACTACATATTTGATTACTTCAATTTTTCCAATTCAAGTTTTGGATTCAACGAACAACGATTAAGAAAGACCGTACAAAATTTCCGAAATCCATCACCTTAACCAATCGATCTTGTTCTAAAAACTCTCGACATATTTTCTTACTTATTTCATTCCTTTCCCGAGTTGGAACAATGCCATATTTTGCTCGGAAAATTGTTTGTCTCTCAAAGTTAAAGGAATACTCGACATAGTTCCTTATATTTTATTTCTTTCAAGAGTTGAAACTATGTAATACAGATGATTCAATTCAATCATCATTTTTACTGTGAAAGCCCTACGAAAATCAATAAGTTTCGAGGAACAAAATCATACTCGCCATGTTATACTTTTGAAAAAAGTAAATGAAGGGGGGAATGATTATACCTATTGGGGAATCGACATATGCCTGTTTGCTCTTGATGAAGTCTTGAGCAGGAATGTAAGTGGCACGCCGAGACAGCTGAGACCCATAAATCAAGATTAAAAGTCTAGCTAAGACTAGTCTGTACAGTGATGTGCAATGAAAGTATGTTATATATATATATATATGGAAAATTGATTAGAGCAGCATCAGGAATCACCACACATATCACAACAACTGTTTCATGGACAGTGACTAGTAGCACTGACCAGTCTCACAACATCTAAATGTGAGAGACGATTCCTTTTGTGTTGAACCTGTACAGATTTTTGGTGAGATGTGAGAAGTAGCTTGAATGATAATCCATTAGACGCAATGCAATCCTCCCACTAGAGTAGATTATGAACTTGGAATACACAATTTATAGCTTCAAAGTTAGAGGTCTGTCTTGAGTATCGGGAGAATTCAAAGTCAATTTACTGATCAAATGTAGATCGATGCCGGCACCTATGCATCCTAAGCTCTCTAAATATATTTGAAGATTATTCTTGACACTGCACCTTGCACTGCACAACAGCAAGAATGGCACACATTCTGGTCATCAGGCCATAATTTTTAATTGGCTTCTTTTACTAGTACACCAACAATGACGATTGGCATCAATTTGTATGAAATCTTCACAGTACTTGATACTTGTGCAGAGAGTAATAAACACTTATCTGGAGCAGAATCTGATGAACGGTGAATATGATCTGCTAGCTTGCGTTTATATGTCGCTCATTCACGCACACTAGGCCGATTGTGTCACACCGACGCAGTGTCGAGTCCGAGATGAATCGAATCTCGCAAGTGGCTGAAGATGAAAATCCACGATAATTTCGCCGCGGAGGGTCTCAAATTTGTCGGTCGTCAAACGATGGTATTAGTTCATACATCGACAAAACAAAATAGTATTTAGATAGAGAAATGACCTAGCTCGCGATTTTTGGGGCACATTGTGGCTAATAACCGCAAGAATCGATAATAATTTATGGTCAAGGGAGAACGAGAGGTTAAAAGAACCCAACTTGGCGTAAATAAGGCTACGGTAGCGCCGCGAGTTTTTCTTCTATGCACTCCCCAGCAAGGCGCTACCGCGCCTTCTGATTTTCTTTCGAACTCTGGCAGCTTTCTTTCACTAAAATGCAAATAAGTCGGGTTCGCTCACAGATAGAGACATGCAGTCTACGGCTCTCGGAAGGTCTTCCAAAAACCTTATCAAAATCGCTATTGAAAAGTTGATTCTAAGGTTATGAGCGGCCTCTACAAGCAGAAGTGTAAAAATCACTAAACAGGGAATTTCTCAGCTGTCTTTTTTTTTAATTCCCGGAAGTCACATATTTGATGTGAAATTTCGTGTTTTTTCAGAAAAAAATGATGTGCGTGGCGACCACGTACGTAGGAAGGTGAAACCACTTGAGTGCGGGTTGAGATCTCTCACATTTTCAAATAAAATGTGTCCAGTAACTATGTGATAGGATGTCCCACAATCTCAAGTGAACTAGTTCGCAACTTGTGGCTGCGCACTCATGTAGACTATTTTCAACATTTAGAATACATTCATTCTGAAGACACTTTCGATAAGACTATGCTGAATCCGAACATTCAACTCATCACACATAAGTATGCAGACAACAGTGGCAAACCAATTACTGTAGGGCATTTCCACGAAAACACGGACATGAGAATAAGAAAATGAAATTCAAGTCTTGAGGCCGAGAATTGTATATATGAATCAAGGAATGTTGAAGTTATGGTTTCCTAATGAAAAAGCATCGAAAAAATCAATTAACAATATTTTATGCAATATTGAAGTTGTTATTCAAGAAAATCTAGAAATTCCGTTGAAAAGATACACCCAGTTAAATCTGGTTAATTCAGGTTGCGTATAAGATTTGTGAAATGTGTTTGGAGAAATCGCAAGAGGAATGATGTTTGAAAATGAATATCCATCTCATAAGCTTGAGAAATTGAAATTGTTTATCAGGCGCGAGAATCAATGTTAGGTCCTCGCTCGTGTCCGTGTGACAAGCTAAAAATGACATTTGTTTATATAGCCGGATAAGTTTTGCTTGAATTTTATTGCCAATTTGGGACTAAACAGCATCTGCTCCAACGAGTGACTATACAAAAAATTTAATTTTTAGGAACAATACTCGGCCTACTATAATTCAATAAAGATCGTCCGTGCGACATGTGCCTTCACTATATCGTAGCGTTGAGTACGTAACTTTCATGAGCATAAGCTTCAGTTTGCATCTGAATCATGGGTATTTTTTAATGAATCGTTGGTTCATGACTCAAGCTGAAGGAGGAGTATCTGAGAAGAGTTCGTGACCCATAGACATGTACAGAAAGAGAGAATAAATAAATATATATATATATATATATATATATACACACACATACGCATGCATAATGTATTTCGCAGGGTCTGCATGTTGAAATTCCCACTGGTTCCTGGGATTTTCCTGGAATCTTACCCCGCATTCGTAATCAACATTCATTATGTTGATTGACGATATTACATAATGATGATATTGATTCTCGATGTGATTGATCAAATGGTGGAATATCTGATTGATATTATATGCTTTTATGAAGGATTTGTTAGTTCAACGTCACGGTCATTAATTTATGTATTTGACATTCATTTTAATGATCGCAAGAAGTCTCAAATAAATTGATTGTAGAATAAAATCAATTTCAATATTTTTTTACAACACCATAATCATTGCAATAGATGAGTAGTCTCATAACAGTCGCACGGACATTCGTACGGCAGTTCCAAAAAGTCCGTGCGACATCTCCGAAAAATTTTCTCCAAGCTACCATGCTTATGATTTTTATTTTAAAAAATATCTGAAAGTTGTTTATGGGAGAATGGTTGTTTAATCTCCAATATGATTTTATTTCAGAATTTTATCCCTCATAGATTCGCAGATTATTCATCCGATAGTTCAACATACCAAAACCCATGTCCGAAAAATGTCCGTGCGACAAGCGAATTTCTATGATTTTTCATAACAAACTCAACAACTTCAGAATTTTGTAAAAAATTCTAAAAAATGTTGAAAGTATCTCAGAATATTATTGTGTTTTCTGTTTATTTCATGGTTAATTGATAACAAGGTGGCACTAGAATTTAACTCTAAAAGTGCAGTGCAAACGTCCGTGCGACAGTCGTGGAAATGCCCTGTAACCTCTCGTCCAAACCCAAAAACTTGTTTAAACTGGTTTGAGACAATTGAAATGCCGGACCTCAGTTTCCTTCTTTTGGAGGTGATCATAACGTTCACTAGTTTGCAACTTCCTGCTGCATAATCTAGTAGACTACACAACAGTTAGAATACATTCATCATGATGACACTTTCGATAAGACTATGAGGAATTCTAACATTCAACTCATCATACACAAGTAGGCAGCCAAAAGTGGCAAACTAATTACTGTAACCTTTCATCCAAACCCCAAAACTGGTTCAAGACAATTGAGTAGCTGCAGGTCTCAGTTTTCTTCTTTTGGATGTGAGGTTACGGTTACTAGTTTGCAACTTTTGGGCTACGCACTCATGTAGACTATTTGCAATATATAGAGTGACACTCTTGATAAGACTATGAGGAATTATAACATTCAACTCATGAATTGGGCATTGACTTCAGAGTTGATATTGACTGATGTGTACACTCATGAGTGATCTGACAAATCTGTTTTCAATTTACTCATGAACACATATTCTCACACATGTAGTTGTTGTATCAAGAGTTGATCATTCAAACACTGATGATCACTCCATTTCATGTATTGACAAATACGACCGTGATTGACAATAAACTATATATAGCTACATGCAGCACAATCACAGCGCTACATCAGTGCTAATAGCCTGCCCCAAACACTACCTGACACTGCCACAGCTCACCACAGCTCACGCTGTTACACCCAGTTAGATGCCGGGAACCGCACTGACAAGCAATCCACGGCGATCACACGGTAAACACGGCGTTCACGCGGCTGATGAGTTACGCGCCGTAGGAATCACGCACGGATTCCGCAGTTCGCATCGAGCAAAATTTTTCCTCGGGTCGAAAGCGTCAGGCGCCGGTGACGAAGGTTTCACCTTTAAAAGTGGTCCCGAGTCCCTCTTCCGCGGTCTAAGGCCTTTTTTTCGATTTTCGCAAACCTATTTTTTAGGCACTTTGAAATCGTCTGTTCATTGCGCATGCGCAAAGATTTGGACTCTTGAAACCAATTTCCTAGAAAAGCCGAGAAAATTTTCTCCATAATGACCACTTGAAGGAGTGGATTTCATCAATTTGGCTCGAAGTTACAGCCTACGAAAAGATGAAGCTTCAGCTCGAGTGCGTCAATAGGCAAACGGTTTGTCGTGCCCGAATATTCCTACTGTTGTTGCGGTGGTTTCGATCCACCTCTTGGTGGTTATCGAGATTCGGTGGTCTTTCAAACGTTGTAGCTCCGAGCCAAATTGATGAAATTGACCTCGTCATGTGGTCATATTGAAGAAAATTCTCTTGGCCTTCCTAGGAAATTGGTTTCAAGATTCCAAATTCCTGCGCATGCGTAATGAACAGGTGATTCCAAAGTGCCTAGAAAGTAGGTTTGTGAATATCGGAAAAAACAGACCGTAGATGGCGGAAATGGGAATCGGGACCCCTTTTTTCCTGAAAGAACACAAAATTTCACATCAAATTTATGATTTTTAGAGATTGAAAAGAATGGGCAACTGAGGAATCCACTGTTTGGTGATTCTCACACTCTTGTTCGTACAGGCCACCTATAAACTCAAAATGAACCTCTCATTAACGATTTCGATAGGTTTTTGAAAGACCTCTTGAAAGCCGCAAACTGCATGTCTATCTGTCAGAAAACTCGACTTATTCGCATTTAGGTAAAAAAGGTGCTAGAATATAAAAGAAATGTTTTTTCCTCCATCTTCGAAAATTCTCACCATGGGACCAAAAAATTTTTCGGGTCCCCATAGGTAGTGGACAGTTCATATTTTGTATCATAGAATCGAATAAAAATGTTAACAAAGGGATCTGAGACATGACCCTTATTCGTAGGTCGTTTTTGCGTGGAACTACTCGTATGTAAGGCACAGTGACCTTGCAATTCTTCTTTGTATGTATACTCACCATAGGATGACAAATATCATTTTACCATTAAGCTGGATAGAGAATTATTTGAACGCTGGGCGAAATGCTGCGTTATCACAGAATCTCATGATTTTGGACATCGCAAGTCATTCAATAATCATAGAATCAATTCCACATAGAATTCCTCTAGTTCTTAAGGTATCTGATTCATCTTCATTCGTGTCTCAATGAAAACCTTTTAAATTCAGGCTAACAACAGGAGAGCAGAGATGGAAGATCCCTATTTTACGTGTGACAAAGATGATTCCGAACGCGGCATATTACATAGAGATGGCTGAAAAGGTGAACTCATTCGGTCGACGCATCCTATTATATGTTCGTCGCCAAGAAAAGCATTATAAAATTTATCTACCTGAGGTGCAGAGCAAATCAATAATTGTGAAGCCAAATTTATTTCATATACTTCAAGAAGGCCAAAGCTACATAATCAACTACAATGGAGAATATTACCTTAGAATAACATATTTAAAAAAGTGATGCGTGTGAATCCAATGAAAAATTCCAAATATAAATGTGTTATTTATTGTATGCAAGGATGCGAATATACTTACAAGGGGGGACCACGGGGTCCGGGTCACCAATCATCCCCAAAATGTTTTCACAGTTTGGTGCCATCTAGAATATGAGAAATCTAGAGTAACTCCGTCAAATGGGCCCCCTGTCGAGAGCTACAAGCAAAAACGTTAGCACTACCAGTATATCTATATATATCACTTTTTAACATGGGCCTATATAAGCAATGTTAATCCCAGTGGCTGTATCTCTGGACAGGAGACCCATTTGACGGAGTTACTCTGGATTCTTCATATACTCTGTGACGTCCAGTTATATTTATTGTAAGCTCTAGAAAGGTATTATTTGCATCGGTGTATTGTGGCCAATGGTAATCTTATGGCCTATACCTTCCCAGTGCTAGCCCTAGTTTTGAGCCACTAACTGAATAGTATGCTCTCGGGGTTTAGGGCATGAAGAGAAAGAAAAGGGAATTGTTCAATAATATGAGTGGGTGGATCCTTGTTGGCGATCGGTGGTTCGCTCGTAGTCGGTATGTCAAGAGCGTATCTGGTGGATGTGCCCTAATGCGCTCGTCTAGCTCGAGTCTTCCCTAGCTGCGCAGACTAGCTTGCGCGCGGGGCAAGTAGGAGAGAGAGTTGCCTAATACGTTACCCTTATACTGCACTGCTCTCGCAATGCTATGGGCCCAAAACTCTATATATGTATAGTATATATATATATATATATATATATATATATGTATATATTGGATAGTGGGGCTGGGTCTCTTATGGGACTGACCGCGTTTCAATGGATGTTCGGCTCGGTACTGGGTGTCTATTTCTTAAAGAGCGATTCTTGGGATTTGGAACTACTCTTCAAGACCTCTGCTACTCGCCAAATGCGTTCAAAAACCCTTAAATATTCTGTAGGTACGTTGACAAACGTTATTTCGACAAAATGTACCTATGCGATAGGTGATTTTAGTCGCGAGCGGAATTCCTCATAACTCGATGACCATTGGGTAGAATCGACTCTAGTATAGCTTGAAATACGCACGAAGGAGTAATCTAAATGGCAAATAACCGTTGCTGGTCAATTTCGCAATAGTTGTTGAGTTTTGAACAAACCTGTGTTAAGTCCAATACGGTAGCGATATGGGGCAAAATGGGTGTTAAATTTGAATATCTTCACTGCAAACACTTGGAATGAGTTTAAACTTGGCTATTTATCTACTGGTACCTCTGAAGTACCTTAAAGAACCTTTAATAGCCCTCTAAATGAGCTCACTTTGCAACGTAGTTGAAACGAAAGGGAAAAATGCACTTTCCGTCGCTCGGGTCGGCTAGCAAAAAAATGGATGATTTTACTTTGGCGGATCGAATATTATATGAATTTACTTTGTAGAAGTTTCAAAAGGTAAGTAGACTACGTGTCTAAATACCCCACACTCTATTATGATGTTAAAATTGAAAAGAAAATAGTTATGGGTGGTTCATGCGCGAAAATTGCAATTACTCGGACGAAAAATTGAGAGGTGCGCAAACGTCAATTTCTCGAGATCTAGATATCAAAATGAAACTCACAACAGCTAGTTTTTGAGCTGAAACACTATTCGAAGAGATTATACACGCTGATCTATGAATTTAATCAATGTGAGCAAACCATGAGTGAAATTTGGGGTACTTCGAAAATACTCGGGTATCGCGAGAATTTGACGATAAAAGTGATATTTCCCTGTTGTGCTGGCCTGAAATGATCCTCTTTTAGCTTATTCCCCTTCTTTGAGACTCGATAAACCCTGGTGAAACGAAGTCCACGAAAGAATTGACACGAGGTTTGAGTAACACTGAAAACTTGGGGTGAATTATGCACTCGCTGGCCACAATTACACTCGGGAAAATTCCTATTATCCTCACTATCTAAAAGGGGTAGAACTGTGGAGTTGCACGGATCGGGTATAGTGCAAATTTAGGATTGATACTTAAAATTACTCACTTGTGGTTATATAGTTGGCTGTGGAGGGATCCTGTACTGCTGACAGGCACTGGTAAATAATCCACCTTTCTTGAGTTTCCTGTTTATTTTCTCTTGGTTACACTGCACTCTGACAATTTGAAGTGCCTCTTTCTGATGATGCACAGTTCACTTCCAATATTGTATTGATAGTAATTTCACTTGCACTTATTACTTGCTTTTGTATCAAGAGCTCGTAAAACTCGGAAAAATCGACTGTGTCGAAGTCACTCCAAAACTATACTGACAAGAAAAGATTCCCCCTGGTCCCTCTGAAGGCCCTCTTTATATATCAGGTGGGCTCGATTATTGTCCTCGATACTCGCGTTCTATTTAAATTTTGTTTACTTAAAACGTCAACTCGACCGATCTGCGCACATAAGAGCAAATGCACTTTTCCGGAGAAAGAGACCGAGCCATGCATATTTTTGGGCATACTTCCGTATGATCCGAGCACTAGGCAATTAATCATTCTCGTTCTCAAGTGTCATCTTTATGTACTTGATGAGTTTGCCTATGCGCCGGGCTATCCGATGTTTATGCTTTATAATACAACAGAGTCTGTGGGCCCAATTATGCATGCGCACCTGTGTAATGGAAGGGCCAGCGACCCGCAGCGCGCCACTCGGCTTTTCCATTCTTGTTTTGTACTGTTGCATCTTTTGCTCAATGTTAAAGTGTGCACCTATCAGCATCGAGATGGATTGAGGAATGTAGAGCACACGGGAATTTTGATGAGACGTTGACATTTCAGGTCAAATTTCGTTGTGCAATGCTTTCTGGACAAAATCGATTATTTTAGCCTGACCTCGATAGATTCTACTCACATTTCTGTGTTCATGATGATTTTACTTGAATTCACCAAAAATATAATTTTACGATGGATTTTGATGATTTTCATCTTTCAAAAAGAAGTTATATTGACTTGACGGAGTTTCCACGAAATGCGATGTTTCCATCCATCATCCGATGAAAATAATGGATGAAAATTAGCATTTTCACATGTCATCTTCCCGAGTTTCATATCTTTTTGATAATGTGCTCCGTGAAATTTACGTTACATTTTACCGTATAACTTTCTATCTATAGCTATCATTTATTTTCTTTGGATATATATTTTAAAATTTTTACCGACATTACAACTCGATAGTACAAAACTGTAAAAAAATCTTGGGGGAGATTGGTGACCCGGCCCCCGTGGTCCCCCCTTGTTAGTATCGTTTACTTTTCTGAATGACAGGAATATTGACAAATCCTTTGAAAGTCTAGTGATTCCTGGGAACATGTATGTATAATGCACATGATTATCGGAGAAATAACATGCTTTCATTTGAATTGAAAGGCGAATGGGTGATCATTGGATTACACACGGTAGCCTAGAGATGGTCCTCAATTCAGCTCCATAGCACCATGAATTTTATCGTCAGATATATGGTTTGGGATACCTCCCAGGACACTTCCCAACTACCGGTCAAATTGAGAATCGAGCGCTTTTTATTCGCTTTTATTGCACTCGGGCGCCGCCGATGGAATCTTGTCCCCGAATCCTTCGTGTGAGTGTGTCATTGATACATTTTTCTCTGTCGGGGATACATGTGTGGGTGCCGGGCCTCTCACGCGCGTATCAATATTGTGTAAAAGCAAACGCGTTCGTGCGCGCAGATCGAGGGAGAGACAGCGAGAGCGTGCATGGAAGAGAAATCCACACGGAGGCGACGCAGCACGTAGCAGCTGACAAGCCGACGTTTACGCGAGTGTGTTGGAGTAGCAAACTCGGTTTTCCAATAAATAATCATCGGTAATTATTGTTGTATCAAGCAATGCCCTCGCCGGAAGATTCCCACAGCAGCCCAGTGGAGTTATTAGGTGTGATGTATCATGTGTTTCAGTTTCTAGAGTGCGATGGATCTTGGCTCTGTCCTCCTGTAACTTCGACCTTTTCCCAATCGCCCTTTTCCTATACGTATTGACAATCTTGCACAGATTTTCCAAAAAGAGCTATTAGGTAATCTTCGCTGATTTTCAAATAATTTTGTGGATAGTGCACAAACAGATGATAAAGAGAAGTTATTACTGAGTGGTGTATTATCTGTTTACAAGTGCTGTGAGGAGCTTAATTCTTCGGTGTACAACCAAGTTTTGTGTCCTGTGAAAATACTGAGTGTCAGTATTGTTTTGTAGATGATTACTTATCAACCACGAGTGATGGATGATATTTTATGAGACATTGTGTGTCACTTGATTTGTCATGATCATCAAACTTGCTCCTGATGTCAATCTGATACACCCTTATTCAGAACTCCATTAGATCAGTGACGGAATAGATCATTTTCATTATACAGTATGTCCAAAAAGTACCGGACCCCCCCCCCCGTATCTTCTCAGGGTTACGTCGTGCAAAAAAATGTTCGAAACAAAAGTTGTTGGATATCAAATGGAGGTTCAGATGTGCCCCCTCAAATTCCCCCAAAACCCCCCCGATTCGCCCCATTGGGGCTAACTTTGAATTTTCAAATGGAAACCCCCATTTTTGACGTCCGATTCTGAAAGGACGAGAAATTTTACGTCCAGATCAGTCTTTGTGACATTTGTCAAGGTGACCCCTAGGGGTGAATGGGGGTCATAATAACCTACGAAGTACCGGACCCCCTGTATCTTCTCAAGGTTACGTCGTGCAAAAAAATGTTCCATACAAAAGTTGTTGGATATCAAATGGAGGTTCAGATGTGCCCCCCGCCAAATTCCCCCAAAACCCCCCAATTCGCCCCATCGGGGCTAACTTTGAATTTTCAAATGGAAACCCCCATTTTTGACGTCCGATTCTGTAGGAACGAGAAATTTTACGTCCAGATCAGTCTTCGTGACGTTTGTCAAGGTGACCCCTAGGGGTGAATGGGGGTCATAATAACCTGCGAAGTACCGGACCCTCTGTATCTTTTCAGGGTTACGTCGTGCAAAAAAATGTTCCATACAAAAGTTGTTGGATATCAAATGGAGGTTCAGATGTGCCCCCCGCCAAATTCCCCAAAAACCCCCAATTCGCCCCATCGGGGCTAACTTTGAATTTTCAAATGGAAACCCCCATTTTTGACGTCCGATTCTGTAGGAACGAGAAATTTTACGTCCAGATCAGTCTTCGTGACGTTTGTCAAGGTGACCCCTAGGGGTGAATGGGGGTCATAATAACCTACGAAGTACCGGACCCCCCCGTATCTTGTCAGGGTTACGTCGTGCAAAAAATGTTCGATACAAAAGTTGTTGGATATCAAATGGAGGTTCAGATGTGCCCCCCCCCCAAATTCCCTCCAAACCCCCCAATTCGCCCCATCGGCGCTAACTTTGAATTTTCAAATGGAAACCCCATTTTAGATGTCAGATTCTTGGAGAACGAACAATTTTACGTCCAGGTGAGTCTTTGTGACATTTGTCAAGGTGACCCCTAGGAGTGGATGGGGGTCATAATAACCTACGAAGTACCGGACCCCCCGTATCTTCGCAGGGTTACGTCGTGCAAAAAAATGTTCGATATAAAAGTTGTTGGATATCAAATGGAGGTTCAGATGTGCCCCCCCCCCCCAAATTCTCTCCAAACCCCCCAATTCGCCCCATCGGGGCTAACTTTGAATTTTCAAATGGAAACCCCATTTTAGACGTCAGATTCTTCGAGAATGAACAATTTTACGTCCAGGTGAGTCTTTGTGACATTTGTCAAGGTGACCCCTGGGGGTGGATGGGGGTTGTACGATAAGAAATGCCAAGGGGTGTCCACCTTAGATTGGTCATACGATATATACGGATTAAACACCAATGAACTTCCAACGGAACGTGAAAAACATTGAGATGAGATCGCTAATGCGAAATGCTCTCGCGAGGAAGATAGACTAAAAGTATGTGGTGGTCCTTGTGACGAGAAAATCATCCTCGGGAAACAATATCTCAGCGACTCTTGTATCACGAGTACTTTACAAAGTCGAATCAAGACTTTGATCGATAAAGACTTCTGTCTCGTCGATCCTGAATTCTCCGTTACTATTTGCGCATCTCGCAGTGAAACTGTTCAAGAACATAGCCGAAATGAAAAATCAAGACCTCTGGCTAAGATGCCAGACTATCGAGATATGGTATTGCTGATGACTTGATCGAATGCCGGAATATGTAATTGTTCCATCTGCTCAACAGCGCGTATACGCGGGCACTGATAAAAGTGACTCGCCGTGGGCACAAAAGACAAGACAATCCACGGGTAGATGTGTCTAATGGATTATCTAGCAATTGAGCTATCACAGCCTGTCCTAAAACAAATCAGAATAGAGGCAGAGATCGAAACAGATTAGTAATAGGTATAATCTGTCAGTTTGAGATGCACAGTATTAAGGAACACAACTATGGAAAGTCAACAACCAAAGTACAGAACACTTTGAATTCAATCGAGAACCTCTTGAGTAGTCTACAAGAAAAAGTAGTGAGCAAATAGTTGAAGAATCATACCCATCGCGAGGTTGGAGGTGGGAAAAGTACAATTCTCAATGATCCAAACCACGAGATCACGTTAAAATCCGCAGGTCGTGAGATGATGGTGGCCGTGAATTCAAGAAGAACAACAATTGCAACTCTCGAATCAGCCGGTTTGGATGAGTTCCGCACCGAAACAGGGATATCGGCAAATCATATGATCAAGATGAGTTGTTTCATCAGGCGTACGGTTGGCGAAGAGGCTATTCCAAACCACTACAAGGAGCACATGGCAAAACAGTCAAGAGTACTGGAGCCTGTGTATGAACTGGATTGGTTCAAATATGATGTCTGTGGCGTGAAAAAGGTATCAATATGAAGAACAGGCTAGTTGTGTGGGGTTTGGCTCAGGAACTCCTTAATCCCGTCTTGGAGCCAAAAATTGTTGTTGGTAACTATCACGTGAAAGCTCACCTTGATAACGGGCAGGGCTTTTTTAAAATAAGCATGTCTATTTTTCCGGAATCAAACTTCGAGCTAAATGAACAATATGCTACTGATACGTTCCAAGACAATGGCCATACTTCTCGGGAGAGTATTGAATTGAGAGGCGTAGAAGAGCTTCTTACGAATGCATAGGACGATCAATCAAAAAGTCGCATGGAAATATCAAACTCTTGTTCGAATTAACCCAAGTAAATAACAATTCATTTAAATTTGCTGCCGATCTCAAACTTACCTTCCCTTGAAAGGTCAGCAGACGGCAATATCATCATTCCCATGTCCGCATTGTTATATCTCACTGAAAGAACTGAGGCTTGATGATTAATTATCGCTTGCAACATCTAAGGATCCAAACGACGAAGAG
This sequence comes from Eretmocerus hayati, assembly GCA_029851415.1. Taxonomy (NCBI): domain Eukaryota; kingdom Metazoa; phylum Arthropoda; class Insecta; order Hymenoptera; family Aphelinidae; genus Eretmocerus; species Eretmocerus hayati. The sequence continues at coordinate 229,333 of CM056743.1, read as the reverse complement.
ACCGCTGATACGCTGGGCTTTTTCGAAGCTGACCAAATGATTAATGATAATTTGACATCGGATTGCGGCACTAGTAGTGGAGAATTTGACGATGCGTCAAAGCCGTTGCAGCGCAGCTTAAAAACTTATGGCGAACTAAGTCGCTCTTATGTGATAGTTCATATAATACATGAGAGAGCAACGAGTGATTATTCGCTCCACATTTTCAAAGAAAAATCTACAGTTTCGAGAATAATTAGCGTGATTCTTCAATCAACTATACTTGACTTCTTCAATTTTTCTCATTCAAGTTCTGGTTTTAATAATTAACGAATAAGAAAGACCGTGCAAAATTTTCGAAATCCATCACCTTATACAATCCAACTTGTTCGAAAAACTCTCGACATGGTTTCTTATTCATTTCATCCCTTTCAAGAGTTGAAACAATGCCATAAGTATTTTGCCCGGAAAATGGTTGGTCTCTGTAACTTACAGAAATACTCGACATAGTTCCTTTGATTTCATTCCTTTCAAGAGTTGAAACTATGTAATACAGCTGAATTGAATCAATCATCATTTTTACTGTGAAAACCTGATAAAAATCAATAAATTTTGAGGAACGAACTCATACTCGCAGAGTTATACTTTTGAAAAAAGTAAATGGAGGGGGGAAGGATACGCACTACACTATACCTATATATACGCGTATGCTAATACTTATGCCACGCATTGGCCTGTGCACTCACTGATTCACGCATCAATTGCACTACACATTGTTCATATTTATTACTGTATAATCACTACAATAATACTTTTAATGAGTATGAGAGGCTATATATCAGACGATTCGATTGTCCATCTCTCTCACTCCTATGATGAAATTTTTCGGACATAAAATCGTTCGGAACGCGAGCTAACGTCTCACCGCGACTTTGTTTACTTTCCGCCCCTTCGCACTGGGCTTCCAATCCGATCGCGCGACACTCACACATATACTCACTCACGCACAACTCCAAATTCCAATTCTCTTGGCGCAGCAGACTAATATATTTAACAGAATTTTGCATTCATCTTATTGTGACATGCACTATATACATTTAATTTCGATTTGAAAAGAGAGAATCTTCGATTGCAGCAGCAGGATGAATTGGATTGATATCCAGATTTTTTGATCGGACGCCAATGTGGCGCACGCGATATAATTTCAATGATATTTTGGTGAATATTTCTATGGCCACCGATGTGACGCACACAATCCAACAAACATTCAATTTGCAACGTGAAAATTTGAATGCGCAGAAAAGATAATTCTTGAACGATTTGATGATTTTAAGAGTTCTTTTTGTCTGGTGCCAATGTGACGCACGACAAAGATTGAATGATTTTAATCGAATTTCTATAAGGTAGGGTACTTTAGATCTGGCCGCCAATGTGACGCGCACAAACAGATTTTAATTGACTTCTCGGGAACTTTTATCTGGGCGCCAACGTGATGCACGAAATGGAGAGTATTCCGAATTTGAAAGAAGAAAAATTTGCAGATCGCTTGCAGAAGGATGAAGTCAATTGATATAAGGGATTTTATGTCTGTGCGCCAACGTGGCGCACGTGATATGATTTTGATGATTCGACCGAATTGTAAATTTTAATCAGGACCTTTGGTCTGGGCGCCAATGTGACGGGTGCTAGATTAGCCTAGTTGATTTAGACGCACATGCTGGGCTGTGTGCAATGCCCAGCACATTTGTATATGATAATTGTAGCTGGAACTCTGCATCTGCTGCTACTGCTTCGGATTAGATGAATTATCACTGCTACTGCGCACGAGACAGATTGGATATGGAGCGCGCCAAATGACTAATCATGATGCTAATATAATAAAGAGACAAGTTTATTCAAATAATGAAGACAAGGTGCACATGAGCCACATCGGGCACGAGCACGAAGACAGCAAAGGGTGAAGCCCCAAACAGAGAGAGAGAGCAATTCAAGGCTGTACTCACAAATGTATATTCTTCATCGGCCGCTCGCATTGTAATTGTTCTATGATCGGACGATGTCCAGGACGCAGGTATCGGTCGCACGCAAGGTTGATCTGGACCGCCGGATGATTATCCTCTCGAGCAGAGGGTATTCGATCAGGAGCTGGTGCACACGCGGGGCGGGCACGAGGAGATTGCGGAAAGCGCGGAATATTGCTCCGATCGCGGCCACATGGTCTGTTCGGCAAGACGGGCGAACAGAGTCTGAATTTGGCGCAACGCGCGATGCAGGTCAGCTGATTGATTAGCTTGGTCACGAGGGGCGCGGTGCGGCGATTCTAAAGGTTCGATGATGATTCGCAACAAACGCGTGATTTTACTGCCTCTATCTCTCTTACATGTATAACTTACTGCTCTCTCCTCGGATGCTCTACTACATTCTGTAAGAAGGTTATATTATTACCATAAGTGATTTTGGTAGATTTTTTCGTCCTTGATGGTTAATATACAAGTTGAACATTTGGTCTCGTCGATCTTGAAGGACGGTGGGGAACTAAATAAATTCCCAAAATTTCATGATGGAAATTTTATTGCAACGTTTCGTCCACTAGGTTTTGTGGACCTCATCAGGCTTCAGGTTTCTGTTTCGACATATGTATAAAGATAGAAAATATGAAAATTTTTTACAAATGATGGATTTATAAATATTTAAGATGCGCAACTTACGTTATTCTTTAGATCGTCATGATATTTTGGGCGATCTTGTAATAAAGCACAGACATAAGAAGAAATGTATTAAACCGCCTGCGTCACGCATTGACGATAGCTTTGAATTAAAAAAACGGTTGGAGACTTTAACGATCCCAAAAGATCATATACTCCTTTCTCTCGACGTTAGCTCTCTGTTTACAAACATCCTATGCTGGTTAGTGCTAGAGGCGCTTGACCGCAGATTTTCAGATATACATAATAAGTCTAACATACCATTTGATGAAATTCGTAAATGCACTGAGTTCCTTTTTGACAACACATTTTTTCAATTCAATAATAAAATTTATCAACAAATTTTTGGTAGTCCGATGGGATCACCCATTTCTCCACTTTTCGCAGACATTGTTATGGATGACTTGGAAACTTCATGTTTACGTAAATTGAAAAATGATCACGATTGCACTCCTCTATTCTATTATAGATATGTCGATGACACTCTAATGTGTGTGAAGAAAGAACAGTGGGCATATGTCAATACCTAAATAGGTCTAATTAAGAGTTGTTCAGGGTTCATCTGATTCATTAAAATTATTATTGAGAAAAAGTAGCACATTCACGCTCTTAGAGGGAACTGGTAAGTTGAATTGGGAAAAATGTAGAGCGAAGAAGTCAATTGACATAGAAACTGGATCCATACATTTATCTGGATGTACTTTGAGGATCATCCTGTCTGGCATCAAGGCACTTCTCACATAATGCTATTGAATCTTCATTCTCAAAATAAGTTCCCACGCAGCACTTGAACTTCTTAATAAGTCACAGATAATCAATGTCCTAGTTGAAATTTGTTCAAGTTTTTGGTTTTCAAATAGTGTTGAGAAACAGATGTATTGTCATAATTCCATGTTTCATTTGTTAGTCACCCATTAATTGGTCATTTTGGTGGTTGGGATCCTCTCCTCTTGGAGAGCGGATGAACCAACTCGTGTAAGGAATCTTCACAATCCAGAAGTTTCTCATCGACTGAAAACCTTATACTATTGAAAGGAGAGTTAGGAGTCTTTGCATCAACTCAAGTTGAATTTCATGAACTAATTCCAGGTTTTGCTATCAAACAAAAAAGTTGGACAGCTCCAGATTCTGTTGCTTAGGATTCAAACATGTTTATCTTGGAACATAGCACACTGCTGTTCATTGAGGGGATGATTTTCAAGAATAAGATATGGATAAGTGTTTTTGGTTTTTCTATATGTTACTCTTTACAGCTTATATTTGTAAACAGGGCAAACATGTCGAGTAACTTTTTACCAAAATCTAAACGTCGAACAAATGAAGAGAGATTGCAAAATATTGATCTCAATTCTTGAGAGTCATGAGATCAGGAAAAGTATGTCGAGTAATTTTTTTGCAAAATCTGAATGTGAAATGCATGAGAAATGATTGATTACATTACAATGTGATTATCTCTCTGTAAGTTTGACTCAACTTGAGTTACTCACCATCTTGACTGACTTCCAAACTGGAACGATCAATGCTGGATTAAATTTCCTTACTTCTGTTTTTTCTTATCGGTCCGGATAGATTATTATCTCCAATATATTTCAAGGAAAAGAGAGATGGTGAGTAACTCAAGTTGAGTCAAACTTACAGAGAGATAATCAGATTGTCATGTAATCAATCATTTTCCATGCATTTCACATTCAGATTTTGCAAAAAAATTACTCGACATATTTCTCCTGATCTCATGACTCTCGAGAATTGAGATCAATGTTTTGCAATCTCATCTCTCCATTCGTTTGATGTTTAGATTTTGGTAAAAAGTTACTCGACATGTTTCCCCTGATCTCATGACCCTCAAGAATTGAAATTCATACTTTGATCTCAGATGAAGTTATGGGGGGAAAGGATGGTAATACTCGCCAAGTTAGACTTTTGGAAAAAGTGAAGTGGAAGGAGGGAAGATTAGTTCATACATCGACGAAACTAAACAGTATTTCGATAGAGTAATGACCAAGCTCGTGATTATTGAGGCATATCGTGGCTGATAAGCGCTAGAATTCATAATAATCTATGGTCAAGGGAGAACGATAGGATAAAAAACCCCAACTTGGTGTATATAAGACTACGGCAGCGCTGCGAGTTTTTTTCTATATATACTCTCCAGCAAGGCGCTACCGCGCCTTTTGATTTGAGGCCAGGCCAGACCTTGATTTATGTTCAAGCTCAGACAACCGATTTAGACCAACCCTACAGTTATTAAGGAATCTCTACACAATTATATGGGCCACTCTCATGAAAGATCACACTAGATGTCTATGCTTGATTGTGAGTGAGACTGGACTCGACGGAAGATGTGCAATGATGTTAACATAACTTTGTCGCTTCTCTCATACCAAGATCTGATTGAGGAATGATACCAGGATCATTGAATCATGTATCTCAAAGAACAACCGTGTTAGAGTCCAAGCATGCTATACCTAAATTCCATACTCTTTAAAATTCTCAACTTCCATCACCAGACTTTCCGCTGATCAGAGTTTCACCACATCCACTAAATATAGGAGACACATTATATAGTTTCACCAAGAATGAATGAATCTGTAGATTGATCAGATAGAACTAATTAAGGTTGTCGCATGCAGAGCAATGCGTTTTTGAAGTCACTGCAAGTCAATGCTCAAATTTCAAAGGATGGTCCAAAGTAAAGTCGATTTGTTGCTCAGCATCGAGGCCAAAAGCTCTTTCCATAGCTGCCTGAACTGTCTCACAACAAAATTTTCTTCTTTCGGGTGAGAAGTCTGCAGCATAATGATGATGAGAACCTTTGGAAGAAAATTTGCCACAACACTCATTGAGGATATAGGCACATCACCACTCATCACATTTGCACTGTGACACAAATTCAGACAGCAAATTCTTTGTTCGGTTACCGAGAGGGAACCAATCTATTACCTTCCATTAGAATCAAAATCTGTCACTCGAGTGAATAATTAATTAGCTCAATTCCTTCACCCAAATACACCAATACACCGATACACCTGTGTGTTCAGAAAGAGAAGAATGATAAGTGACGGATCTTACATACATCACATGTGTAGAGATATTTCGATATTTCTCGAGTCGAAATACGGGGCTGATGAAATCAAACTGAGATGTAAAACGAAGGCATGAATTTGCGGTGTTGAAGGAAACGCGTCCAGTTCTCGGATCGAGAAAATAATCGCACAGAACCCTGTATCGTATCAGAAAGGGTTTGCTACAGCATGGCAGAACTGTATGAGCAATGTTAATGAGGTGAATAATCCTAGTGGAGAAAAGTGTGAGATTAAAAGACCCCAATTCAAAGTATAGATAGGGACAGTGCCTCGCTCGATTTTTCGTCTGCTCATACTTGCCAGAGCGCCTCTTGACATTCATCTGAATGTATTTTGAGGATCAAATTGTCTGGCATCGAAGCACTTCTCACAAAACGCTACTGAATCTTCATTCTCGAAATGAGTTTCCACGAAGCACTATAACTTCTTAATGTGTCAGAAGTAATCAATGTCCTAGTTGAGATTTGTTCAAGTTTTTGGTTTTCAAAAAGTGTTGAAAAACAGATGTATTGTCATAATTCCATAAATCATTTGTTAATCACCCTTTAGTTGGTCACTTTGGTGGTTGAGATCCTCTCTTCTTGAAGAGCGGATGGACCAACCCGTGTGAGAAATTCTCACAATCCAGAAGTTTCTCATGAACTCAAAACCTTCTACTACTAAAAGGAAAGTTGAGAGTCTTTGCATCAAGTTGAGTTGAATTTCAGTTGAGTTTCATGAACTAATTTCAAGTTTTGCTATCAATAACCAACAGTTGTACTGCCCCAGATTCACTTGCGCAAAATTGAAAAATGTTCATCTTGGAACGTAGCACACTGCTGTTCATTGGGGGGGATGATTTTTGAGAATAAGATATCCCCCCCCTCATTCATTTTTTTTCAAAAGTAAAACTAGGCGAGTATGAGGTTTAGAAAAGAACCATTCGTCTCCAGTACATCAAAACTTCAAACTTTATACGACATCGTTTAAACTCTTGGAAGGAATGAGATCTAAGAAAAACCATGTCGAGTATTTTTTGAGCCGATTTGTCACGATCAACATATCATCACTGGTAGAGACTAGAGCCACTTTCCTCCAATCAAATCTTTCTTTTAATTCATCCTGATGCTGGTGGTTTGACAATTCTTTACTAGCTAATTGTCGCTGAAATGACCCCAGGGTAATATCGAAATAGAGAAAATATAACTGAGTTTAATTTGGTGTTCGCGATGATTCACTAAAATCTCATTTCATACTCAGTTATATTTTCTCTATTTCGATACTCCCCTGTACCTCTTCTACTCACCTAAACTTCGGGTCATTTCAGCGACAACTAGCTAGTGAGAAATTGTCAAACCACCAGCATTGGGATGAATTGAGAGAAAGATTCGATTGGAGAAAAGTGGCTCTAGTCTCTACCAGTGATGATATGTTGATCGTGACAAATCGGCTCAAAAAATACTCGACATGGTTTTTTTAGATCTCATCCCTTCCAAGAGTTTAAACCATGTCGTATAAAGTTTGAAGTTTTGATGTACAGGAGATGAAGGGTTCTTTTCTAAACCTCATACTCGCCTAGTTTTACTTTTGAAAAAAGAGTGAATGAGGAGGGGGGATCTCTCTCCTTGGTTATAAAAATCCAAGGGTAACCACAAATTTTCCAAGCACTTGTCCCCACCGCACATGAGAATTTCTTACACACGGCTCCGTCATTTTTTCCATGAAAAAATACACTACTATCAGTGTATATTTTCTTCAGTTCAATCTGGAGAGCCATGCAGCTACAGGCAAGAGCAATATTGCGGAGCCGCGACGAACACACAAAACACAACAAAGCAGACGAATCTCTCCTCCCTGTCCTTCTCGCATGGCGCTTTGATCTTTACGTCACCTCTAGTCGTGGCTAGTTTCGAGTATCCACATCTGATGCCAGAATTATAGAATCGAGAAAATCAGATAATCCAAAAATTCATTCGACAGCCTCATTGCAGACTGCCGTCAACCGGACAGGAAGATCTTGCGCACGCACTTCTCTCTCTCTTTTTTTTTTTTTTTTTATTTTTTAGGTGGTTGTAGGGTGAATACGCTGCGACTTAGCCACCGAGAGGTTCCGGACGGACGATTACGCCTGGCCGATACTTCTCGAGGCTTCCGGGCTGGATTCCGCATCGATGCGGCCATCTGTACCAGATAAACCCTCTCTCCCTTACCCTTTGGCGCTGGCCATCGGACAAGGGAGAGATCCACCAACTTACCAATCCGGACCCGGCACCGCGTGAGCATTACTTCAGGACCGGCGGCGTCTCGCGCTCAGGATCGAGCGTCTCTCTCCTCACGACTCGCAGGTGTTGTTTCTCCTTCTTCGATCTTCTTCCATCTCTTCATTCTTTTTTCTTCTTTCTTCGATCTCTCTTCTTTCTTCGATCTCCTCTCTTCTCTCTTCTTCCTTCCCTCTTCAGTCCTCTCTCTCTCTGCATCTCTCTCTCTCTCTCGTCCTCTTTCTCGACCATCTTACATACCCAACACATGTGTAGCAGAGACGTTTCGATATTTCTCGACTCAAAGTGCGGGACTGGAGAAGTCGAACTGAGATGTAAAACGAAGGCATGAATTTTGCGGTGCTAAATAAAACTCATCCAGTGCTCGGATTGAGAAAATAATTGTACAGAACTCTGAATCGCTCTAGAAAGGCTTTGCTAAAGCATTGCAGAGCTCTATGAGCAACGTTAAGAGGTTAATAATCCAAGTAGAAAAAAAGTGTGAGGTTAAAAAGAATTACTAGTTAGAGGATGAAGTGAATAACTAGTTAGAGATTGAGGTGCATTCTTTTTTCAACAGACAGTTGAAACCATTACAAGATAAATTCAGTTTAGACCTTGAATACAAACATTGGTTCGAAAATAAACTATCTTGAAGCTTGGGAGTTCTGTACGTAAAGATTGGATAACGACAAGATCCATGACAATTTGTTTATCAATCTTTGTTTGTATTCAAGGGCTCAACTGAATGCAGCTTGTAATAGTTTCAACCACTTGTTGAGGAAAAAATGCGCCTCAATCTTTGACCGGTTATCCAGTTTATCTATGGAGTGATGATAAGAATCATAGAGGAGTATCATCTTTTTTGATGCTCTGAATGTAATAGAGCTATGAGCAAAGCAGATTCAGATTTAAACTGAATCACTGATTGAAAATTGAGGTACATATTTTTCTCAACAAGTAGTTGAAATGTATCGATTCCAATTTCGAATTAGTCTTACCAATCCTCCCGTAAAGCCGTGCGTTGACGCAAGCGCCTTCAAGCGCTGCCGCAAGCGTTTGCGCATCATGTAGACGCGGCCGGTCACAAATGCACATCTTTCCTACGGGTATCTATCTCTCTCTGTATTTCTCACTGACATTTGACACATAAGATGGTAGACTTGCCCACAATTGACACCATCGTCCTAACAATTTGTTTCCGAATGACCTTTATACTTCAGCATAATCTGAAGATACTTACCTTGCCAATATAATTAACTAGTCATAACCACTTCCACCTTCACTCTAATACATCGAAATGTTATAATCTTCTCGTGTAATTTGCACAAATGAGCAAATAGGAAACATCTTCTCACTCCCAATGAACTAGTCAATCAATCAATATCTCCTTCTTTCTGAATGTTCATGAATCTACCCATCACATAGCGATGATCCTGAGACTTCTCGAATCGAACTCCTGGGATCAAAGGGATCAAACAGAGATCAGCAGAGGAATAAGTCAATTAGCCCTTCAATACCGATCTACAAATTTAATATCATTGATTTACATGAGAATCGATTCAAGCTCGGAGAAAATAATTTGAATTCCGTGCCTCAGCGGAAGTTATCGCGCTAATGTGTATGAGGGACATTAAGACAAGAATCTTCTGGGCCCTGGATAACTCAATGGTAGAGCATCTTCCCGGCAACAAGGAAGTTTCCAGTTCGATTCTAGATCCAGGCATTTTTTTCATGACGTCAGTCAAATGCATTTTTTCCTTGATTAATATTTCGACGATTCAACCCCGATCGATGATTTCTCATCCAAAACGGCCTCAAATCTCAGATTAAAATTGAAGAAATGAAAAAATCCGCTCTCCGATGCCAAATTCCGAATAAATATCATTGAATCGAATAGAGAGAAAAACGATGGTCCATTTTTGCAATGCTGAGGAAAATGTGATCAGCGACCCGGTTGAGGGAACAATCACATAGGATCTCAAAAAACACTGATAGAGATTTGCCAGATCACGTGGGATCTTTGTAGGCCATGACAAGAAGATATGAAGCCAAGTTGAGAGAATGGGTGTGGTTAGAAACCTTTGATCCAAAGTGTAAATAGGCACAGCACCATGCTCAATCTTTCTGATCTGCTGATACTCGCCCGCGAGGCGCTACCGCGCCTCTCGCTATGTAAAGTGCATCATCTCGTCTCCCAAATCATGTTGACCAGTGTTATCGGTGCCAACTAAACTAGGATGTATCTTCGGAGTATGGCGGGAGGGATTGACGGAGAGAGCCAGTGATATAATGCCAGAGATAACTGAGGCATGAGCTCGGTTGGCAAATATCCTTCCTTGAGACACTTTCTCCGGCTTCTCGGAATTCTTGTCCATTTCCATCTCCCGTAATAGAAATTTTTCTAATTTAGGAGCTCCCCAGAAGCCCACCGGAAGCGGCACAAAATATTTCATGCCCAGGAGATGGTCGAAGATCGTCGTTACCTCGTAACTCGAACTATCACCCAGGTGTTGAAAAATGAATCAGAGCCAAAAATTATTTGCACACTATCGGACCACCAGGGATCTAAGATGATGGTCCGCCTACCTTCTTCGTTAAAGATACTACTTCAGGCAAGACAAGATGTATTTGAGAAATTTGTAGATGGGAAAATCTTGCTGTGGCGGAAAAAAAACGATAAACTCCAGTTCAGAATCTTATCGGAAGATGATGCTTCCAGTTTTGTAAGGTATGTTCATCATGACTTTTTCACACACTTTTTCCCAATAAAGACAAGTAGATCTCATTTACCACTTTTGGGTCTCAGTGTCATCTCCTTCCCACACAGAGTGATGGAACTTAACTCATCACACATTGTTGATATACCACATCTCTCATGCTTTCCCGATGCTTCACGATCCAGTACAAACTCGACATTTTGAAATTAGTCACTAAAAACTCATTGACTAAATCTTTCGAGAATATCTCCTCGAATCCTGGAGCCTCTCTGGGCAGAACGGAATCGGTGCTCACTCCAGGAATGAGGATTAAAATGGAAGATCATGATTCAGTTTATTGCATATTCAAGAGCTCGGGAATCAAGCGTGATACACAGTTTTACAGGAAAGTGAAGAGAAGACGAAATCTTGATTCTTGCTCCATTTTGATTTTTCAGATGGGATTCTCTGCTCTATATTTTCTTTTCATCTTTGCCCAAGATATAGGAGCCGCCTAGTGTGAGCCAGTGAATTTCGAATTGAATGGCCTAGCAGATAGAACGCAAATTCTTGATCTGACGGTATGACTATACTCTTCTCGTCAATATATTTTCTTTGCTCTTACGGGAGAGTTGGGGATGCATGCCAAGACTCTTCATCCACCAATCAAGACCAAACTATTTCGTTAATTTAATATTCGATAGGAGTATTTTCAACCATGAAATCATCGTTGATCTGGGGAAAACCGTCGTAAACTTGTGAATGAATGTAGAGCAAGGGGGCTGTGACACCCGTAACGCATTTTAACTTCAATGAAAGAGGTGATTGATACGAAGAAAATTTGAGCTCAGTGATGTCCTGGCCTCACGCATTCGTTCTCAACTCTGCAATTGCTAAATTCGCAAAAGAGCGTAATTAGTGTCATGCGCACGAATGGTTATTTCCTGCTTATATTTTGAGAATTCGTCAGATTAAAACCAAGAATATAGAATCCTGCACCAAGCCCGTACTATTTTCTAGGGGTGTGTGCGAGTTCGGCAAGTCCTACAACAGGAGTTCTCACATTCATTCCTCAAAAATCAAATTTGAGTTTGCCAGAGTTCAGTTAACGTTTTCGCGGACTTGCTTTAATATGAATTGTTCGTCGTATTATTACACGTCTTTTAAGTGAGCTCACGCGAAGCTTTCTCTGAAAATTTCATATTCTAAACTACGTTGAACAAGTCCCATACCGCGTTAAACGAAATCTGAGTGGCATTTCAAAAACCGCGTATAACCAAAACCTGAAAAAAACCGCGTTGAACGAGGGACGCCTGTATTTCATGTATGTGTTTGACACACCGATGGCTCAGAGTAAGAACAAACCATCTGAAAACGTGAGAGTTGAAAGGAACTATCCAAACATTTAATAAAAGTAGCTGTCTGAAAATTTTTGGTTGAAAGCAACTATCCAAAAGTGTCAGATTGGAGAGCATCTATCAAAAATAATTGATTTTAGAAAGAAACTATCTATGAATTTTCGGTTAAGAGGCATCTATCTGAAAATTTTTGGTTAAGAGGATCTCTTCGAAAAATTAAGGAGCTATCCATAAATCTTCGGTTGAAAGGAACTAACTATGAATTTTGGTTGAAAAGATCTATCTGGAAATTTTTGGTGGAAAGGAATTATTCGAAAATCTCTGATTCAAGGAAGGAACTATCCATACATTCCCGCTTGAAAGAAAGTGTCTATGAATTTTTGGTTATAAGGAACTATCTAGAAATTTTTTATCGAAACGAACTATCTAAAAACTTCTGATATCAGAAAAGAACTAGTTATAAATTTTCGGTTAGAAAGAACTATTTAAGAATTTTCGGTTAAAAGGAATTATCTAAGAATTTTTGTTCGAAAGGAACTGTCTAGAAATTTCCGGTTAAAAAAACTGTCTCAAATTCTCGCTTGAAAAAAATTTCTGGAAAGTTTTTCGGTCAAAAAGAATCGAAAATTTTTCTCTAAAGGGAACTCTCAACAATTTTTGGTTAGAAAGAATTATTTAAACAATTCTCAGTCAAAAGGAAGTATCTAGGAGAATATGAGAGCTATCTTAGACTCTGGAAAGGTCTTGGCGTAGTGATGATGAATTTGGCTCGAGTCGGTATCTTATCTTGACACCAATTCTTCTAATTTCTTGCTCCAATCAATAGAGTTCATGATGATGATTAGACCTAGATATTATTCATCGCTTTCACGCTGTGGGGCACCTTGAAAACTGTCTAGAAGGGTCACAGACGACCTCGACCTCCAGCCCGATGTCTAGGACGTGGCCATGAATCGATCCGAAAATTTTCTTGGCATATCTTGAATATACAACAAATTGAAGGTAACGTATAGATATATGGGTGCACTTCTGATCAGTCTGTATCTCCTTCAATGACTCTTGCGCTATTTGATATTTTGAAATTCTTCGAATTGGGATTATTGATCAGTCGATTTAACCAAAATATAAAACTGATTGTCAATATTTCTATATCAAACCGTTGACATTGTGGAATACTGTGTCTATTTTCGAAATTCTTCCCATTCGTCAAACCTCTCATCATCAGAATTGTTGTTTGGAGTTTTTTACGGCGGGTGAAAAATTCTGAAGTGCTGAGGCCGGAAATCCATGCTTTGGAACTTGAAGCAGATAGTTTCATCTTCTAACCTTTGGAATATCCTAGGGAATAACTTCCAACTCCAGAGTCCGACATACAGTACCCATCGAAATTTATGAAACACGCATACCTTCACTAAAACAGCGATTACTCGTACGTCCTTGAGTCTACGGCAACTTTACAGAAAGCATTCGAAATATGAGAAAATAATCTATCAATTCATGTCTTCCAAACATTTTCGCAACCCAAAACTCATGTTTTCGATCGGCTCCGGGAAGAGGGAAATTCTTCATTTTAATCAATCATCGATCATTTATCGGGAAATTATGATAGCATTCAAATCCTTGCGGGATCTTGTAGCTCTTCCCAAGACCTTCAAAATCGTTCTTTATAGATTACTCTACGGTTTTTTCGCACCCGAGTTACGAGCGATCAGAAGAGAGCAAATTTACACGTGTTGAGGGTAGCGGAGATACCAAAAATGCGTAATCCACGATTTCGACGTAAAATCTTCTAAAAATCGTAAAACATGGATCAGTTATACTTCAATTTTGGAATTCTTTACTCGTCCTCTAATGATTAATAATGGTCGAATCTTAACTTGATCTTGGAGGACTGGAATGCTGTTTTAGAGATAAACACGAAAAGATCTTGTATCGTGTTTTATTGCTTGCAACATTTCGTCAACTACATTGGTTGACCTCATCAGGCACTTGTATCACAAAGAGGATATCGCATACTTAAAATTAATTAGAATATGAGTGTGTTAAACTCATATTCACGTCAGCTGTTACATTGAATCCGAGCGAGTGACCTTGTATCGTGAATATAACACGATACAAGATCTTTTCGTGTTTATCTCTAAAACAGCATTCCAGTCCTCCAAGATCAAGTTAAGATTCGACCATTATGGATCAGTTATGTTTTAGAACGCCCTCGAAACGACCTCAGACCAGTTTGAAGGAGAAAAAGCTCGTACCTCTAGATCACCAAAACGATTTTGAAGGTCTTGAAAAGAGCTACAAGATTCCACAAGAATTCTTGCGCTATCATGATTTCCCAATGAATGGTCGATGATTGACTGAGATGAGGAATTTCTCGTTTTTTGGAGCCAATTAAAATTATGAATTTTGCGGCAAGAAATATTTTATAGGACATGAATTGATAGATTTTTTTTCTCATCTTTCAAATGATTTTTGAAAAACTGACGTAGACCCAAGGGCGTCGGAGCAGTCGCTGTTTCAGTGAAGGTATGCGTATTCCATTAATTTCAACGGGTACTGTATAGGAAACTGACATTCCACCCAAAAGTCGATAAATGATGAAGTTGACGTAGGAACTTGTCCTCGCGTATTTTATCTATTCTCATCAGAAAAACTGATGGAGAATAGTGCATTCCGATAAAAGGGTGTGAGAATGGGTTCCTCTCTCGTGTATTGAACTATACTTTTTGATGAATTGTAAGTGAAATTCGACAAAATATGCGAACAATTCATGCCAAAAGTATCAAGATAGTACATTTCGCACCGAGTTCATGAGGTTGTAGCTCGCTTCTGAAAGATTGGTTTTCGGCCTGAGCTGTAGGCGAAGGTCAAAATTGCTGCTTAGAAGCGAAAAACTCGTGAATGAGGTGTGAATAATATTTTTCTTGCAATTCTGTAAGCACTCAAAGATCAAGGAAAATGCAAAAAATTTTTTATGCTCACATACCTCAACCAACATATAGAATCCACGGAACTGACAAAGTCAATCTCAAGGCTACTTTTCGAACAGAGATGAATACACAACACTCAGTAGCTCGATCGTATACCATGACTCACAGTGGCATGTAGTCATTTGACATATTGGTTTTCCTAGGTTTGGCCGCAAGAGTGTTCTAGAGTTTACTCGGGCTGCACTATGGTGGATGAAAAAGTTTTTCGCCTGAAAAATTCCACGCCAAGAAAAAATTTCATGACTCGAGATTTAATCTGAGCATTTTGGTCATTAAATATATTGTTACGATCACACGTAACAATAATAATCAGAACACACTGATTATAAAAAAAACTAGCGCATTTTATTCAGACGCAATCACAACAGACGTCTTAACCCCGTGACAGTCACGAGCAAACTACCTTCGCAACGTAAACAAACAGACTAACTAGCAACCGATCGATTAACAGAACAAGATCGGGTGCGAACGTGGATGCAATATGTACATATGTTACACTATCCCCCTCCTCGAATCATTGACGTCCACGTCAATTGATCTCTTCTATAGGATGGTCTTCTCTCGTCACGGCAGATTAGCTCCCTCTGACGTTCCAGGATTAGGGAACGTCCAATTTCGAGGAGAAATGCATCACACGAATTGATCTTCATCACTCCGACAGCGACTCCAGGATTTCAATCCAACCGTTGTTTCCAGGCGTTCAGAAGTACTCGTTCCATGATGAATTCTCCATTCGAGGGTTTCACGGGGGTGTTGAGAGTGGGTTCATGATAGAAGATGGTATAGGCTGGATACCATGACCCTTGCCCCGGCATTTGCCTCACAACCTGGAGAGAGAACCAGCCAAAAACCTCAGGTAGGGCAATTCTCTTGTCGGTCCAAGTAAGTTGCTAGACGATCTCCGTTGACTATTCGTCTCTTGAGTCTCGATGATTCTTGGATACAGAAAACATTGTCCTTGATTTTCTTCAGGATCAAGTACGGTCCATCCCACGACGATTGCAATTTCGGTGTTACTCCGACTGATCTTCGAGGATGATAAAACCAAACTTTCTGTCCTTCTAAAAAATCTTTCTCCTTTGCATCCAAGTCATAGCGTGCTTTTTTTCGCTGATTTGACTTTCATTCTCTGACGAGTAAGGTGATGTACTCTCTCTACTCTCCCTCTGTTATCAACCAGGGTTCTTGAGGTTCACATGCTATGGGTTCTCTTTTGTTCTTACCGGGCCGTGGAGCTCGGTAAGTTAGGATTGCAAGGTATTCTCTGAGTAATAAATTGATGATATTGAATGCAGCTTAGAATTTATTCAAAGGTAAGTCATATTTCGGAGAGAGAGACTGTTACAATTACTGGTTATTTTACTGAAACTACAGTGGTACGAGTGTATCAAGTGCTGAAACTACTAGTCCTGGAATGCTGTTACTCGCGGATTCTACGCCAAGAGTTCACGTGATCGACTGTGATTCTAGAAGCTTGATGTACGCGGTGAGTGTCCGCGGTCGATTGTTAGGACAGGAGCCTGGCTGCGTGCTTTTGCACCGCTTATATACTCGTTTCCTTCGCTCAGCGCTATGAGCATCGGCGCAGAGCCTCTATCTCATGTTTCTCCCACGCCTAAGCACTCGTTCTCAAACATTCTTGGCGACTCTGTAGGCTTGCATAGACACGCGTAAGTGGATGATCACGCTCTCGAACCATGTGGATACGTCGTAACATTGACATATATCGTAGCTCACAGTTCATCGGCATGGAGCTAGACTTGATCCATGACACGTTCATTGGCGTGTATCTGATCCCCGGACCAAAAAAACTCAAATTCATTCCAAAAACATTTTTTCTTGACATTTCACTAATATTTATGATTTAGCCTAGAAATACGGGATTAATGCTACTCTTTGTTACTTTGAATATGAAATGGTTGATTCTGAAGTATCGGAATGATCCAAGCCAATCTTGAATGTTGACTGAATAAATGGCAATATTAGTGGGTATCAAAGATGACAAATATTTTTATACTCATTTATAAGGTATCGCATCTAGATTAGCGTTATTTCTACCTTCAATTACTCTGTATCATTCACATATATGATCATCCAGTGATTTTCCAGTGTGAATAATTTCTGATTGAATTTATAAAAGTATCAAAGGATCTCCAACGAAGAATATAATGATCATCCCGGTTGCGTGTGTAAGTCATCGGAGTCTTAAGACTCGAATTCACTTCCATAGATGAAAACAGTCATTCAAACAATCCAAGAACATCGTAAATTCGGTAACGTAGAGATAACCCCCCCCCCCCCTCATTCACTTTTTTTTCAAAAGTAAAACTAGGCGAGTATGAGGTTTAGAAAAGAACCATTCATCTCCAGTACATCAAAACTTCAAATTTTATATGACATGGTTTAAACTCTTGGAAGGAATGAGATCTAAAAAAACCGTGTCGAGTATTTTTTGAGCCGATTTGTCACGATCAACATATCATCACTGGTAGAGACTAGAGCCACTTTCCTCCAATCAAATCTTTTTTTCAATTCATCCTAATGATGGTGGTTTGACAATTTCTTACTAGCTAATTGTCGCTGAAATGACCCGAAGTTTGGGTGAGTAGGAGAGGTACAGGGGAATATCGAAATAGAG
The DNA here is from genome assembly GCA_029851415.1 of Eretmocerus hayati. Classification (NCBI taxonomy): domain Eukaryota; kingdom Metazoa; phylum Arthropoda; class Insecta; order Hymenoptera; family Aphelinidae; genus Eretmocerus; species Eretmocerus hayati. The sequence goes on along the minus strand of CM056743.1, from coordinate 211,644 downwards.
AAAATATAACTGAGTATGAAATGAGATTTTAGTGAATCATCATGAAAACCAAATTGAACTTATATTTTCTCTATTTCGATATTTCCCTGTACCTCTCCTACTCACCTAAACTTCGGGTCATTTCAGCGACAATTAGCTAGTAAGAATTTGTCAAACCACCACCATTAGAATGAATTGAAAGAAAGATTTGATTGGAGGAAAGTGGCTCTAGTCTCTACCAGTGATGATATGTTGATCGTGACAAATCGGCTCAAAAAATACTCGACACGGTTTTTTTAGATCTCATTCCTTCCAAGAGTTTAAACCATGTCATATAAAATTTGAAGTTTTGATGTACTGGAGATGAATGGTTCTTTTCTAAACCTCATACTCGCCTAGTTTTACTTTTGAAAAAAAAGTGAATGAGGGGGGGGGGGATCTCACTCCTTGGTTATAAAAATCCAAGGGTAAACACAAATTTTCCAAGCACTTGTCCCCACCGCACTTGAGAATTTCTTACACACGGCTCCGTAATTTTTTCCATACAAAAATACACTACTATCAGTGTATATTTTGCTCAGTTCAATCTGGGGAGCCATGCAGCTAACAGGCAAGAGCAATATTGCGGAGCCGTGACGAACACACAAAACACAACAAAGCAGACGAATCCTCTCCTCCCGGTCCTTCTCGCATGCGGCGCTTTGATCTTTACGTCACCTCTAGTCGTGGCTAGTTTCGAGTATCCGCATCTGATGCAATAATTATAGAATCGAGAAATTCAGATAATTCGAAAATTCATTCATCCGCGATAATAAACCAGCTGGTCGGTGCCCGCGTTGCCCGGTACGCAGCAGACAGCCTCATTGCAGACTGCCGTCAACCGGACAGGAAGATCTTGCGCACGCGCTTCTATCTCTCTCTCTCTTTCTGCATATCTCTCTCTTCCTCGCGACCATCTTACATACCCAACACATGTGTACACGGAAAAACCAAAGCGCACTCGCGGGGACGTCGCGCGACCCCGCGTCTGGCTTTGCATGATCGCGTCGGGCAGCGCACGAGATCGGAGCGTCTAACCCGCCTCGGTGATGTTGTGCACGTTACCGTGGTGACGCGCAGGACAGCGATGTGACCGGCTGCTCGAGACTGTTTTGAGAGCCGCAATGATGTTTTGACTGCCTTGTTCTCGTGCCAATATTATGAAAATGGGACCGCGTATCTTTATCTCGATAATTGATCCCTTATTAGTTTCACGAGCGGAGAGGATAAATCGGTTTGATGGCTCTCCAGTGGGACTATTGTTTATGTATGACATTTAAAATCATTTTTGCAACCTGTCAATCAGCTTAATGGTACAACACAAGCTTTGTAATCCGAAGATCTTGGGTTCGAGACCCACTTACAATAAATTTTTTTTTTTTTTTCTAATGTAAGGTTTACAAGTTTGCCCTGAATTTCTAAATTTTCCATTTTCTTTAGAATGAAAATACAGTACTCTAGAGCCTGTTACAATTTTTGGGTAATATATACTCTTCCAACAAAAAAACTCAGATACCATTCCACGATGGATAGATCATGCATTGAATCTCCTCAGTCCTGCAAAATTTATTATATACTCCTTTGTCCACTGTGTTTAAAGATTCGTTTGAAAAACCAATTTTTCAAATTGCGTGAAGAGTATTGTCCGACGCAGATCAATTCCAAAGTCTTACGGATAGTCACCTGGGCTTGACTTATCTCGCTTAAAGTCAAGAGGTCGATAAAATTCCTCATAGCTAACGTAAGATAATTTCATATACGGCTTTAACATTGAATAACGAAAAATTCGATGCTTGATATATTTATAGTGGAGTGATCTCTACGTTTTTCTTTGGACAGAGAATATATCACCGAATGATAAAAAAATGGAAAATTTAGAAATTTAGGGCAAACTTGTAATCCTTACATTAGAAAAAAAAAAAAAAAAATTATTGTAAGAAGGTCTCGAACCCAAGATCTTCGGATTACAAAGCTTGTGTTGTACCATTAAGCTGATTGACAGGTTGCAAAAGTGATTTTAAATGTCATACATAAACAATAGTCCCACTGGAGAGCCATCAAACCGATTTATCCTCTCCGCTCGTGAAACTAATAAGGGATCAATTATCGAGATAAAGACACGCGGTCCCATTTTCATAATATTGGCACGAGAACAAGGCAGTCAAAACATCATTGCGGCTCTCAAAACAGTCTCGAGCAGCCGGTCACATCGCTGTCCTGCGCGTCACCGCGGTAACGTGCACAACATCACCGAGGCGGGTTAGACGCTCCGATCTCGTGCGCTGCCCGACGCGATCATGCAAAGCCAGACGCGGGGTCGCGCGACGTCCCCGCGAGTGCGTTTTGGTTTCTCCGTGTAGTAGAGACGTTTCGATATTTCTCGAGTCGAAGCACGGGGCTGAAGAAATCGAACTGAGATGTAAAACGAAGGCATGAATTTTGCGGTGCTGAATAAAACGCGTCCAGTGATCGGATTGAGAAAATGATTGTACAGAACTCTGAATCGCTTTAGAAAGGCTTTGCTAAGGCATTGCAGAGCTCTATGAGCAACGTTAAGAGGTTAATAATCCAAGTAGAAAAAAAGTGTGAGGTTAAAAAACCCCAATTCAAAGTATAGATAGGCACAGCGCCTCGCTCGATTTTTCGTCTGCTCATACTCGCCAGCGAGGCGCTACCGCGCCTCTTGATCTTTCGGAGAGGTTCATAAACAATTCAAGTAATAGCGTGTAGATATATCTTCTGTCACATCTCAAAATGAATTGGATCTTGTATGAGGATATTTTGTTTCAATTGAAAAAGAAGAATCTGATTGCACGGTTTGAACAACAAATTTTTGTCTTGCAGATGGATAAGATGGTAGCGTGTTCATAAAATGCTCCGTTAGGATGGTTCCATGACCGAGCGATTGTTACCAAAGCATCATTGATAAGGGAAGATATCGATAAGCTAGTCTAAATGCCATTTCTCTCTCTCTCTCTTTCTCTCTCTTCCTCTCTCTCTCTCTCTCTCTCTCTCTCTCTCTCTCTCTCTCTCTCTCTCGTCTCTCGTCTCTCTGAATCGCTGTGAGTAGCTTTACACGTACTCCGATAACGCTCCATTTCATACCATCATTTAACTCACAAAATCATACTTTCCCTCCCGAGGATCATCGTTATCACGTATATTGGCATCCCGCTGGCTCACTCACGTATCGAGTAACTACGGCAGGCACTTAATTTTGAGCCACGGAGCCATATACGTGATTGCTTCAATTTGGAGGTTAAACATTGTCGCCGACAAAACGTGCACGAGGTCCGACGTGAGCGCGCCATCATCGCTTTCACAAAGCATCTGCTTCAACCTCAGCACTGTCGGTACCTTACCAGCACTCCACGTAGTACCTGACTACTCCAGCTAGATGGCACCACTTTTCAGAGATGAATAATGAGCACACCACCAGCTCCAGCAAAGAATCCTTGTTCGCTGTGCACCTTGGCAGTAAAACGTGGTGAGTCGTCAATTCAGTGTATAATCTGTGCGTCACTGACCCATCTCGCGTGCTCGAACGATCCATTACAAGTTCCATTCACGTGCTCACTGTGTCGACGCGAGTCTACAAAATCATCATTGCCACGCCCATTGTCTTGCCCTCCTGAGACCACACCTACTGCACTTGCAATTAGTGACCCATCCCCAGCCATCAATGTAACCACGCCCCCTCTGTTAGCCTCCTCCCACAGTACCCCTTCCTCTGTATCAGTCCCACGCAAACGATCCGCATCGTCCCCACCATCGATACTTCCGCGGACCAAAACCTTGCGTCCTACCATCACCGGTGGAGAACCAATCGCGTCGACCAGTTCGAACGCCAAAATGCCTGACCCTCCAGCACCACCCACCTTCAATGACCCTAACACACCTCAATATATTAGAAATCTCGGTAGCTACATGCATGCAACTACTACAACCACGCAGGATCAACTTACTTCAATTAATGCCCGCCTCACTGAGCTCGCTGGCGTAAGCCATCAAAACACACATGCAATTACTAACCTCCAAACTGAAATTCGTTCAGCCCGCACAACTGTTGACCCATGTGAGCTACGCTTCTCGGGAATTCCATCCAACACACCTTTATCTGACGATGACCTGTTGAAGACTGTGCTAACTGCAATGGGCTGCGCCGAGCGAATAGGGCCTCCCCTATCAGTGAGACGTTGGGTAACACCTGTGGGTCGAAATCAGCAAACACAGAATCAGCCTTCCACATCAGGCAACCAACCGCCGAATACCATGGCTCTCGTGGCTAAATTCTCTTCACCTACAGTGCGTGATTTTTTGCTCTCGAAATCTATCGCTTTAAAAGACCATACGTCACATACACTTTTTGGTGTCGGTGGTGCCTATAGAATCTATATTTCACATGTTCTTCCCTCAACCGTTTACCCCATTTGGCGAGCATCTCTCGCCAAAGCCAAGGAAATAAACTATTTGCGCCCCACTATCGAGAATATGACAGTAATCATGCGCGCTGAGCGCAGATCTGCTCCGGTCCCTATTCTATCCCAGCAAGAACTACTACTTCTTCCCCCTCGTCCCTAGAGACCTACACCAACAAATCTACAAACCCAACAGAGCCCAGCAAATCAAATCAACAATGCCTGAGATACGCAGAGTCTGTCGCATCCATTTAGAGTACCAACCCAAACGAGTCATCGCCACTTTACAACAATTGGGCATGTCAACATCAACAGGCTTAGATCAAACTTCTCACTGCTTGAACTACGCGCCACCTCACACAATTATGGCATTATTGCTCTCTGCGAAACCTTCCTCAAGCCTGAAGATAGCACTGACATATATCATATACCCGGTTACACATTCTATCGTCACGATCGACTCGGCAAGGAAGGCGGTGGCATTGGTTATTATGTTCGTTCAGATTTTTAGTAAAGATAAATCACCAATCAGAACCACACTTTAACAATACTCCTGAATACATGATCTCAGAAATCAAAATCGGTTCCACACCAATCCTTTTTGCTGTCGTATACCGAAGACCTACAGCTGCTTATCCCCATGAGTTCATGAATTGCCTTTCAAAATTCCTCCCCAAGTACGAACATGTTGTAGTCACAGGAGACTTCAATATCAATCTTGCAGTCAACAATGAAGCGTCCAAATCGTTTACCAACCTTTTCACCTCGTATCTCCTCTTTTCCGCTAGCACTGAACCAACCCACCACGTTGTGTATCATGACACTGAATCTCACGATACATGTATAGATCTGTTCCTATTACGTGATCGACCTTCCTTAATCTCCTTTCGTTAAACAACAGCCCACTTCACCGATGGCCATGACTTCATTGAAATGGACTACAACCTCGTATCCCTCCTCCCGATCCAAAAATAATACCTATCCGTAAACTCAATAGCATAGACCCGAACATCCTTCATAACGTCATGAAAACATCCTTCACCATAAGTCCACAAACCCCTGCGACAGACTCGACATCTCACCGACCACTCTACTCATCGTACACTAGAAGTGTTCTGAGACCTCCAATAATCTTTTCATCCCCTGTAAATGATCCCATAACAACTAACCCACCTCATACTCCGAATTCGGACCGGAGGTCCCATCCATTAGTCGACCTTAGTCTCCCCCTATACTCATCACTAGCGATAGGCCATATCGACGAAACAGTCAGCGTACTGACCTCTGCGACCCTCACCGCCTTTGACCAGCTTGCACCCCTACAGTACCTCAATACCACCTCAACAAAAAAACCCTGGGTAACCGCTGATATAAGGCGCTTGATGAATCACAGAGACCGACTTTACCAACGCGCGCGTCGTTCTGACTCGTCGGAGATGCTCAAGATGTATCGACTTGCTCGCTCTGAAGCCAAAGCTGCACTTGACCAAGCAAAAACGTCATACATCCACGCCAAGATCACAAATGCCCCTGACGTGCAATCACGATGGCGTGAACTGCGCAGGTTTGGCATTGCATCAAACCGCACCCCTTCACCACTCACTCTATTCAACAGCAACGTCTTAAACAAGCACTTTGCCTCGGTGACAACTAACTGTGCACCTTTAACCGATGAAGACATTGATAGAGTATGTTCGGTACCCCTACCTGATGGCGTGCCCGTGTTTGATTTTACATCAATTACTGATGAAATGATCACGCACGCCCAAACCTCATCCAAATCAAAAGGTCAAGGTGCAGATAGACTTTCTTCCACAATGACAAAACTTGCTTTTCCCGCTGTCAAAGCCAATCTCTTGCAGATATTCAATCAGTCCTTAACTACCTCTCACTTTCCGACTGAATTGAAGAAGTCATCTATCATACCTTTATCCAACACCTCATCGCCGAAGTCCCCAAATGATACCAGACCGATAGCACAACTCCCGGAGTTCTCAAAACTCTTCGAAAGACTCGTCCATGACCAACTCATGGTCCACCTCACAACATCTAACCTCATTGATCCCCATCAATCGGATTTTCGAGCACACCACTCCCCTCAAACCTCAACGCTGGGAATCTTAGAAGATATTCGAATAGCTATAGATCAGCGCATGGTCACGGTCCTACTATCATTTGATTTTTCTGAGGCATTTGACACCATTCGTCACGCAAGATTACTGTTGAAACTTCGCCAAATTGGCTGCACAGACCGTGTCATACGCAAGTTTGCTAGCTACTTGCGTGGCCGTACGCAAGCTATCCGCCTGGAGGATGGCTCACATGTGGAATGGCTGCCTATAAATGCAGGAGTACCACAGGGAAGCTTGCTCGGACCACTACTCTTCCTCATATTTGCCAACGATCTGCCTAGCATACTACTCCACTCCTCCCACAAAATATTTGCAGACGATACCTATATCTACCTTCATACCCTGCTTAAAGACCTGCACACAAAGATCGCTTTGATCACTAGAGATGCTCAAGCAGTAGCAAATTGGGCGATAGACAACGAACTTCGCCTGAACATTCCGAAAACATCCGCAATGATCCTTGGAAGCGAATTTTATACCTCGACCTGCAACTTGAGCAGTATACCTCCCATCAATCTAAATGGCTCATCCCTTCCTTACACAACTCAAATGAAAATCCTTGGTGTTACAATTACCCCAACACTCAACTGGGATCTTCAAGTGAATCAAATCTCGAAACGCATACATGGCTCACTTTATTCGCTCCGTGCTTTAAGCCGTGCCCTTTCGCTTCCACTCAGGCAGCAGCTAGTCCAAAGCCTAGTTCTCCCACACTTCGACTTCTCTGCGGTTCTCCTCACAGGCCTGACCGAGGGACAAACCTTAAAACTCCATAGACTGCTCAACTACTGTGTACGCTCTGTCTACACCAACATCCCCTTCAGAGACCACGTAACGCCATGTCGGATTGCTCTAAATTGGTTATCTTTCGAGAAACGTAGAGACTACCTCATTGGGTCACTCACTTTCTCGATCATCAAATCTGATCTGCCCGCTTACCTCAGACCTCGATTCCGCCTCACACAGGACTATCCCGGATTGAGACAGTCAAAACGAGGCACAAAAGCCAAATTTATGTATTCAGCTCCTCGCACTGAAGCTCTTAATCAATCCTTTGCTATTGTATCAGCGTGCCTGCTGAACAAAATCTCAGAGATTGATTTAGGTGACACCCCGCTTGAAGCGATGAAGCACAAATTGCGCACTGCCCTAGCCGCTGAAGACCGTGCCGAATGGCTCACATGATCCCAGAGAGAAGAACTCACTCTCATCCCATCTTCCCTCTCCGATAAACTTCTCCCCTACTTCGAGCGTTCGTGAGATGGAACAGTGTCCGGCATAAGTTTCGCTGAATGATGCCTACCACCAATTTTCTGCGAAAGTCTTCGTAACTCATTGCACTTTTCACCAGCAAATGTATTAAAATATTAAATCAACCTGCTCTGTAGCTTGCCCATGCACCTTTATAAACTTTCACTTTATAACATCTCATATGTAACGATTGCCTTATGAGCAAATGGGGAACAATCCCCCCGCTCTCAATAAATATAAATCAATCAATCAATCTCTCTCTTTCTCTCTGTTCTGCCAGGTATCTGTCACGTTGAATGTTATCATTTCGCACAATTATTTCAAGATTCACTACTGAAAGAATGAATATTTCGATCTCACTCTCTGGAGTTACAATTTTCTTAAACTACCCAGTCTCTCTCTCTCCTTCTCTTAAATAAGGAATTGCCTCAAAATTGGATCATGAAATATTGATGCTGAGAATTCGGCGTGTTGGCCTACTCCAAGGTCGTACACACAGGTCCCGCAACTCCCGTGGAGGGGGAAGGCCCGCTATTGTGACGAGGCAAAGTAAACGACTGAGTGGCTACGCGGCGCTCGCGAGTAAGAGTCAAGTGGCGCGAGTTTTAAATCCGGTTCATACCAATACCAAAGTCTCAAAACTCGTATGCCCCACCTCAATTCCAACAAGGGATTCTCATTCTCATTTAGTTGAGCGTCTCGTGATATTATCAAGTTTCCACATTGCTGTGTGGTCATCGACGATAACAAACCTCGGAGCGAACATGCATATGAATTTGAACCTCGAGTCAAATGCTAGTGCACTGTGCTGAAGGAATCCAGGTAGTATCTCGGATTTTTTATTGGGTTTTCCATTCGACTCTATAGTACAACATATGAATATTCTACCATTGATGGGACCCCATAGAAAATTCCCAGGTATCAGGGACACATTTCAATTTATCCTTTTAAATCATCTCCAACAACAAAATTTGGGGGGTTTTCCAATAAAATTCATAATTTTTGAATCACATGAGCAGAACAGGGATGCGATTCGTGGCGTTCAAAAGGTCTTGAAAAAACCTATCGAAATCAGTCTTGTGAAATTTATTTTGAGGTTATGGACAGTTTTAGCGGTCGAAAGGATGAAAAATATAGAAAGAATAACTTTCCCATATGTCATTCCTTTTGGTCCTTGGAAATTCGATATTTGATGTAGAATCTGTTTTCTACTCATCTACTGGAATTTGAGTTCCTGTAACCAATTTGAGCGAAAAATCAAGCAAATCTTCTTCAAAATGGCAAGTTGGCGAAGCTAATTTCATCAACTAATACTGGTGAAAAGTCCATATTTTGTATTATAGAATCGAATGGAAAAGACAAGAAAACAATCCGAGACATGACTCTTGCTTTTTGTAGGTCTCTTTCGCGTGGAATTACTCACATGGTGATCCGACTCAAAAACTCAGTATGAATACAATGCAGCAGTATATCATTTTACATCACACAAAAAATCCCGAGATAAAGAGAAAACGGTTACAAAATTCAGTCATTTTGAATCGAGAATGTATGCTTCGTACCACCGTGCAATGATCAACGTGTAGGTACTTCATTGATAGAGAATCATCACCATTGAGCTACAGTTTTCCAGACTCAACTGCGACACAGTTTATCATCCCTTTACTGCGGGCCGTCCGAATTAAATTAACAGCAGTTTTTTGTAATAGGTCCTTTATTTTCCAGTCAAACTTGAACTCATTGGAATTTTGAGAATTTTGAATTGAAATGTCAGTTGTCACTCCATATACGATAATCTACTTATAATGGTTTGGGTTAGAAGTAATGTCTCTGAAGCCTGGGACGCGAGGGGATGATGAATTTCCCACCAGATAGCCAAACACACGTAAATATATTATATTCGTGATTGAAAAGAAAGAAATAATGAGTGATCTCAGAGTTCCCCTCACCCATGAATAGGATTGTCTCATTGTTTGCGAGATATCATAACACCATGAAAAATTGAACTTGGTTAGAAACATAATTGTGAATGTTATGTGTTAGTAAAGCTAAGCTGGCTTGATTATACTTAATTTTCGATCGTTGATTGTATATATTCCGATAAATCATTGCTAGTCGTCCGGCTCGCAGTGCTTTTCCACAGAAGATTGAGCATTCAAAAGAACCATGATAATTTCATGAGGGAAATTTTGTTTCGAATGCGATTCTTATCAAAATCATGCGATCCGAGATTGCTGGGGAGTTTGGATTATTTTCTGATGCGCGTATTAGGGGACGCCAAAATGACGCGCTTATGGAGAATGACCCATATGTTATATCCTGGAAGATAACAACGTTCTCCTTAGAATGAACTCAAATAAACAGGTAATCGAGAGCTTGACCAGTTATTGAATCAGACTTCGATATTTGACCAGGCAACTCCCAAGCAAGAATCTTTCCGAAATTGGTTTTCAGAATTTGGTTACGTTTTGCTTATAATAATTCATCGTTCAATGAGCCTGTAGAATCTATCCCTAATCATTGACTGCTAAATATCCTAAACCAAAGGAAACAAAATTCTGAAATCAATTTCTGTGAAACTCGTGCTAGGAAGTTGAAAATTCAGCTGTGTTCCAATTTAGCCATTTTTCTCTTGATCGCAGATGACTTCTTGACGAGTTGGGACTTTTGCCACGTGAACTGGCGCATTCTGAGACGAATGTAATAGAACACACTAAACGATAGAATATCGGGTCCGTGCTCTCCACAAGGAAATGCGAATGCATATGAATCCAGAATCTCGTCCACGGTATCATCAAAAACTGTTGATTTAGTGCAGTGCTTGGCGAAGCATTTTTCTGTGTGCTGTATTAGTTGGAAGAAATGGCGATTAGCATGTATCAAGCCTCCCCTTGATTTCATTTCAACCAGTTTACCAAGCGAGTTAGTACTGTCACTGATCAATGCATGTCTGCACGTATCGCAATTTTTGAATTCTTCTTTCTTCAAGACTTGTTCAACTAGGTATCCTAAAAGATCGAATAAGAATGTTAAATTACATGCTTCGAAATATTCTGGGGTGTGAATACTGTTGAGGGACTGAATCGATCCAGGCCTCATGTACATTGAACCGACTAATTTGTCGATGATGTATTCCGTGGTGGCTTCACACGGATTTGACCGATTTCTTTTCCTCCAGCGTGCTTTTCCCTTGAATATCTTCTGATAAAATTCAATTATGCAAGAAAAAACACACACAATTGAGGGGGTGGGTGGAAAAAAGGCGTAACCGCCATTATGCCCTTCTTCCGGACATCGCTTTTTTCAGACCCTATACCAAGATCTACCACCCCCCGAAATCCGTTTTTCGTAAGACCCCAAAAACCGTCTGGCAGATAAAAGGGCGTAACCGCCACTACGCCCTTTCATCTGCACGATAAAAGGGCGTAAGTGCAATGATAGAATGTTGAAAGGGCGTAACTGCTGTGTTATCATTTCAAAAACAGGACTTCATTTTTTGCTGAGCCCAACAGGATTTGTAAAAAAGGCTTAAGTACCTGACTGAAAAGATTCAAAAGGGCGCAGTTACTCTGTAACAGGGCGTAAGTGAGGGCGGATCTGGAAAAAGGGCCTAATTACAGAGGAAAAATTTTATAAAAATCCTCCAGACCCTGCAAACGCTTTTCCGCCTAATATAACGATGAAAACATGTTGTTTTACCTTCAAATTGAGTGTTTTCACCTTCCCCTAGTGAAAAAAATTTCTCGTCATTTTCACACGACTGATGGAAGCTTTTCGTGTCCATAGAACCGTGGAGCATGAATCGAACCACCCCCTAGCAATCAAATATCTTTCAAAACATGCCCAAGAACACTCTCAAAAAATTTGGAGGCGATTGGACTTGATCTCGAGATTTTATACCACTTTTTGTAAGGAAGAAAGGCCGAAATTTGACCCTGTAATCGAAAAGGGGCGTAATTGCATTTTTTGAAATCGCTGAAAAAAGCTCAAAATCAAATTTCATCCCCCGGATCGGGTTGGGCTATTTCGAGAATGTTATTTTCTTCGAAATAAGTCAGGTCTACTCGTCCAATTATGTCTGTAGCGGTTTTTATTAAGTTTTTATTGATTTTCTCAGAATGACCATTTTGCAATAACGCCCTTTTTCCACCCACCCCCTCAATTGTTACTCACAAATTACACTTATCGACGATTGAACATGAATTGTATTAGTCGACACTTGAGCACTGCTAAATTGTAAGTCATTCTCATGTAGCGGCGTGAAGCAGACACAATAGATGAAGCGGTTACTCGCAAAAAATTGTTCATTCATGGAAATCACTTTCTGAAAGAGATATTGATCTCAATAGGACCATACGGGAATATCACAATTAATCAATTTCGTGATATAGAGATCCTGTCAATTTCACTCTGAAGAAGCTTAGTATCAATGTACCACATTCTGATTATGTGCTAACAGGAATATAGGCAAATAATTCGACATGGCAAATCAGCGATGAGTACAAATGTGTTAGTATAACGATGCCCGAATCATCTGTTGGCCTCAGTACAGGGCGCACAACGCTAACTTGTCTTCTTTTTGACTCTCTGTGCGTGAGATTGTTCTCTGCGCATAGTTAATCCACTCGGACTAACACTTGATTACTGAGTATAGTTTCATACATAAATATAAAACCTGTTTCTCCCGCCATCATGGATTCCAACCCTTGGCTGCAGCCAGCCGGAGATCCATCATTTGGCAGCGAAAAACAGCTATTACGCCCTTGTATCTCATTGGAATGTGATAATTCCCATATACTGAAAATTTTTCCTGGTATTGCGCTATCATGCTACAGAAAAGCTTAGTATAAGCGTTGACATGGATGATGATTAGTGGGCAATTTAGTGTAACATGCTAGATGGAACACAAACATAAATGGTTAGTTGACTTTTCGAAAAATGGCTATCGGGCTTTCGTTAGTTATTTCGGCTCAAATACTCGTCCTTGAACATTCGCCTAAAATGGGCTATATGCCATCGAATGCATGTGAAGGAATTTTGGGAGAATGTCCATGGAACTGAGTCATGCTACGTCCCGGTACCATGGGAAAGAGATAGAGTAATCAATGCCGAAAAAGTCAACCTGTCACGTAGTAAATTATGAAATCCAGCACTTCAGCGGCGGAAGTAGTGGTTTCTACAATATCATCGACTTCCCAATCTTCGTTGGCAATAATGCCATCAATCTTCTCCTTCAGTTTAAGTAAGAGCTGAGAAGTTCTTGATTCTGTTCTCTTGTAGGCTTCCTTCAAATCGGATAGGGTAATTAGATGCTCACATTTTCTTGGTATGACGGAACAGTTACCGTACTTAGGTGGTTTGATAACACTGTATGTTGATAGCAAGTGATACAGCATCAAAAATGTTGGGCATGTGGGATGCTTATTGCTACCTGCTGCTCCTCGTATTGTTTCAAAAAATTTTGGTTGTGAAGGGAAACAGATGGAAGATCATTCTGATAACTTTTGCGTTGTTTCAGTCAGAGTCCGCGTTTGAAATAAGTCAGAAATCTCAAAGAAATTGAATATTACCTCTAAATTATCCTGATTTACTTTCCCAGTCAGTAGGTATTTGAAATTCCATTCTTTAATCAAATATTTGCAGAGATCCAGAGTTGATCTGATCGTTACTCTCAAACCCTGAGCTGTTTCTCTCGATAAAAATTCTTGAGGATGAATCAATCTACAACCAGGTCAGTCATAGTAGTTACTCCAGAAGATGATAGATCGTGGGAATGGATCATAATGTACATTGATTAAAAGTACCTTGTAGTCATCCGATTATGGCGTTAAGCCTTGATTTGGTTGCTTCCTGTTGAGAGCATCAAACAATCTATCCATTTTGAGACACAGCTCAGCGGTATCTTTGCAGCCTTCAAATTCTTTGTAGCCTTCTTCCAGATAAAAGAGTAAGCCCCAGTAAACCGATGAACTGAGAATCTGTCGTGTTATAGTATTGAATGAGAGAATTGAATTTTAGAAATGAGCATACATGATCAATTCAGAACCAGTCAAACTCACCTGTGTTGCAAGTTTCACCCGCATTTTGCCTGTACTGTCTAGTTTGATATGTTGCAGAGAAATTTTCGGGCAAACTCGCAGAAGGGAACTATTCAAATTCGTGTCTCTGTCGAACGAATGACCGAAGTATCCCCATTTTATGAGACCACCATCGGGACCTGGAATTTCCATTGCAATGGAGTAAGACCCTCATAACTTGCATTTTCACGTACATCTGTCACTCACCTTTATCCAACCCTTCTCATAGATCCAATTCCTAATAGTTTTCATAAGATGCGGCGTGTCCGAAAACATGAATATCTTTCGATTCTCGTGCAAAGGGTGGGTGAACCACGTTTTCAGGTTCTCAATTGAGCAATCTATACCCAAAAGAGTCCACATCCGCCTATTCGTTTTGGCACCACCCCCAACGACGCCATGAACTTTTGCCCCTGCATTTTCCAGTAAGCAGATAGCCCTCACTACGAGCTTGGCTAATTCATCTCCGGTGACTGGATTTTTAGATGCAAAAACAGCAATAGGCTGCGTATAATCATCCGTGAGCGATTGAAATCGTGATACTAGCCTACACGACGCCTGGTCTTCGATATCGGACGATTTCAAGCCATCTTCTCCGAAGTCGACTAACCCAGTGTAGGTCAAATCTTTTGCACTAACTCCTACAGACTTCCGTAAGCTAATCTCACCCAGAGTCAAGATTCCGTGTCGTTTCCTCTCATTCTTGTGGCTGAATTTCTTCTTCAGGATTTCAAAGAAACCATCGTCAAATCCACATTTCCTGTTGACAATTGATAAGTAAGATCTTATTATGGTTGTACATGGGAGAGGCAAGACATTCGCACGCAGCCACTCATACGATGTCTTGGATCTTATATTCAACAGCATGCAGAGCATTATGAACTTGTCGGTGTACCGCCTTCCTCTGGGGTCTTGAACTTTGGCTGCATTGATAATCTCTTGGAGGACAACTTTATGATTTCCCGTTACAGTATTTAGCGTTCCTGCTGATACGCCAGCCACCCCTCGTTGATATTCCGCGAGAGCGTCCTTTAAAGTTGCAACTTCCTTTTGAAGAATTTTATTCTTCCTCCGTTGACACCGAAGCCTGTTCCGTATGTCTTTCTGATACATGAGACCATCTTTTAATGGAATACGTTCAAGTTTCTTCTTCTTTTCCATCCTTTTAGCAGACTGGGCTAGCGTCTTCGATAATTTATTAAAATGTGGGCATCTCAGACTTTGGAGTGAAATTCCCAAACATTCACTGTGGTGCCAAGCATCTGTTACTCCGTTTCTTACACAATCACTCATCCTGAGAATTTTTGGGTCGATTGAGGTAACACCTCGACACACTCTCATATACTCAAACCTCTTAAGAGTGTCTATAGAGCTGTTGAAATCAACCAAGGTATCTGGTAGTTTACACGGTATGGGATCTATTGGAAACGAATAAACTCCATAGCTGATACGCCTTGAGGCATCCACAATGACACTTTTTCCCATTACGTGTCTCTCAATTCCTTCTTGAGTGATTTCCACTACGTAAGAGAATACCAATTTCCCCGTTCCTAGCTTATATACTGTCCATGGCTTAGGCAGTAGGAGACTCATTTCGTCGACATCATCAGACACTAGGTGGAAATTTTTGAACAGTGAGATTGGAAGAAAATTAAATGAGGATGGAAGAATGAGAACAATCAAATAAAATTGAATGGGTGACTATAATCCCACTTCATTTGAGATTATAATGGTTCTCATGGAGAACAGTTAAAAATTCTCAACTCCAAAAATATGAAATGATTTGTGTTGAAGGGAAACTACTCACATTTTTTGTCAAAATTGTATGACAAAGATTCGGAGGCGTAATCGAAAGTAACTTTGATCTTAGGCCGTTCTACACTTTCGGCTGTTGAATCCCCGTTGACCGGCATGTCTTTGACGAATGCATTGTTGGGAGCCTCATCAGGTCCATTTGAAGGTATGCTACAAATTGCACCTAATTCGGGCACAATGGCACACTCATCTGGAAAGTAATCATGTGGAAATTTAGTTTCTGATGGACCTACACTTTTCTGTCTGAATGTAATCGCGCGGTATACATGGCCCGTGAGTTGTGGGTTATGCATACGGATGGCTCCGAGCCAGAGCGGTATGAGTCCATTCCGAATTTCGAAAGAATTGGTCTAACATTCTTAGGATGGTTTCAATCGATCATTTTTGTTACCTAGAGCTCAAATTATGTAAAATGGATGTGGATCACCTGAGCACGATGTGAGATTCATCCTTCCGAGGAGTTAACATAAAAATACACTGCTAAAAGAGATTAGCAGAATGCTTTCTCAAATCAAATTGATGAAATCAACAATCGATCTATCGATTATCTGAAATTGTAGCAAACGAAGAAAACGGAATAATATGGATTCATAGGTAACGATAAAACTCAAAAACGCTTAGATAGATTATATTATTCTAAAACTCTGTGAGTGGATTTGGAAGACTCTCACGCTGAGGCCAGTGAATTTTGAGCATTATTAGATGAGTATTTTTGGACTTATAGATTTTTTGATGACAAATTTTTGATTTTTATTGAGAAAAATATCTTGAAAATGATTTGTAATTCCTAGTCCTACTTAAAAAAATTCTGAGAGAAGTAATTTTTGATGTTTTTTGAGGTGCTGAATCGATTGGTTGATACAGAATTTTGTTCAAACGACATTATCATGGCCTTAGAGACAAATGTAGAAAGGAGTACACAAAAACTAGGATAAAATTGGATGAAATCAAAATTGTGTATTAACCAATCGATTCAGCACCTCAAAAAACCTTTTCGATACACTGTGCGTAAAAGTGCACTTTGCGCACAGTTTGTCGACTTTTACTCACAGTTTATCGAAAAGTATAGTTAGATACACGGCCGTAAAACCTACTATTCGCATCCTCGTGATGATTCCGACCCTCGCCTGCGGCTCGGGCCGGAAACCCATCACTCGGACGCGAATAAAACGTTTTACGCCCTTGTATCAAAATGTACTATTATATTGAAGGACTCATCTTTTTCAAAGGAGGAGGAAAATTTATAGATAGTTTTCAAGATATGGGGGAGAAAATTTTTCAGAAAAAATTTTCCAATTCGGGGGATAATGGTCGGGGGTGCTCAAATTGTAGCGTTCCCATCTACAGATGACAACGAACATGTGTGCAAAATTTGGAGGGGATTAGTGGAAACAGTGAGGAGTTTTGCTGCGACATAGAAAGGGGAATACATGTACACACACACACAGACACGGTCAGAGGGCTCGGAAGATAGGGTGATTGTAATTTTCCAAGGCGTTATCAAGGAAAACGGTTACACACAATCGATAGATCCCGGAAAAACGAAGAGGATAGTTCAATTTTCATATATCCAAGAGCTTTCTGGGAGGAGAAAAAAATTTTTTACAGAGAAATTCGAGGAAAAATCTACTACCATCAAATGAAAGCTTTCTTTTTTGAGAAAGCAAAAGGCTTAAAAATGCACAGACGAGTTTTCGAGAATATAAAATTGACTCTTCCGCTTTGGTGCGCAGCCATCTCCATACAATCAAACTCCGAAAGTCAGTTTCCTTGATACCTCCGAACATGTGGTGAGGAAAGGTTGTGTCTCTTTGCCTCGTAGTAGTGCTTGAATCAAACTTACTGCGAATCATCGAGACGATCCCATGAATATGAAAGCGTTAAACTCACCAGCAATCCCACAAACATATCTGATATCTTCTGTCATATGGCACTCTGAACTCACTGCACGGGTCTCATCCTTCCCAAGAATTTCTTTGCTAGTGTAAACAAGTTCTTCAGACTGTACATGAGTGTAAAAGGAACACTCTGGTGAATGAACTATGGAAAAATCTATATTGAGTTTCTCTGTTCCACTCATCGCACAGGAGTAGCAGATCCCTGTGATGTCTTTAGTATCATAGCATTCATCAGAACCGAGAGTCGAAGTTGCGATTCCCAAATCAGACTTTCGTGATTCTTTGGCATTACCTGCAATGGAAGAAGACAGATACTTAACGGAGAGAATTCGCTGAGCTTGAACTGCAATCAAATCCTTAGCCGATTAATTTCGATGCACAAGTAAGATGAAGGTAGAGGACTGTATTATTCCAATAATATTTGCATTCTGATAGACTGAATCGTCGATATCCCTCGTCGTCTCTCAGAATTATGGAAAGTGACCATGACAGTACCCGACTTGTACAGAGGGGGTGTCGGGTGTAAGACACCTCTCTTGTACCTGTCAATGACGACTGCACCGTGTGGTTGGTCGCCAATAACGAATCGTACTTAGGTCGTGATGCGATTTTTTCCAAATGATGTTGAAAAGAAAAGAGAATGACTTCATTGTCAGCGCGGAAGGCCTCTGAGTAGTTTGGTTTGGCTAGGAGGCTCGGTGACCGAAGGGCTAGATGGAGCAGCCATCAAAGCTCCCAAACGCGCAAGCTTCCGGGCTTCGCACATTCCGCACGGGTTTCCACTGCACTGGGATTTGGGAACACCTGAAGGGTCATTCTGTTCCATGCTTGAACTTGAGAAGTTACGGATAGGCACCCCGTAGAATGATTTGACACTGAGCACTGAATGATTTGAGAATTATTTTTGATTGGATGATTCTGTAGGAGCAGGAGCGGGCATGGGAATGCGAATAAGTCGAATCGATTTCAGCTCAAATGTTGCCGCGACTGCCGACACTCGGAATACTAGGAACACACACACACACATTCGTTCATCATGCACTACACTGATATGAAATGATTTATGCTGTACGACCATTGCGAAGACCGGGGGCACGACCGTGTACAACTTCCCACAGGCTCGTCGCTGGAGCTGGGTAGCGTCGTCGAGGCGGCGCGGTATCGGATGACCGAGGTACGTCGGGCCGAAGGCCGTCGGAGCAGAGGTCCGACCGACCTGGCGACGAGTTTCGACAAGCGGTTTTTACGTTGAAGACTGCCGTCGTGGACTGCTGATGATGAGCCAGGGAGGCTCGGCTTTATATAGGCGCGAGGGCATTCGCAGTTGTGTGAATTCGTTGAATTGTGAAAAATGCTGAAGCAAAGGAGATATGGCGATGCAACTTCGCAAAGTTGCTAACTTCGTAATTTAGGGCGTGTTTATTTGTGTATCGAAACCGCGTGGAACATATGGCGTACTTAAGTACTTAATGATTTGCATAAGTTCGCATCTTTGCGAACTACGTGACTTGACTGTTTTTTTATTTGAATGGGATAAATAGTTGCTTTATGGAATGATTTGTATGCCTTGATGATGTTTTTCGTGAATTTCGCATCTTTGCGAACTATCCTTTTCAACTATAAGATATGACTTATTTTTCCTCGGAACAGATGGTGATTTTACTAGTTTGTTTGTCACGTGTAGAAGAATTATTAGCTTACCGGATAATGAGTTCTCAGGTTCGCATATTTGCGAACCTTGAGCAGATTTAAGAGTTTTCGAATTGCGCGCGATTCATGTTTTTGGAATTTTAAAGATTCTTCCCATGCATACTTTTGGCTAAAGGTTGAATCAAGTTGCAAATATTATTCATTGAAAATATGAGTGCGTAGGCGCACGTCAACCACGAATATTTCGTGATACGCGAAGAAATAGGACCTTCACATTCTCTTGAAATGGTTTCCACAGTAAATAATCATCTCTGTCTGTATCTCAAAGAAAGGATGAGGCTTGCGACGTTGATCACGGATATTAGAATTTTTGGCATAGTGCGACTAAACAGTCATTTTTCTTCCCGGCTCAGACCAGAAAAGTTGCCGCTTAGTCGCCCTGATAACAAAAATAGTATATGCATCCCGTTTGCCACTCGTACAACTTCTGTAAGTGAAAATCGGCGCTCGAGTCGGCTGACTCCTCGAACATATGCGTGCGTCGTGAGCAGCCATGGATCAGAAAATATAATAAGGACGATACTGATCGAGTCGACAACCTCGCGAGGCGAGCCCATCAGTCAGCTGGGCCCAGCTCCGCCGACAGCGTTTACGTTGGGGCTATGCGTGTGGTTTGTTGGCCTTGGAAGGGGCCTTTGTTGGTGCTAGTGAGCCGTGAAGTCCCCCCCCCCCCCCGTTCGGTTGGAGGTAGCACGCCGGAGATGAGCGGAACCTGATACATCTCTTCAAACTTGTGGTCCGCTCTATCCACAGGGGGTCCCGCTTTAGACGCAGGTGGCCAGCTTCAATTGCACTCCTTGGGACTTGAGAATTTAGTCCAGTCAAATAGGACCTGAGATCTCAAATTGGAGCCCGCAGTGCGCCAAATTGATATGTTGTAGCCAAAATGATTCTAAGAAAAATGGCTCTAAGGAAAAGTTCCTAGTGATAGGGGAAGTTATCAAAAATCGCGAAAAACCAATTAAAATGGCCATAGCTCGGAAACGGCTCGAGATGCCGGGGAGTGACAGGCACCGTTCAAAAGCTCGCAAAATTCTGCACAAGATGAGCTATTTACGGGATTTGGGAGTCAATTAGGGAGCAAGTAGAATCGATTAGATACTTTGAGATAATCTCGAGCCTGCAGATAACATGCGTTGTCTAGCTCATCGTATTATGTACGTCCCTCCGAGACCCTCTCTGCACATGCATGTTTGTATGATGGTATATGAGGGTTTCAACGGTACTTTTATTTTTTGTGTTACTGCAGTGTTCCAGGAGTATTTTGAACCATTCGGAGTGCGCAGGAGTGGCATTTTATAGTATTTGGCATCATTCAATGTGGACTACATTCTTTTTTGTTGAAACGCATCCTGATTTGTCAATAGCAGACCGCAAAAGATGATTTTTGGGTAGTTTACAAACGTACCAACGCGATTTTTTGAATTGATAAGGCTGTAACTAAAATACCTATGCCTCAACTACTTCGGTGAAATGATATATCCATCTACTAATCTCATATTTGAGAAAATCTTTAATTCAGAGGTGTGCGCTGATTCGGCTATGATATTAGCTCTCATTACTACACTAACCGAGTTTTGTGGGAAAACTTTCTCTGGCTATTGTTTACGAAAATGATGAAATACCTTGTGCGAAACGGAGAATTTAGCAATGAGTTCTCAAAGTTAAGAAGAAGAATCGAATCCCGTTTGGTTTGTGAGTGTGCGTTGATCCGGAAAAATTTTATAAAGCTTCAAAACTCATAAAGTTATCGCGTCACTGGCTTTGAAAATGGTCATTTTTTGATGTCATACTCATGAGACGCGAAGCACAGGGTTGGGATGTTGTGCTCTTTCTTCTTCATCACAAAAAGGATATAACCGCACTGTTTTGAGTTGCAATTGTCGATCGGTATTTCTGTGAGAAGCTGAGGAGAAATATTTGAATCCGGATGGTAAGCTAAATAAGCCTCCAAATGTGATGGTATCGCGATTTTCTTTATTTTCACATAGTATACGGCTGAAATATGAAAAAATAACACCACAGTGTATTCTAGAAATTGAAATAAGACTCATATCTCGTGACTCGATTTTGGAAATTGACATCGAATTTACGAAGGATCAATGATGAAATCCATCTTAAAGTCAAGTCAGGCAAAATATAATCCGTATCGATCGTCTAGACAATGTTTTGAATCGAATCTATTCGATTAAAATTGATTCACGGCTGTTTCAAGTGTGAAATTTCATACCTTTCGTTCTGAATCAGATACCTCTTGGAAGAGAGTGGCATCACTTTTTTCACATGTTTTCAAGGTCTAAGAATCACATGAAACCCATTTCAAACGTGTGCGATGAGAAAATTTTTTTTTATTCCAGAGGGTCAATAGTTTAAAAAAAAAGTTCCATGGAAACCCTCATATACGGTTACTGCCCGTCCCTGCAGGGGTTCTCCTTCTGCACACGCTATACCTGCTCTCGGGTCGCCAAATGTACAGGATGAGCAAGATGATGTGTTTTCGCTTCTCTTGTGGTTTTTTCAGTTCTTTCCAGCTTTGCAGGTTTTCCAGCAGTTTTCGAGCTCGGATTTGCAAGCTCGGAGAATCGTGAATTTGGCCATCTCCAATATTCAATAATAACATATAGGAAACTTCACCTGTACATTCGCAGAAAGCAACGATTTTGGTTCAACAGCCTCGTACCTAATCGTGAGTATTCCACGTGTCTTTGTATTAATCCTTGCATTATTCCAATTGACGAGGCTGGTATGCAATAGTCCTCGAGAATCGGAAAGATGTCTGTCAGTCCGACGATATTAATCTTGAATTTCCTCCAAATATCAAGTCATCACATGTTGCTTCATGTACACAATGAAGTATCGACTGCAAATTATTCTTCCAAAACTTCCAACACAATAAATTTCTCCTCTTTCTCTGACCTCACAGATGAAAATTCATCCGCGCGGACATACATCAGACTTTGTACAAAAAGAATGAATTTCTCCCCTAATATTTCCTCGCAATTAAATGACGTTTTTTGATCTGTGCAATTTTATATTTTTTCGTGGTCTCATCTAAGAATGAAAGTGAATTTCTGGTTTGGTAAGAGTCATAACTTTGAAGCAATGTGAATTACTCATTGTGAATGAAATTTGTGACAAACGACGTCATCAACGTAGTGGTATTAAAGTAATTCTCATCTCACTCCTCTTTCTCGAAATTGAGATGGTTTCTGGAGAACTCTAAAAGAATAAACCAGGCAAATTTGGATATGATACGTCAAGCTTGAGTGAGTTCGAAGTCATTGGGTTTGTTGTTGCCTTGACTCAAAAGATCATCCGATTCCTTCGGTTCAAGCTCTTGAAAGATCAGCTCGACCTCAGAAATTCTCGCAGAAATTAGATTCTTGAATGAAAAATGGTCGGTTACGTTGATCTCAATAACCTGAAAAATGGGTCCCCAAAGTTCACGGAAGGCAGTACCTGGGTTGACCATTAGTCGAGGGGTAATAGCCAAGATATACTTTATTACCTCCTTTCTCCGGTATTTTTAGGCGATGATGGCACTCTCAAAACCGTGTCACGAATCTCGTGCATACCTGCAGTGTCCGTTCACTCTCTTTCTCCCTTTGTTCTTCCAAAAGGAGAATACGCGCAAAAAAGGTAATTACCCAATAGAAAGGCCTACCATGACGTTTACTTTACGCGTTATAGTCGCTTCAATACAGGTAGAGGGCTAAAACGGAGTCTATAAACGGATATCTTTTCGTCCATCTTGTTCGGTATAAAAGGGCTCTCTTCCGATCATAATGATCGGATCGAAGCCAGATAGATTTCGGCACTATTAAAGTTCCTTTCATCCCATAATTTTGAAATAATTGTAGTTAGGGAATCTTTGAAAAAAGGTGATGAATCTATTATCATGAATATCAAGAAGTTCTCAAATGTACGAACCCGCAAACCTAGTCGCACATTTTTTTCACATTTATTACGTTGAAATATGAGAAAATCAACGTTTTGGACCAATCCTCAATGACACGCGCATTCCTTAGAACAAAAGAGTGGTTTTTGGTATGTGACGTGGTGAGTCTCGGGCCCCCTCGCCCGCACCTCACCCCGTTCCATGACGAATAATTGCATACCCCTCATTTGTAATTCGTGAGTCACGACCCATCGGTCATTTATACCCCCCATCGTTCCGACGACAGGCCGCGCCTCGCTCACTACCGCTCGACCAACCAATTAGTTCAGTCACCACACTCTCTCTCTCGAGCTTCTCTCTCCCCGTATATTAAAGTGATATTCTAAGTATTCCTCACTCGTGTTCTTTCTGGAGCTTCCTACCCCGTAACAGGTACTTTTGACTTCTTTCTTGTTAGTTACTAAAAACTATGCCAAACAAAACTGGTGCAACCAATCTCAACGTACATACCTTAGCTCATTTTTTTGTTTATATTACTCGTACTTGAAAGGGCGCGTTTTAGACGCGTCGTGGCGGTACTGACCACGCATCTAAAGTGCATGCTCCCCGTGCGTGTCGAACAGAGAACGATGATGAAAACAACCGCGCGTCTATGCTGCGCGCGCATCTTGCTTTAGAGCTGTTGTTCTATATATATGTTGCCGTGGCCGCCGCCTGTGTGTTTTACTTTCGCATCGTTGTTCTATATATATGTTCGACGATCGTGAGTCGTGTGCTATCATCTCTATATAGTATGCGTGTGCTGCGTCAGTATTTATCTTTGTTGTTGGATCTAAAAAGCGTTGTTTATTCATACATTCTCCGGGAATCTCATTGATCGTCATTTAAGATGAAATCTTACCCTTTTGAATAGTATATTATGTACCGAGTTCGGGAAAACACGCTTTTTCGAATGAGGTACATACAGTATTTTCTTGCTGGAAACGGAGGAAATGCCTTTTCGAGCCGTCTAAGCAATGTCATGGAAAGCTATACAGACACGAGTCATTTTTTCCAGTTTCATCCATATCCTTCGAGCATCTCATTAATCCTCATTCGAGATAAATTCGAACCCTTTTGAAGAAGTTTTCAACCAATGCCATGAAAAGGTCCCAACGAAAATCGTTTTTTTCATGCAT
Source organism: Eretmocerus hayati (assembly GCA_029851415.1). Taxonomy (NCBI): domain Eukaryota; kingdom Metazoa; phylum Arthropoda; class Insecta; order Hymenoptera; family Aphelinidae; genus Eretmocerus; species Eretmocerus hayati. Next base: position 187,252 of record CM056743.1, on the reverse strand, counting down.
TTTTCACGATTTTTTTTCATTAAAACTATTTAGAAAATAGTAGTATTTTCCAAACATCTTTCAGGAATTTGTTTCAGGCAAGGGGCTCCTTTGAAAAATTTTAAGAGTCGTTTTTTCATACATTTTTCAAGCTATTTAGGAAAGAGTCGTTTTTTCCATACATTTTTCAAAAATTTTTTTCAGTCAAGGGGCTCGTTTAAAAAATCTTAAGAGTCGTTTTTTTTCATATATTTTCCAGAATTTTTTTCCAGTCACGGGGCTCCGCCCCCCGAACCCCCCCCCCCCCCCCCGGGGGGGCTTCGCCCCCTGCACCCCCACTGGGGGCTACCGCCCCTGGACCCCGCCCTGTGCCCTTTCCTCATCTTCGATCACGGAAGTCGTTCACCCAGTAAATGATCATCATAAATATACTGAATATTGGTACAGACATTTTCAATGGTCCGCATTGAATATTTAAATTTATAGTGGCATCTGCTCATGAGATTTCGTTCACAAGCATATTAGACACAACGACGCTCCTCGTGGTATAGATTCTAATATATATAGAACAACGATGCGAAAGTGGAATGCACGCACGCCAGACAGATATCTGCAATACCGGTAACTATGAATTCCAGCTTCAGCTGATCATAATACTAGGGAGGAAGGGGAGGGTGTAGAGAATAGATATAGAACAACGATGCTAAAGTGAAGATGCACGCGCCGCAGACGTCTGCTATCAGTACGGTAGAGCGAGGAAAATAAGAAGAATTTTACACGTGAAAAAGGGTTAAATAATGGTTTAATGGCAATACTTGGTTGCGCACTTTCCAGTACTCGTAATATAAAATAGTATATATATCACGTGCAAAAGCCGCTACTTTCGAGGCCTCGTGCAGGACGTCGGCTTTGCCGACGTCCAGCACGAAGCCGCGGAAGTAGACGCTTTCGCACTGGATGATATAATATACTATTTTGTTTCAACTTTGAAATGCTTTTCATAAAGTTGCAAAATTCTATTTCTAGCCGACTCTACGTCCACATTACTAAAAAAGAGAGCAGTGCTCATAATATGCCCCCACCCCTTTTTCCGTATATAGACGGCATTGCGCAATGCCGCAAATACTTTTAGCACTTTTTTATCGAGATAACATTAGTTTCAGGTGTATTGAGCTATATCCAACAGCATAGAGCCTTTTGAACGCACCAAATCCCACAAAATATACCAAAACTCGATTTTTACGTTAATTTTGAAGTTAACATGAACGCAATGCAAAGTAGTATTTTTGTAAAGTTGAGATAGAACTAGAATTCGGTTCATGTTTCTATCAACATAATACTGTACAACAATCACAACAATATTCAGTCGATGCGTGATTCTATTCTTAGCTATAGTAGGTGCACACGCACACATATGGATTTTCCTCGTTCAAGAATAGTATCTATATTTGTGTGTGTGCATGTTCGAAAAATGAGTGAAAAAGTCACTAGAGAGGCGAAAACGCATCATTTTGATGCTCATCCCGTACATTTGATGATCCGAGAGCAGGTATAGCGTGAACAGAAGGGGAACCCCTGCAGGGACGGGCAGTGACCGCATATACCATCATACTCTGCATGTGCAGAGAGGGTCGCGGAGGGACGTACATAATACGATGAGCTAGACAACACATGTTATCTGCAGGCTCGAGATTATCTCAAAGTATCTAATCGATTTTATTCGCTCCCTAATTGACCCCTAGATCCCGTAAATAGCTCATCTTGTGCAGAAATTTGCAAGCTTTGGAACGGTGCCCGCCACTCCGCGGCATCTGGAGCCGTTCCCGAGCTATGGCCATTTGAATTGGTTTTTCGCGATTTTTGATAACTTCCCCTATCACTAGAAACTTTTCCTTAGAGCCATTTTTCTTAGAATTATTTTGGCTACAACATATCAATTTGGCGCGCTGCGGGCTCCAATTTGAGATCTCAGGTTCTACTTGACTGGACTAAATTGGGTAATAAAACGAGTCCCACTGCACTAAACGAACGATTCTAGAGAATCAGAGCCAAAAATTGATTACGAGGAATCCAGAGTGCGGAAGAAAACACCCCAAATGGTGTATATCATCATTCATCGTCCTCTGTATTAGCTGATTCGATCAGTAAAAATTCATTCCCGTTAGCTGACGAAATAACCTAGCTTTGGCTGATTTGCCACTACCCTGGCTGAGTTGCGTTGGAAATGTAGCATTTGGTCCCAAATATGCCATCAATGTCTTCTCAATGAACAAGTAGCTAATCCATCTTTTTTCTCACAGGGATATTCCTAGAAAATCGCTAAACGAACCGCTCATCATAACCCTCGATGACGATGAGACCGGTGGGGGTTCCACACAGGAGATTCGAGTAGATCGAGAGGACCAGAATAAACTCTCTCTTGCAGAGGGATCTTCGAGTTTTGAGTGAGTATCTACAAATCGAATTTCATTGCGTGTGAAACAAGACAATTGAGGCCGTTGACGAATCGTCACACGCAGTTCCCTTTTGTCACCGATTCAGGAACGGAGTTCTTTGCTCACTCTCTCAATCCCGTGGAACATGAGCTTTTGTGAATTGAACGATTATATATTCTTTCGAGTGAATTCACGTCTGTTGAGATTTCGATTGGGTACAACGGTCACAAAATTGCCAAGGACGGCCGGAAACGCCATTCCCTGCCATAATATCTGCATGAGGTCTTCGAAGCTCTGGTTTATCCTGATGAATCATTCTAAAGACCTCCAATCCGATGAGGCCACACGGGAAGCACGATTTTTAACGAAGTATTTGTTTCATCTCATTTTTTTAAGCAAATCAACGGAACAAAGCAGAATAATTCTGTTCACGTTGACGATAGACAAAACTAAACTAAACATTATTAAAATTCAATATCAATAAACAAAACTGAAGAAACTTCTGGCATTTTAAATTCCTTGAATTTTGTTTCTAGGTCACGATAGGTAAACAAAATCACTTTTGATTATTTTGGAGAGAAATTGAAATAAACGTAATCAGGAGGACTGAATGTAATTTCAGACGAAACAAAACTCGCATAAACTCGTTTGGTTTCGTTTATGCAGTTCTCCCATTCATATCATTTCGTCTGGTTTTGTTCATCGGCAACATGAATGAAATTCCATTATCATTCGATTTTATTGAACTCGGCCGCGGCCGGCCGGAATCTTGTCACCAAATTCTATGTGTGAGCGCGTCAATGATTACGGTTCGGGTGCATTTGTATTGGCTTCAAAGCTCTCCGCGATTCAACATTGGGTAAACGCAGAATTGGTTGTGCGCAGCGTTGGACCTTTCTCTCTTCCTGATTAATACATATTTATCCGCGCGATCAGAAAGAGCCTCGCTTCAGAATATCACAGCTGATCCAAGCAACCGGCGCAATCCGTCGGGCCATGCATGCTGGTGGTCGTCGTATTTCTCGATTGAGAAATGACGAACGAAAATTCATCCGACATTCAATGAATGATCATGAAATAGTTAAGTATGCTCTCCGGAAAATCCATACAAGAGTTCTATGCCAAGCCACTGTTGCTGCACGGTGCTCAATTCGTTGAACCCGGTCTAACCTCTTCGAGGTGCTTACCGAGCGATCACCGCTGCCATACATGCGTTGCTATTCGATGCTAGTTTCCCAAATGATCAAGTATAAACTGAAATGATGAAAATAGGATAATTGGAGAAATACTCTTGAAAATTCACTTTCATTTAAACTGTTAAACAAGGCGCAACTCAAAATGTGAAAATAGACCCGTCTCAGACCCTTCATTTGTTTCTGTCTTAGACATTGGCTGAGACAATTTTACGTGCTCCAAAAATTTCATAACTGTGTATAAAAATGATAGAAACGTGGGTTGTAGATATGATCCATCAAGGATAATTTTCAACATCCAACCCACGCTTTTATCATTTTTATACCGAATCATGAAAATTTTCGAGCATGTAAAATTATCTTAGCCCTAAGACAGATACAAATGACGGGTCCGAGACTATTCTCACATTTTGAGTTGCGCCTCTGTTCTACAGTTCACATAAAAGCGAGTTTTCAAGAGTATTTTCTTAATTATTTCATTCTGTTCTATTTTTTCCTTGGATCGAGCTAAACGGAACAAAACAAAATTTTTCTTTTTTTGCATCATTCTTCGAGTATATCTCATTTGCACACCTCCATCATCGTTTGAAGGTGGAAACTAAGAGTGCTTGATTACCTCAACGTAATACTTTATTGGATACGTATCATTATTTCCAGAATCTGTAGCTTTTTGGGTGATGGCCATATGGGCAAATCTCAGAATTATGGCGATTTTGGTTGGAAATGAAGAAAAATCCCAATTTGTCAGGACATCCCCGAGTAACGTTTCTTCCGGTGGAATAGTACTCGAACAATGATAGGGTTCTCGCGTAATCCATTTCACAGCTTTGCCGCGGCTACACGGACGAATAACGGATATTCCCACGGATTTGAATGGGAACCTCGTGTTACAATCATTCCAATGGTGTCTAACACAAGATGAAGGTACTCCTTACGCACTAGAATGTACGTTTTCGTGAATTCTTCATTCTTGTGATCTCTGCATTATTTCTGGAATGGATCTATCATAGAGGCAATTTTTACATACATTTCTTGTAGAGTGGAAATCAAATTACACGTGGTCCCAGCCGCAACAAAGTCCAGATTTCCATGGCCCATACAGAAAAGACATTTTCGATACACTGTGCGTAAAAGTGCACTTTGCGTACAGTTTGTCGACTTTTACTCACAGTTTATCGAAAAGTATAGTTAGATACACGGGCGTAAAACCTATTATTCGCATCCTCGTGATGACTCCGACCCTCGCCTGCGGCTCGGGCCGGAAACCCATCACTCGGATGCGAATAAAACGTTTTACGCCCTTGTATCGAAATGTACTATTATGCTATTCTGTGCCCAAAATTGGGCAGAAATGGCCATTTAGACGCTCGTGTGCCTGGGCAAATGGCGAGCAGCGTGCGTGAATGTGCAAACTGCGCGCAAATTTTCGTTTGCGCACGGAAAATACGATTTCTTTGGACTGAAGATTGAACTCAGATTTTTTTTTCTTTTTCATTACCCAATTTCAATTTTTTAGGGCTTTTTTCGCGAGCTCGTTCAGCACGTATTGTGTGTATATAAACTGTGTAGGTGTCAGTGTATAGAAGCCTCTGCATTTGCCGGGGATTGATGAGCCCGCGGCATGGGAAATAGTATCCTTCACACTGACAATGGGAGTTCGGAGGATCCGGGTCACCAAATCTCACCAAAGTTCTTTCACAGTCTCGCACCACCTAAAATAGGAAGAATCCAGAGTAGCTCCATCGAATGGGCCATTTGTACAGAGCTACAAGCAAAAACGTTTGCATTACCAGTGTATTTATATATTATATATACTGTTTATCGCAGATAGTGGTGGTTGAAATAATTTTCACTCGGACACATTTTGTAAGTAAAAAGAACAACAAACTAATTTATTGCCTATAGCTAAATGCTAAATGGCAAGGTGATGCGGACGAGCGATGGACGAGAACTGGGGAGAGCTGCGGAAGGCGACAAACGCGACGTCGAAAAGCTTGAGCGCGAGCGCAAAATGGCGGTAGCGCGCCAAAATTCAAAAAGTGTGAGATGAATAGATATGAAACTGAACATACCGCCCACCTCGATTTGTTACACTTCAAAAATCAATGACTTGAGTAGTTTCATTTTACAATATAATTCAATAAATTGGCTCGACTCGAAAGGAATACAATTCAAGGGTGACACGGCTAAAAATCAAAATTACGAACAAAGAGCAATAGGCTTAAGAGCTATCTTTGGTCTAGGATTCAAAGAAAAAATCATTAAGAATCAACCGGTTATTTCGACGGTGATTAAATTGATCAAAGCAAGAAAACTTTTGGACTGATAAAGGCCAATGAAACAATAAAAATCGTATGTACAGAACAAATCTACTAACCTACCGGAAATAAAATCTCAATCTCAGAAGATCGGAATGAAAGTTGGACAATTACCATCTCGGTTCTATAAAAGGTAAACTAAGTTCCGGTCACCCGGGATCTAGTCCCAAAAGGAGGCGCATTTATTCCTTTAGGATATCAATGTCCATGGCAACTGCGCAAGGGATTCTAATTCCATGTAGTGATCGTACGATCACAAAACACTAACCTAGTGATTGCGTACGGACGAGTCACTGATACTACTTGAAAAGACTCTAAAATTCAAGAACCTAATGATTTTATGCTCATGACTCTAAACCCTAAATCTCCTTTCAACGTCATATCACTAAGTATTCATTAAAAGGATTCAATCCTCATCACTATCTTCTTTCGATGAGTCATCAGGAACAAGCAGCACCAGTTTGACTATTGGTCGAACGAGTGTAGAGGTGGCGCACACTCGGAACATATACAAATTTTTGCCGCACCATCTCTCACAACCGAACCGGGCAAGCTTTGACCAAGTGAGTTAGCTCGATGACTTCGTCAACTCTTCCTCTTCAAAGGAAAAGTTCTTAAATTGGTGACATATCAATATTTTCCCCCTAATATTAGCGAATCTGAAGAAAATCTGCATCCGTTAGGCTCACGTCAACTTTGGGTCGATGTAGAGACCCGAATTTTCACTCGATCGAGTTGAAATTTTGAACACTCTCCCAGTTTGATAGGGAAAAGGGGAAATGCGGTCAAAAATGGGATCATAATCATAGTCTTATCATTATAAGGTTTTTCCATTTTTTGACCAAAATTAATCAAATTTTATATCCCGGCTTGAGTAATGAACGACCCTCATAAAGGCATTACGGAATCTCCTATCCAATTCTTGACTAATCAAAATAATTGGATTAACCACACTCTGATAATGGATCATGCTTACTGATATCAAGCCGATTATCTAGAAACTTGAATGGTCGAAATCGGCCAATATCTGATAAGATAATATCGATTGTAGTAATATCGCCGATTATCATTTCTTATAGTTAATCTTATCCGATTTCTCCCATTCAAGTTTGTAAGTGATCAACCTAGTATCAGCAAGCAGATTCCGCGATCGGGGGAATGGGGACAATTTGATTATTTCGATTATTCAGGAATTGGCTGGAGTTAGTTCATAATGGCTTTATGAGGGTTGTTTATGACCCGAGCCTGGCTGCGGACTCATATTTTCCGGCGGGATTTACCGATGGTATCGGTCCGATGTGCCTCTAAAAGTCAAACCGCAAGGCTAACTACCTCTGTGTCGGCTTTTCTTTGAAGGTTGAAAGTGCTTTTATAATATCATCCAATAGTCAGATCGTTTAGCTCATTACATTTCTGCATTGAGAAAATTTTTCTCTATCGATCCATATGGAATTTGATTAATTTTGGTCAAAAAATGGAGAAACCTCATAATGATAAGACTATCATTATAATCCCATTTTTGACCGCATTGTCCCCTTTTCCCTATCGAACTGGGAGAATGTTCAAAACTTCAACTCGATCGAGTGAAAATTCGGGTCTCTACATCGACCCAAAGTTGACGTGAGCCTAACGGGTGCAGATTTTTTTCAGATTCGCTAATATTAGGGGAAACATATTGATCCGTCACCAGTTTGAGAACTTTCCCTTTGAAGAGGGAGAGTTGACGAAGTCATCGAGCTAACTCACTTGGTCAAAGCTTGCCCGGTTCGGTTGTGAGAGATGGTCCGGCAAAAATGTGTATATGTTCCCAGTGCGTGGTGGTGCGAAGTTCGACCACCCGGATCCTTCCATCAGCACTAGGGAATGTTTGAGTGACAACCGCCATAGGCCAGAGTGCTGGTGAACGACAGTCCTCTCGAAGCATTACCACATCGTTCATCCGGAAAGCTCTTGAAGGCCTCGACTATTTGTGTCGCTCTTGTAGAGCTTAAAGATAATCCCTTTACCATGACTTCCAAAATTCCTGGACCAATTGAGTCATCCATCTCCAACGCTTATTGACTGGGATTGGTCTTTTTGGTACAGAAGGCTCTGGAATTATGAATGAAGGTCTCTGTATCAAGAAATGTGCGGGTGTAAGCACGGCAAAGTCAGAAGGGTCATCTCGGAGAGGAGTTATTGGTCTCGAATTCAGGCAAGCTTCAATCTGACATAGCAAAGTAGAGACTTCAACAAAAGTAAAGATATGGTCACCAACTATGCTTTTGAAGTGGTGCTTGGCGGATTTGACAGCAGCCTCCCATATTCCCCCGAAGTGCGGCGCCGAAGGTGGGTTGAATCTCCATTCCGTTCCTAGATTCGGCAGATCTACAGCAAGGTCCTTGAACTCCTAAGATGCCTGGTCAAAGCGTTGACGAAGTTCCGCATCAGCACCAGTAAAGTTGAGCGCGTTGTCACTCTCTAATCTCGAACAGTGTCCTCGCCTTGCAGTGAATCGTTCGAAAGCAGCGAGGAATGCTTCCGGAGTGAGGTCTTCCACGGCCTCCAAGTGCGTAGCTCTTGTACTATGACATACAAAGATACAATATTAACCTTTCATGGTCCCTTTCCTTTTAGCTTTCACCAACCGTATTTTGAATGGACCGGCAAAGTCCACTCCCGAATGTTCAGAGGGGTAATCTGGAGTGACTCGATTCTTAGGCAGAGCTCCCATCAATTGGGTAGATATTTTAGCGGAAAATCTAAGACATACCGTGCATTTGTCGATTAGAACCTTTACCGGTGGTCGACCAGTGATAATCCAGTACCGATTCCGCAGATGAGACAAGGTTGACTGCGTCCCTCCGTGCTGAGTTTCTTCGTGAGCTCTCCTGGTAAGCAAAACCGTCAAAGGGCCCCTGCTAGGCAGAATCAGTGGGTGTTTTGCGGTGTAGTCCAAATTCGAATGGCGTAGTCTGCCTCCAATCCGCAGAAGTCCTCGGTCTGAAAATGGTCGTAATTCCGTTAATTGTGTGCCTTTCAACTTTTGGTTCTCCTCAAGACCTCTGAAAATGTCCCGAAAGTTGTGTTTCTCTACAAGATGAACCCATAGCAATCCAGCATTTCTAATTCCGGCAGTTTTCAATGATCCTTCAGAAACTGCCTCAGAATTCATGAACTGCAATCGCAGCAATCCAACCTTTACCCTATTTTTCTCGCTTAGACGAGAACCAAACTTCGTCAAAATGAACACAAAGCGCAGTGATCCGAAAAAGCTTATTAGCAGATGAATATCTATTAAGCAGTTCGTTGTCAGGTGAGTCATCCGGATACTGTAACGCAGTGGCATGAGAAGTGGTTCGCTCTTCGAGTGGTTCGACCTGCATATTCTCCGCCTCAGTAGTCCACGGTTGACTCAACTCTGAAAGAAACAAAGGACCTTTCCACCAAAGATCGAATTGGATAACAACTCAGGACTTAAGCCTCGCGAAACCACGTCAGCAGGGTTGTCCTTTGATATGACATGGTGCCAGTGAGCCTGAGGAAGCAACTCTTGAATTTGCGAACACCTATTCGCAACAAACGTCTGCCAACGATTTGGCAGAGCCCTAATCCAATACAACACATCCTTCGAGTCTGACCATAAATGAGTAGATATTATTTCAAGAGGCATGATTTTCAAGGAGTGATCAGTGAGTTTTGCTAGTAATAACGCCGCGCAAAGCTCTAGGCGAGGTATACTAATTGTCTTAATTGGCGCTACCTTTGACTTGCCGCACTGCAATGACACATTAACCTGACCATTTCTGATCAATCTTAAGTAAATTACTGCCCCGATTGCCTTGGAAGAAGCATCTGCAAACCCGTGAAGCTCTATGATCAACCCCTGACTCGAATAACCTATCCGACTAGGTATCCTGATTTCTTTCAAGTTCGTCAGCTCCTTATACCAATAAGACCACTTTTCTGAATATTCCTCCGGAAGCACACAATCCCAATCACACTTTAGCAAACAAAGAGATTGCATGAATATTTTAGCCCAAATTACCACAGGGGCTAACAACCATCCTAGAGGGTCAAAGATTTTTGCCGTGAGTGACGAAACCGATCTCTTAGTCAAATTCTGACTGTCAAAAGCTTGGGGCTTGATCCTGAAATAGGAATAATCCTCTTTTGGTGCCCAAGAAAGGCCCAGTATAGAGGTACAATCATCAGAATCAAACGTCGCCGAACCGTGAATCCTATGATCGACCGGAATATCTTCGATCAATTGAACATTATTGGCAGCTTATTTCCTTAGCTCGAATCCGCCCACCTTGAGAATTTGTATCAGCTGAGATTGTTTCTCTCGTATTTCATCCAAAGTTTCTCCCCCCGACATAAAATCAACCATATAAGATTCATCTTCGATGATTTTAATAGCAAGGACGAAAAGGTGACCAGAATCTTTCGCTAACTGTCTCAGCACTTTGATAGCTAGAAACGGTGAGCATTTCAACCCATGAGTAACCGTTCTGAGTAAGTAGAACAGAACTTCTAAATCCGAATTTTCTCTCCGCAAAATCATATGCAAATGTTGATCTCGAGGGTCTACCAATATTTGCCTGTACATTTTCTCAATGTCTGCTAAAAACTCGAATCCATAACGCCGCCATTTTAGAATCAGATCAATCAACTCTGGGAGCAAATTCTCACCAGTGTAGAGAAGATCATTCAAAGACGTGCCGTGGATTTTGTTCGAACCATTGAAAACCGTCCGTAACTTTTTAGAGCCATGGAGAACTCTATGATGAGGAAGAACGTAGCCACGATCTTTATCCTCAACCGACAAGTTTGATGCTTTTTCCATATGCGAAAGCTGTTCATACTCCAACATAAAGTTTTCGTATTTAGCTTCGAAATCCAAATTTTTCGCGAATTTACGTTCCATAGAATAGAGCGTTTGAAGGGCTGATTCATATGAATCACCGAGATTGAAATTCAAACTATCCATCAGTTCTTGTTTCACCGGTAATCGTACAACGTATCTCCCACTTGGGTCTTGCCTATGGATCTCCTGGAAATGTTCCTCGCATTTACGATCGTCTTCTGTTAACCTTTTACTGACTGTAATAATTTCTTCTTGCTTCCAAAATTCTTGAAGTATCGAGTCTAACATTGAATTATCGACCAAGTGGAAATGAGAAGCAGCAGATTCCGAGCTTTGACCGATGCTAGAGGATACAACCCAACCGAAAGCATTATTCGTAGCAATAGTTTGATTTGATAGATCGATTTTAGCTTCTTCCGCCCCATCAAGCACGATTTGAGCGTGGATCTTGGCTCCGAGCAACATATCAATCGATCGCGTTTTGAGAAAGTGGAATTCAGCTGATTCCAAACCCTTGAGGTTATCCCATTTTCCCATACCCAAAGAAATAAGAACCCTGTGGCCAGATACTTCAGGAATTATGAAGGCCGTCACATCACAACTAAAATCAGAAAAGAATCGGGGGTGCACGACTAAATTGGCGGTACCTCGAGAAGCACAAGTATTGAGGTCAGCAACACCCTTGATTTGTACCTCCGATTTAGTCCTTTTAATTCCCAATTTTTGGCAAGCATTCTCCGAATAAAATAAGACTGTGAACAGTGATCAACCAAAGCCGTAAAAAATTACTCAAACCCATCTGATGAGATCACCTTGACGTTGGCAAAAGCACGAAACTTGAGCTTTTCACTGAAGTTAGACAAGAGGTAGTAGTAGCGTGCGAATTATCACTGTCTCCCGAACCTTTCCCAATCCCCGATGAGACAGAATCACCCTTTTTGTCATTACCCTGAGGTTCGACTGGCCTCTGAAATTCCGTATGAATGAAACTATGATGTTTCCCGTTACACTTGCGACAAAGTTTCGTCGACTTACAAGTTTTTACCTGTGATGGCCGAAACAGATGTAACATAAACGTTTTCCCGTTATGAAAGCTCGTCGATCAGCTACACTTTTTGCTTTGAAAGAATCGCATTGGGAAAAATGATGACTGTCCGAGCAAATACGGCACACTCTTTTTGGATGGTCGGAATCCGTATCCGTGGCCATCGAGTGTGTCTTACCAGATCCCGAAGACTCAGCTGGTTGACTAGAAGCATAGGGTTTTTGTATACATTCCATTGATTCTAAAGTAGCAAGCTGATTTTTGAAGAAGCTTTCCAACTGAGCTACAGATGGAGGAACATTCGTTTTGCCCAAATGCTTCTCCCACTCCTTTCTTGTAGGGAACCGTGAAAAATACCAATAAATCTTCACCACTCGTTTCAATAGGACGTCCGATTCCATTCAAGACAATTTTCATTTCAAAGGCGCCCGAAAAAAAGCTTCTTCATCTCTGCATGGTAATCCGTTTTCATTGACTTCAAGGAGACGAAAGCGCCAAGGGACAAGTTGACAAGCCTCCGCTTATTCTCATAATAATCGCACAAGTCAGACCATGCCTCGTTATAGTTATCCCCAATTATCTCTATTCCTTTAATGAGATACAAAGCTTCACCTAACAACTTCTCTCAACGTTCTCAAATGGTAGAATTTGACCACAGGTTCTAAATCACGGCGATGCACTGATGATTTGAACAAATCCCGAAAATTAGCCCACTCATTGAACTTGCCAGAAAAGACTGGAAAGTCAATTTTTGCTAGAGAATAGAAATCTTCTCCATGAAATACATTTGGCACGATCGAAGCAGCAGTAGCATTAGCCCCCCTTTCGGCCCGTTCCTGATCCTCGAAGTTATTCAAAACCTCTTGAAAATCAGACTCATTTGCAGGGTATGACTCTTCAACTAAATCCGCAAGCTCCATCTTGCAGTAATCATGCTCAAGAAGTTTGCTTTTACTCGCCAATATCTTCGCGTGATTTTGACAAAAAGTGAGATAAACCACGTCCAGTCTATCGAGTCTGGTTGTAGCACCAGCTTTAGTCATCTTCTCTTGCCCCAAAGCCTTATAATTTTTGAAAGAATTGGCAGCTTTCCGTTGCAACTCCAGTTGTTGCTTATATATAGCTTCCATTGCTATTTGAAATTCCGAACCAATGAACAACAAAACCGAAAAACCGAAGCAAAAACCCAAAACAATCCAAAATTCTGTGTGTCAGTCTAGCTTCCCAATGCTAGAAACCGTGACCAGAAAATTTGAGAAGGGTGCCAAAATTCTACACAGAATCAGGCAAAACCGAATCCGAAATTGAGAAATTATTTAAATTTGCATGAAAAATTTGACGGAAGCACCAATCTACAAATTCTCCCCACTATTTACATATGTACCACTAACCCAATGTTCAATAGCATGAGAACGATATTTTGAGGTTAGAAAAATCAAATACCTATTTGAGGTATGTCAGGAACCTAGTCGGTTCCCAACTAGCTCTATATATACTCCGCATACGGGAGTATATGCGTATACCATATAGGCATAGATGGTATTCTAACATATAGATGTACCTTGTATTGTAAGCTATAGATATACTATGTATCTTGATGTATAGGCATATAGAGAAGCGGAGACTTCGAGAAGCTAGGAGAAGCTCTGAGAAACCGCGAGTAGCGCCCGCGAGTCTAGACGAAGGGCGCAAGGACAAAGCGCTGCCGCGCCTCACCTGCATTTCTTCTAGCCACGAACGAAGGAGAAACGCGGGGTCCGAGAGAGTATAAATAGAGCTCAAAAGCTCTGGCAAGGAGCTTAGATTCGCAGTTTACCGCGAGACTCCGTCGAGTACGTTTCGAGCTCTTAGAACCGCAGTACACCGTGAGCTCCCGTCACGTACGACGTTCGTCCTTAGAATCACGCGCCGGGCTTCTAGTTCTCAGTACGAACTCACCTACCGATCTGACCACGTCGCTCATTAACGCCATTCCGAGTCGAGTACCTCAGCCCTTGACGGACTCCACTCAAGTAGAATCAACCCCAGTATTTTGTAAAGTCTCTCTCTTGATTGTACTTTTGGACTAATAAACGCAGCTCTAGGGATCCCCTTGGTATTTATTACTCTTCCGAATTTCCACCTACCTACCTGTCGAGTCAGGACTCCCCAGGTGCAGTATAAAAGAACCCACGTTACGAATCCCTGTAACAAACTGGTGTCAGGAGTGGGATACTGCGTGGGAAAATTCGGAAAATTTTTACCGCGTCAACCGCGTCGCGCTTCATCTGATTCAACCACATACAGCTGCCACTGACAAGGAGGAAAGACAGGAAGGATATTCATCTGGTTTACCTGCTTCATGGTCTACGCGGCATCTGGGTAAGTGATTTTATAATTCCCCCAATTTTCGTCCCTCGTGGGGAGAGTCGCGAGGCACAGACTTAAATTTTCAGAAATTTTCTAGAAGCCAAATTCGGTCAAATATTATTTTATATCGTAGACCATCCATACAACGATAGTGTTGTACACAAATTATAATTGAACTCTCTTCAAGAAAATAATTCAAAGTGATAATATTTTACTTTATACGATAGCTCAAGCCGAGCTCACACGCAGACAGCAGGTGCCCAACAGTGATACTTTCCAAACCCGCAAACATTTTCTACTTTCGCCCAAACTTGTACTCTTTGATTGACGTGTCATAGGGGAATAGCATCTAGGAATTCATATAAATTCTCGAACCCAAGTAATAAAATGGCAAGTAGTCAAAGGGATAACGAATACCACGACACAATGGGGAATGTTTCTGATATGTCAATTGAAAATAATTCAAGGAGTGATTCTGTAAGAGGCGCCGAGGCCTCCAATACTATGAGCATTACCGAAGTGAACGGGGTTGCTCAAATGAAAAAACATTTCGCGCAGCGTTCAATTGAAGGAGACCCCAAAGCCGAAAAGGTCACTTTTGCTCTCATGGCTGCAGATATGGGATTGCAACAGCCGGGTGGATTGCATATGGAAATTGCTCTTCGCGATCTGAGTCGAATGCTTACGACAGAGTCTGAATACTTCGATGACGGGGAAATAACGGTATTGATGGATTTGAGAGAATTTCTGGAACAAACACAGAATTCGAACGGGGCGCGTGTAAAAGTGGGGGATATACCTGACAATAATGATTATGATCAATTTCGAGCAGAACGGATGTTCGCGGAATCCTCGCGATACGACGGACAAATACAAAATAACGAAATACTTAACAAACGTGACGCAGATACGCGAAACTCTAATGATACTAATACTGAAAAATCTACGGGCTTAACTGAATATACAATGCCGCGAGAATACCCGTGGCCTCTCGTCAGTGATGATGGATTGCAAAGGCGGTTTGATTATAGTTCCAGCCAACGGCCATTCGGGGGCCAAGATGCTGAGTCGCAGAGGTATGATGGCCAGGACCCTTGCTCCATGCATGAGGACATAGGGTCGCGCTTCAGGAATCGGCCGCATAGGGTCGGTACTGAATTGCATAGGATAAGTAGGCCTATGTTCCGTAATCAGCTCGACGAGAGCGCCGATGCGGAAACGCGAAAGATTGCCCGCCAACGACTTCCTAACAGTCAAGATGCGGAGATGCATTATTCAAAACCTAATAAGACTGCCGGCCGACCGCTCACCGGGAGCCTTGACGCTGAGATGCATTATTTAAGGAAATAAAACCAAATCGAGCAATCCGGAGAGTACGAAAAGCCACGTAAACGTAATATAGAAAAATCGTCGTTTGAAAATCGAACCAAACGACGCTCACGTGGACAAAATAGATATTATGACAATGAAAGCGCAGAGGAATCTGACTTTGATGACCAAACCTATGAAAAACCGCACCGATCCAACCGTTCGCGTCGGGATAAACTTATCAATGAATCTAAACGGAGTAAGAAACACCGACACTCTGGACGATCGTACTCTACAGAGATCGAAACTTCCAATACCGATAGTGACGATGACTCGCACGAATACCCGAGAAATTCATCAAAATACGACAGATACAGTCGAGAAGAGACGAGTGACAGAAAATCCGATTCGAACGTTCGAGTTCGCCGTTCGGTATCGCGAGGAGCGATGGCTCAGTCTAACCCACATCGCCAGCTAGGCTCTAAATTTCGATTAACGCTCAATCAAGCTTTAAATCAAATTCCTCCTTACGATGGTAATCCAGACATGTTAGCACTTTTCTGCCAGTCCGTCAGATATGTGGTCGACGAATACGGTCCACACTCAGAACCGTGGGTCCTTTCAACCCTAGCAAGTAAACTCAAAGGTCGCGCAGCCGAGGGCTACACTGCAAGATTGACGCAGTACTCGTCTGTGGAGAGATTATTGGCCGATATGACTACCCAATATAGCGGTGTAGGGGGTGCAGACAGAGTATTATCGGAGTTAAAACTAGTACAGCAAAGAGAAAATGAAAGTGCAGGGGATTACGGCTTGCGCGTTCAAAAGCTCCATGGCCGTTTACTCAATGTCTATGACTCGGATCAAAAACTCAAAAATTGGGAGCGAAAAACGTATAAAAACAACGCGAATAGTGAGGCCCTGCAGCAATTTCTTCTCGGTCTTTCGGGAGCATCAGAGCACCAAGTCAGATCGACAAATCCCAAGACTTTACATGAGGCAATCTCACAGGCGATAAATTTCGAGAACAAAACAAGTGCTCGTTCGGTATTTTCAAGTATGAGAAGCCCTGAGATAAGTAGAGATACGATAGTGGCACTGGTGGACACGCTTGTTGAACAGAAGTTGAGAAACCTGAATGTGAATACATCCCAACCAATTGAATCAATATCAGTGGAACGAGCTTCAGTAACAAGCGGATGCAGGTGTTGTCACGTAGAAGGACATTTCGAACGCGGATGGCCTGAAAAATGGGGAGCTGAATTTTCCAGATATTGTAGAAAGAATGGTCACAATTTGAACGAATGCCGGCCATTAATACAATCGATTGACTCGGGCAAGATTTTCCAAAACGAAGCGCGACAAGACCGGAGCGTGAGTCGGTATGACAATTCAGACGCATCAGTCGACAAAGTGGCGTCAATCCCGACTACCCAGTATTCTCGGACACGGGTCGAATGTAATTATTGTCACGCCCAAGGACATTGTAGTGAAGACTGCTCAAAGAAAATACGAGACTCAAAATTTTGTAATTATTGTCGTATACGTGGACACGATTTGAATGAATGTCGCTCTTTAGAAGATGCAATTCAACTAGGTTTCATTTCAAAACGTCAGATAGAGATAGCACGAAAGCGGCGGGACATTCCAGTGCGTTACGACCCCTTTTCTGATAGGTCAGGGAATAGATATAACGCCAGGCGACGCAACTCTAGATCCGATGCACCACATCACGACAACCACAAGAATGGCGAAAACCAAATGACCAATCATGAGGGTAGAAATAGGAACTCCTGTAGGAATAATTCAGATACTGATCAGAATAATGACACTAATCGACGCGGATATTTTCGCCACAACTACACGAGCCCTTATCTGAGTCATTATAGGGATAATCGCGAAAACAATATGAAAAAGCCACCACGGGATTTTCTGCTCAATCAAAGACATTCAGGAGATCCCAGGCGTCAGAATAACAATGACAACTTAGATAATGACGGTACAAATTTTTCCAATCAAAATGAAACGAGTAATTATATCATGGGGAATCGCGGGGAGAGAAATTCAGTGACACCCCATGAACATCATCATGACGGACTCATCGACTAGATGGATGTCGAGAGCGCTCAGTTCAATTGTTAAACCGCAGCTGATAAATTTTCTTATGGCTGAAAATCCCTTCTTCCAGAAATTGCTCGAATGCTTGAGATCTACAATGTATAAACCATAAAGATATTAGGAATAGACTGAGATTAGCACGTCTTTTCCCCAGTCCTGTGTTGAAATCCTCTCATATTTCGGTAATTATCGAGGTGGTTAGAACCCACAATGAAACAGAGAGCAATGTGGTGAGAATCCACGCATATTTTAAATGATTATTAAAGTGGTTAGAACCCATTTTAGAACAGAGAGCAATGTGGTTAGAACCCACGCACTCAGAATTCAGATTGGTCGGTGGTTTAAAACCCACTAGAACAGAGAGTAATGTGGTTAGAACCCACTCACTCTCCAGTTGAATTGTTTGCAAGATTAGATACTGCTGAAACATAGTGACGTGGTTAGAACCCACTCACTCTCGAATTAGATTATTAGGAAGGTTAGAACTCACTGAAACACAGTAACGTGGTTGGAACTCACTCACTCTCGAGTTAGATTATTAGAAACGTTAGAACTCACTGAAATAGAGTAATGTGGTTAGAACCCACTCGCTCATCAGTTAGATTGTTTGTGCAATTAGAACGTACTGTAACAGGGCAATGTTGCCAGAACACACAAACTCTGTGATTTTTCAAGGGACTTTAACCCGCTATACCAGCAAGTATTGTGGTCAGAGGCACAGATTTTCTTTAATAGTTCAAATGGTTGAGATTCACACGCTTAAGAGATTATTGTGGCTTTGAGCCACTAGGGTTCAAAGCTTGTGACCGGAAAACCAATATTGGATGGGCTATAGAAATAGTAGTAAATCATGCTGAGAAAATAGTGTTATAAATTAATTCTGGGAGACATCATTGAGAAAATAACGATGCTAAGGGAATGAACCGCATCTTTCACGTGGTCGGACCCACACTTGTTCTAAATTGATATCGTACACATAGCGGGCGGTAAATTGAATCAAAACGTGTTATTTAATAATGAGCGTGGGGGTCAATATGGTCGAGGCTATGCAAGAAGGTTGCCAGAGCGTTATGATCGAGTACTGACCCCATCAAACGGGATGCAAGATCGAAAATGTATCTTACCAATAATGAAAGAGGAACCATTAGGATTATCAACAGCGGATGGTGTAATATGATAATTTCGCTTCTGAGAGGACATTTGGTTCTAACAAAATACGCAATCATACAATTATTTAAGTGGCTTATAATTCGTCAATATCCAGAATAATTTTCATAGAAGTTATAAACGAAAATTGAGGACAAAAATATATCTTATAAATCGAATGAGCTATTCGAATTATCCCGGGGTATATTGTAATCGATCATTGTTGATTGATTTGATTACGCGGAACTATTTATGCTCTTACAATACGAGATCACGAATTAATTGACAGCTTCTGACATCAAAATATTTAAAAGCCATAGTCACTCGTTGATTAAATGAAAAAAGTTATCGAGGCTAAAAAAAAACACTCATGCGTACAACCTCTTATATAACACAATCCATGAATTCGATGCAATCTGATTCATTTTGGTACTGAATAGAACACGATATTCCTCCAAAACTCCTGTAAGAGTCACTTGTATGAACGGAAGGAGGTTCATAAATCCCTAATTACTGCCTCGGATAGATACATTTCGTTTCATTGAGTGAAATTGACTCATGAGATATTAGTTTACCGGAAATTGAATGGACGTGGGATTCAAACAATTGATTACCTCACTCATCAATAATGAAATGGGAAGCAAGCTCATCTGGGTTTTGTGGGAACCAATGATAATTAGGATGCATTTGTTGCGTCAAAGTTCGGAAAAAATTTATACGAACAAAATGATACAATAAAGCAGCAGAAAATATATCGGTGGATAGTCCATGTCCCTTTCGCAAATTCCTCAGGTACTAATAGTCTAGAAAATCTGCTTCACGGACGATTTCCCCAGCTCTGTAAGTCGTTAATGAGTCAGCTCACTGAGATGCTTGAGGTATCGAGTTGAACTCAAGAGTGGTGACTTGAGTCAGTCGCTGTATCTTTAGGATACACAGAACGCTATATAGCGTGGATATATTATTGCAGATGATGGCCAGAACAGTGCTCATAGAAGAGTGTGACTGGAGTATCTGCTAGGGTGTATCATCTCGCTTACAAAAATCAAACCGGTGTTTCTTGATAGAACGCTGAATAGCGTGGATATATTAGTGCAGATGATGGCCAAAACAGTGCTCATAAAAGAGTGTGACTGGAGTATCTGCTGGGGTGAATCATCTCGCTCATGGAAATTAAATCAGTGTTTTTCGATATGACTTGGTCGCGAAACTCGCCACAATGAAAATATAAAACGCCAGGTGATTTTACCGCAGACCCAAAGGGTGATTGCGGAAAATGAAGCTGCTGAAGATGGGATAAATCGACAGTAAAACAGAACTAACAATATACTAATCTGACTCCAAAATATTCCAAATAACTCAACCTTCAAGAGAAGTGGATT
Source organism: Eretmocerus hayati (assembly GCA_029851415.1). Classification (NCBI taxonomy): domain Eukaryota; kingdom Metazoa; phylum Arthropoda; class Insecta; order Hymenoptera; family Aphelinidae; genus Eretmocerus; species Eretmocerus hayati. The sequence continues at coordinate 167,130 of CM056743.1, read as the reverse complement.
ATTCACACTATATATTCCTCTGGTTGCCGCGCGGAGTAGAATACCAATATTTATGTCAATATGATATGTTACGGGAAGAAATAGAGAGCGAAGCTTTGATGTGGCTACATCACAAAGCAGGTGAAAAATCTAGCTGGGTGTTGCAGACGAATTTCGATTGACCTACCAATTACTAGCCAAGTTTGTTTCAGTGCTCGTGGGAAACTCCGGGTCATTCTCGCCTCAAACAATAATGAAGAGGCAAGTTGATAATCTCACCTCCATCCATTCGGTGATCGATACTACAACTTACCAGTCCTTGGCGGTTCGAATCAGATAGATTACTCGATTTTTGGAGAGATCTGTGTCGAACTAGATCTCAGGATTTCTCTCGTCCATTCTACAGAAGATTAATGAATACAATAATTTCATTATGATTATAATTTTATCTTATAATTTTGTCTTATAATTTTGAAATGCATTCGAGAATATTCAGTAGTGCGTCACGTCATGACCCTGACAGATGAGCATCGACGTTCTTTCATGGTTTCCAAAGATAACATACTTTGAGTAAATTATCCAAAATGGTTGGGATTTTCAGTATTGTTAATTAATAATAACAGACGCATGGGTGGTCAATAGGTTGATTTCTATAAGGGAATCTATATTCTAATTTTTTTTAAATGCGGCGAACGGACGCCACTTTCTATCTCGATTGAGGATTAATCAATTCTTCTATTTGTCGGTGATCTACATATACATTACAAAATCACAGATCCTACGAGGATTGAATATCATAGATGGCTCCTCGCGCTTATACTGATCAGGTTTGAAACAAGTAATGGATCATTCCAAAACTCATTTCAGAACTAACGGAGGAGGAAAAAAATATTATTTCATATGGTTTGACTCGCCTTGATTGATCTTTGGTTCGAAAAAAAATCAAAATATTGAGCCCTTTTGGGATGAATTTAACGCACGGATACATTTGAAAATGTTTCCAACGATGCAAATAAAATGAGACAGGTACTTGACCTGAAGTTTGCTTATAGAAATGGCTGCGAATACAATGATCTACGGAAGTAGTCCAGGTGTCTATTCATATACTTACGAAGCAATTAATGGTCGCTATTACGGGATGTGAACTAACCCAACAGACACTCTGCAAATTCTGATTCTCGTTTAATAAGAATGATTGGAGCAGAAGCAGGCAAAAGAATCATATGCCCCAATCTAAACTCAGGTTCGCGGCATCAAAAATATACTTAAAAAGTTTCATCATAAATGAGGGAAAATTTTTGAACGAAAAGTTCTATAACAGTGTAGGCATTAGCAGTATTTCAACTTCCCGTAACGCGAGAAGGGCTGGAGGGCAAAGGCTAAAGAATAATTCCAAAAAAAGGGAGGTTAATCAAGCAAATGAGGAATTCATTGCACGAGCTGTCACTGCATCTCACTCATCAAGACGAACAGTGTATGACATATAATGATAATTCACAATATTTGAATGGCCGAAAAAAGCATAATGGTACGTTTGAGATTGCTCCTTTTGCACAAAATATTCGATGAAAAATCGTCTTTTGCGTAGAAGATAACTATCATCTTTCCGTCAATCACGTATTACTGGAGTTAGTTCATTGTATTATTAAAACACGCGATCCACCAATCACTGAATCACAAATACGGATTGGATTTCAACATCCACATCACTCAGTCCAGAAACCGCGCAGCGATCCGTTTCTACGGCCTTCCCGCAAAGCGACGTGCCTCAGGCGATTGCTTGACGATGCGCGCGCAACACTTGATGAAACTGAGAATCACCGCACAATTCTGACTTTCACCACCTAGAGGCACTAGCTCACGACGCCACTCTCTCCATCTCTCTCACTTTCGCGAGACGGTATCATGAGAAGGAACATAACCTCCTCAAAGAGCATGATCCCGTGTAATAGTTTTTAGTTCACGTCTCTCTCAAATCGCATCCTCCAACTAATCATAAAAAGTCACGTTGAGTGAAGAACCCGATTTCAGAATATTTTCAAAATTCCGAGCACTTATATACACGATAAATGGCCATATCAACCAGTCAGGGCAGCTATAAGCAACAAGTAGCACGCTGCGAACTACAAATGCGCGCCGGGGCAGCTGCGTAGGCGTCGCCCAGCCATAGTCTTTGCGCATGACCACAAATGGCGTTGGAGTTGGAATAACGAGGCGGGCTTTTGAATTATCCTTCGCAAAAGTTGGCTTTATTTCGTAATAAATAAATTAACACGACTGAAACAAAATGAGTCGGCGTGAGAATTGAGAGACTCACGATTGAAACTTACGGCCAGAGTTTCCCTGAGCGAATTTGAGCAATCAACATCGAGATATTACAAATATAAGCCTAAATCACATCAATAAAGCGAGCGTTTCAATAGAAATAACACGATAATCATAGTCAAAATTGAAAAACAACAACTTTTGGAGGGAGGTTGGAGAATAAAATTACGTCAAAGTTATGAACAAAGTCCGTTTAAAGACTAAATAAGTGGTATAAAAATTATTCCCTATGCATGGAGAATTTCTCAAAGTCTAGGGACACCACGGCCATCTCAGCTCTAACAATGATCACACGGACAAGCGGAAGCGCTCAACCGAGTTGGGCTTTTGTGAAATGGTGTGAGTTACATGTTAAAACATAGGAGGCGCAAAACTGGTCTCACAAAATGTATAGAAGAACGACACACGGACGGGCGAATGCGCTCGCTCGCTGGGCTTTTGTGAAATTGTGTGCGTAATACACGGATGATATAGGAGGAAGCAAAAATTCTAGAAAGCTCTATATCAATCAGTTCAGATCTGTTTAGGGTAGTAAAATTGGGCTTTTGGTAGGAGCTCTTCAGTTCTTCTGAGGAGGCTAATGCTAAGGGAATTTTGGGAATAGTTATACTAAATGAATACTTCCTTTGTTGAGACCTTAGTTAAGTTCTGACAATGATTTCTCCAAAAGCAGTCACACAAGAGCTTTGTTCGTATAGTTTTCACTTCTGATATAAAGTACATTCACTTCTGCAAACATACTAGTTGCTACTGTACATGAATCTCAAACTTGATTGAAATCACAGCTCAACCCACACATCACTTTATCAGAAAATATATTTTGGTCATGAAAAAAAAGTATGAAAGACAAATTTTCACAAAAATCAACATTAGCCCAAAAGAGACCATACTACATCATTCTCTAGGGGAATCTATACTACAATACAAAATTTCAACTCTCTAAGTTGAAGAGTGGAGCCAGAACATCAATATATAGCATTGCATTTAGCACCGATCTCTTCAAAAAGTTCAGGTTAGGAATAGGGAGACAGAATTTCTTTCAGAACTAATCAGATACTTGTCTGTGCACAATAAGTTGCTTTGAAACATACTATATCAGGTTGCGAAAGTTGAGAATAGTTGGATCAATAATCAAAGAGCTAGGTAGTTTAACATTTTTCTCTACTCGTTCCCAGAGGGAAGTGAGAATAGGTGTTCACGACAACTTTTTTGAGAAATCAGCGTTAGCAGACTTACTATACTACATCATCTCTTATGAGATTCTACACTGTTATACAAAATTTCAACTCCCTAAGTTGAACAGTGGAGCCAGGACATCAATATATAGCATCGCAGTTAGCACCGATATCTTCTTAAAGTGCAATTTAGATCTTGAGAGACAGAATTTCTTTCAGAACTAATCAGATACTTGTCTGTGCACTATAAGTTGCTTTGAAACATACTATATCAGGTTGCAAAAGTTGAGATTAGTTGGATCAATAATCAAAGAGCTAGGTAGTTTAACATTTTTCTCTACTCGTTCCCAGAGGGGAGTGAGAATAGGTGTTTACGACAACTTTTTTGGAAATTCAGCGTTAGCTCAAGACTAACCATACTACATCATCTCTTATGAGAATCTACACTGTCATACAAAATTTCAGCTCTCCAAGTTGAACAATGAGGCCAGGACATCAACATATAGCATCGCAGTTAGCACCGATATCTTCATAAAGTGCAATTTAGATCTTGGGAGACAGAATTTCTTTCAGAACTAATGAGATACTTGTCTACACACAATTAGTTGCCTCGAAACATACTATATCAGATTACAAAAGTTGAGAATAGTTTGATGAATGATCAAGGAGCTATAGGCAGTTCAACATTTTTCTCTACTCGTTCCCAGGGGGAAGTGAGGATAGGTCTGAAGGACAATTTTTTTGGAAAAATTAGCATTCGCTAAAAGCCAATCATACTACATCTTTTCCTGTAGAAATCTATACTACCATACAAAATTTTAGCTCTCCATGGGAAATTGGAACCAGAACAACCATTGGAAACTGAAAAATCAAGTAACGGATCACTCTAACTCAAACCTCCAAATGCTATCAAATGGTACTAACTACTATTACCTGTATGAGACATTCAAATTGTATACCGACTGGTTGATGAAACATTTATTGACACTCATGCTGTATACGCCATGCCAGATCAAAATATGTATGCCTTTCAACCACAAAATTGGTATGCGTATCAGAAAAGTTTAACATTTGTACATAAGTTGGCAGTAATCTGGAAGAATAATACATACTGAAGGACGCATCTAATCAACTCATCACATTTTCCTTTGATGTATCAAGTCTTATGGTCAACGTAGACATATATACAATGCCGTCTCGAGTCAGAGCGTAGACATATATATAATGCCGTCTCTAAACCAGAGTGTAGACATATATATAGTGCCGTCTCCAAACCAGAGTGTAGACATATATACAATGCCGTCTCGAGTCAGAGCGTAGACATCTATATATAATGCCGTCTCTAAACCACAGTGTAGACATATATATAATGCCGTCTCCAAACCAGAGTGTAGACATATATACAATGCCGTCTCGAGTCAGAGCGTAGACATATATATAATGCCGTCTCTAAACCAGAGTGTAGACATATATACAATGCCGTCTCTAAACCAGAGTGTAGACATATATATAATGCCGTCTCCAAACCAGAGTGTAGACATATATACAATGCCGTCTCGAGTTAGAGCGTAGACATATATATAATGCCGTCTCCAAACCAGAGTGTAGACATATATACAATGCCGTCTCGAGTCAGAGCGTAGACATATATATAATGCCGTCTCCAGTCCATACCTGGGACTGTTATTAAGTACTCTGGTGATCATCAGTGGGACTTTGAGATGAAAACCAGGATATGCATCAAAAGCTTGAGTCCATAGTAATAAAGTTTCATTCAAAATAATCTATCCAACTATACCTCCTGGCATAAGTTTGGCAATGAGAATGACTTTTTTCTTCCATCACCCCTACTGTCTGAAATACCCGAAAATGATAAACACAAAGTATTGAGTTCTTTTGAATAGAGATGTAATAATAATGTATAGAATTAAAAGAATACATATCCGATATATAAACAAGCCACGAAAATGACAGCTGAAAATTGTCATTCATTATTTCAACACTGGGAGCAATCTCATGACTGTCTGCTAATCTACGCCACAAAACTTTGACTGAAATTTCTGCTAGATAGGTCTGCAACAACGTTTTTGTACAGGTACTGCGTCCAGTGGAGTACGTCCACGCAAGAGACTCAGAAAAGTAGTTTGGAATTGGAAATATTAACGAATAAATGATTGTGCTAAAACTGGGACGTAGAACTGCGAATATCCACCATCGTGTTAGGCCTACTCTGAGGCGTTTAAACTCATCAACAGGTGGGATCTGATGTATGAAATAACGCACACGCGCAATGGCCAAGTATTACATACTTACAAATAGAACGAGCGACAATCAGGTTCGGTTGATTGTGTCCGATTCAGACTCTAAACTATTGTATTACTCGTCAAATTAAGGGTGGCCCGGAATAGAAACATAGGGGACCAAGGCATTTGAGCAAGTTTGACCTAAATCATCATTAATTTCTTGATTCAGCTTGACAGAAGTTATCACAGGGGGTATTACAAACCGTTGTGAATAATTAAAAGTTATTGACAAATAATTGTAGAGATTTCAGAAGGAATTTTCTCCCGGTCCAATACCCGAGGAATGAAATAATATTAATATTACCTATTTTTGAGCCAAATATACGGCAATTCTGGGAGGAAATCAAAGATATCTCAGTTTAGGTGGCTCCTATTGGAAAAATGAAGATAGGTAAAATAGTGTAATTCGTCAAGACGCATCTTTCTGCTCTCCTGTAATTTTTCGCGAAACCTAACCTAACTTGACTTGAACGGTGAAAACTATTTTAGACCATTGAAAATAAATTTTCATCAGGTCCAAATGTTGTTCGGTGACTGGAGATCAATTTTTGCGGGCACTATATGGCAAATAAATCGAACCTTGAGTCTCTTGACTCTAATTATTTGCACTGTTAGCGGTAGTTAGCGAGTCTCAAGTTAAATTCTTCATGACGTACAATTCAATTTATTACAGAGTGATGAAAATCAGCAACATTTGATCCAATTTCTGTCAATATCAAGGATGCTTTCTTCGTACCTTTCATACTAGAAGCAAGAGTCTGTTGCCTGGGGGGGGGGGGGTATCCCTTAACTAATCGTCAGAAGATTTGTTTCAGGAACCAAGCAGCAATGATGAAACTCGGGACTTATGAATTGCAATCATACACAAAATTGCCCATTTTTCTCAATCTTTCACTGAAGGCTGATACTAATTTGATCTGATTTTGATGAATTTGAATGGATGGAGCCATGGAATTTCAATTGTAATCGATTCCCAAGGAGAAAAGATAGAATTTTGGGCAATGTTTACCAATTCAACTGAACCAATGGGATAATATTGATCATCAATAAAATGAGAGAATGAATAATGGATCAAATTCTGGGAAGCAAGGATCGGAGGAGCATGGAATAACAAGGATTGAAACGAAATCTCTGGATAATAGAACTATGACCATGATGAAAACGGTATTCGAACAGTAACACTCTACAGAATATGATTGAAATTATCTAACTTGAAGGATCACCAATGATTGAAAGAGGGAACTGTAATTATTGTAACAAACTGGAAATGTATTCAAATCAACAAACAAAATGTCGGACACCATGAAACTGAGATCTTGATCTACAATTACAACGTTTCCAATTGAAGGATTTACAATATGATTGAGAACTCGCTACAACGGAGAATAACTGACAGAATGGAGATGTACTCAGAACTGTAACAATATGAATGTTATCTCGAATCCATTATAACTATCTTGCGAGAGAGAGACTTAGGTAGTTCATAATCTTAGATTTATTTTAGTATTCTAGAATTGTGATGTCTGTTGAATAATTAAGTAATTGCAATTTTTCAGCGAATTATTAGCCTATAAGACCTTGATGTCACTGGGATCATTCCATGTCATACTTATCCCGTAAAATCATTTAATCTTTTGAATTGTATAGAATCCATCGACACGAACATCGGGCCTAGAATCATGAGATATCTTTAATAATTTTCCTGTCCACCGGAAAACTTCCTGTAGGCTTAAGACCGCTCGATAAATCAGCCATCCTGACATACCAAACACAATTTTGAAAGTAGCATCTTAGCTATCAGATCACTGAATTTTCTCAATCTTGTATCGGACAAAATCCTGACCATGGAATGTTAGTTTTCGAATTCACGAAGATTTCTTGAACTTCCATAACGGTAGTCGAAATGTGCTCCTCACCGGCTGAATGAAAATATTGTATCAATGAGATTCTCATCAGACTCCATTTCTTAAACTCCAACGTGTAGCCAAGGTTGTATATTTTGATTACCGCTTCTGGGAATCAAGTGGAATCTCCGAAATCAAGTCGAGACCTAAGTAGAAAATTATTGCACTTAAAATCTTTGATATGCCACTCTTGATTTCAATGTATTGTCGAACAATAGTTCAGAATTCTAAGAAGAAAGTCGAATTCGCGAAGGTATTTTGAATACAACTCAATATGAGGGAAGTATATGAAAAAATGTAATTTTTTTCACGAACTAATCTTTGTAACATTGCTCGGGGGAGCAATGAATGCAGCGAACGGACGTGTCAGGAACCTAGTCGGTTCCCAACTAGCTCTATATATACTCCGCATACGGGAGTATATGCGTATACCATATAGGCATAGATGGTATTCTAACATATAGATGTACCTTGTATTGTAAGCTATAGATATACTATGTATCTTGATGTATAGGCATATAGAGAAGCGGAGACTTCGAGAAGCTAGGAGAAGCTCTGAGAAACCGCGAGTAGCGCCCGCGAGTCTAGACGAAGGGCGCAAGGACAAAGCGCTGCCGCGCCTCACCTGCATTTCTTCTAGCCACGAACAAAGGAGAAACGCGGGGTCCGAGAGAGTATAAATAGAGCTCAAAAGCTCTGGCAAGGAGCTTAGATTCGCAGTTTACCGCGAGACTCCGTCGAGTACGTTTCGAGCTCTTAGAACCGCAGTACGCCGTGAGCTCCCGTCACGTACGACGTTCGTCCTTAGAATCACGCGCCGGGCTTCTAGTTCTCAGTACGAACTCACCTACCGATCTGACCACGTCGCTCATTAACGCCATTCCGAGTCGAGTACCTCAGCCCTTGACGGACTCCACTCAAGTAGAATCAACCCCAGTATTTTGTAAAGTCTCTCTCTTGATTGTACTTTTGGACTAATAAACGCAGCTCTAGGGATCCCCTTGGTATTTATTACTCTTCCGAATTTCCACCTACCTACCTGTCGAGTCAGGACTCCCCAGGTGCAGTATAAAAGAACCCACGTTACGAATCCCTGTAACAGGTAATCTCAAAACCCAGAACCTAACCTCAATCGTACCTAAGCAAAAGAATCCATACATCCATAAGTATAAAAAAGGAAAACTCACTCAAACTGCGAGTTCAAACCTTGTAGACCAACGTCGTGGCCGTGTGAGCGATGAAGACGTGGTGTTCTGGAACGCTGCGATGCGAAGCGGCGAAATGGCTGTAGACAGTGGCAGTATGCGGTAGCTGTGGCGATGTTGAGATGCCGTTGCTCTGCTGCACACCGTTGCTTCGCTGCGCAAAGCTGATGAGAAGCTGTGGATGACTCTGGCCAGCTGTGTTGCCAGATGTCGAGCACTAACGCCGAGTTGCACGCACACCAATGTGAACCACACACATGGACGACTCACTACAGGAAAAACAATAATTCCAGTGCATGCCCAAATCGACATCAGCACATCCATGAAATTTTCTAACTACCTTCATTGCACCAGAAGATGATACAAAAAAGAGTACAAATTTAATGCTACTCGCAGCAAAAAAAAATGGTGTGCGTCCAGAGAACGCGCGGTTGATGACGAAGTCATAGGAGTTTGTTCAATAAATTTGCTATATGTAGCTCAATTTTTCAATTTTCTTTGCTACGTAATATTTATTTCCGTTGATTATGGGCTAAGATGACTGAGTCACTCAGAATTCAGTGAGACCAACAATTTCCCAAATTTCAATCTTTCGCCGGCTCATATTTGCTTCAAAAATATTTCCGATGATTTTCTCATCTTTCGTGACGATTACTTCTCCAACAATATAGATGATAAGGTCAGGGTATCCAACTTGCCCCCATTAAGCCATTTTCTTAATAATTTTGGTTACCTCAACAATTTTCAATGTGCTTCAGCTCATTTTAAAGCTTATTTTGAGACCTTCAAAATGAATTCAAATACCTACGTCCAAAGTCAATCATCTGGATCCGAGCTGTCTTAATTTTTTCAAGTGATTTTTTAGAGTCTACAAAATAATGTACACAACTTGCCCCCATTAAGCCATTTTCTCAATAACTTTGGTCTACTTCAACGATATTCAACGTAGTGCTTTAGCTCATTTTGGAGCTTGTTTTAGGACCTTCAAAATGCTTTAAGTTACGTCTAATTTTGATGGATTGGAGCCGAACTGTCTCAATTCTTCCAAAATAAATGATGGAAATCGGCGATTGAGTGTTTTTATCGCCGTGCACGCACATTTGGAGCTAATCGCCGGTCCAAAACATCTTTTCCGGCCTATTTTGACGTGATAAACACGTTCTGAGTGGTAAAAAAAGGGGGGTATATTGAGTACACTCCGATGTTAGCATCCTTGTTTACAAATCGTCTCCGTGTTTTGCACATGAATTAGCTTAGATCCGAATTTTGCAACTTTGAAAAACAGATTTTACAGGTTCTGAAACAAGGAATTGAATGCGCTAAGGTACGTTAAGGTTGGTTGAACTCAAAAAATTTGGCAATAATTTTACTGAACGCAATTCGCTCGGTGCTTTCTTAGCTAAGCAATTACAAAAAATAGAAAAATCATTTCAAATTTTCTTGAGAACGCAGGAATGATTCGAGGTCGACGCAAACTACTTACTTTCTCATATTTTAACATAGCAAACGTGAAAAAAAATTGCCGGGGGTCCAAGGAGTGCCCATCCCCGAGATCGGCATTGGGGGGCAAATCGGGTACAGAGGCAAATTGGGTACACTTACCTTATATGAAAGAAGAATTTACAACCGTACAGACATTTTTCCGGAATACGGTATAGTTCGGTTGATGGCTCAAATAAAATTACGAAAAGTTGACTTGCAGTGAACGGCTCGGTGATCGGGCTAACCCTACCACATTTTTCCTAGATTATACTAAATGAGCCACCTCTAGAACCAGAATCATAATCAAAAATCCTAACAGAGGTGTGTTGAGTTACACAATGAATTGAATCCAATTCCTGACAATTCTTGCTGTGCTTATATTGAAAATCGCAAGCACCACAGCAGGAGTTGCGATACAGTAGGGCACTACTAGCTTTTTGATCTGCACTTTGACTTGCAATACCATCATGCCAATGCTTGCCAATGCTTGCATATCATCTTACTACTTCGTAATACTCCTACTCACACATAGCTGCACTATAACACGCACGACGCGGACGCATGGGGAGTTGCGCGCGCATCCACGCGTTACGAATATTTGTGTCCACATGTTAGACAAAACTCAACGCGCGAGAAGATGACTTCGTCATCAATAAACTCAATCATCGAGCAAAAATGCTCTGAATTTTCTTTGTATTCGAAAAGTAGCTGCCGAAATGAAGAATTAGAAAACAGCTTAGCCCAATAATCCCACGATGACTCCCTCGTTTCCCAAGAGCCCTACTGAGCCCCCAGGTCATCTTCGTCGTCTGCGAAGGGGCGCGACGACTCAATCCTCGTGGTCGATTTTGAGGTTAGCCTGCGCTCCGGACTTGGTGTTAGGCTGCCCTGTTTTGCGCCCCGCTGCCAGCAGACCAATGCTCTAGAGCAAGCAATCGAGGAGGCATCCCCGTCCCCTGGCAGAATTGCAGCTCAGCACCTGATGCTGCTGACCTCGCAGAAGACGCCGCTGGAACCCCTTGGAGACTCTCGTCCTAACACCATCATTCGTGCCCATGCGAATCCGCTCGCATCCTTTTTAACTCCACTCACTGATCCCGATCCGGCTCGAAGGACCAAAATGTTTATCGCGGATAGTGGTGGTTGAAATAATTTTCACTCGGACACATTTTGTAAGTGAAAAAAATAACAAATTAATTTATTGCCTATAGCTACATGCTAAATGGCGAGGTGGTGCGGACGAGCGATGGACGAGAGCTGCGGAAGGCGACAAACGCGACGTCGAGAATCTTGAGCGCCAGCGCGAAATGGCGGTAGCGCGCCAAAATTCAAATAGTATAAGATAGATAAATATGAAACTGAACATATACATATTTATATATCACTCTTCAACATGGGCCTATATGAGCAGTGCTAATGTCATAGGCTGTAACTTTGAACAGGAGGCCCATTCGACGGAGTTACTCTGGATTTATCATATTCTAGGTAGTACGAGACTGTGAAGAAAGTCCGATGAGATTTGGTGACCCGGACCTTCCGGTCCCTCCTTGTGAGTTCACGAAGTTGTAGCTTGCTTCTGAGCGATTGGTTTTTGGCCCAAGCTGCTAGTGACAATCGGAATACTCACTCAGAAGCAGGTACTCTCGTGAACGAATTGCTATTTTATGCAATTGTGCAAGCATCCAAACGCCGGAAAGTTGCATGAAATAGTCTTTTCGAAATTATTTCCCTAATTTTTGGAACGGAGTTCCTTTCCCGCCGTCAGGTGAGGAGTAGAATCGCAGGGTGATCACGTGATCGACATGCTTTGGCGGACATATTGTGACGAAAAATCGTCACGCGATAGATATAGGTGTACAACTATATTAGCCAAACTTGTCTCATGCTGCGGAAGCATATGTGCCGGGAGCAACAATATATATCTATATAGAATACCGCGGGCGAACAGCAGCCATCGCGCCAAAACTAGGACTTCTGCTGAGTACTCATCGTGATTTGCCCAGTTGATCACTGCTGATTTCATAAACAATCATTACACAGGCCCACGAAAAGAAAAAAGTACCCGTACCCAGCGACCGGACCTTGTATCCCTACGTAAAATCGTGGGCTGGATTCGAAAATGGCATCAGTTTTCACCGAACACCCCCAAATTCAGAGAAAATTGGGGAAAAAAATCTTTTAGAGCAAGATATCAGATTTTTGACCTCGGATTCTAAAAGGGGAGGGAATTTTACGTCCAAATATGTACTTTCGGAATTTTTCATTTTTGGTGGTATTCCTGATCCAGTATCCAGAGTGGTACTCGCGATTGGAAACTCAATGTGGTTCTCGTGATCTCGAACTCAATGTGGTATTCGTGATCGAGAACTTAATGTGGTGCTCGTGATCGAGAACTCAATGTGGTACTCGTGATCGAGAACTCAATGTGGTATTCGTGATCTAGAACTCAATGTGGTACTCGTGATCGAGAACTCAATGTGGTACTCGTGATCGAGAACTCAAAGTGGTACCTGTGATCTAGAACTCAATGAGGTACTCGTGTTTGAAACTTAATGTGGTTCTCGTGATCGATAACTCAATGTGATACTCGTGATTTGGAACTCAATTTGGTTATTCGTGATCGAGTACTCAATGTGGTACTCGTGATCAAGAAATCAATGTGGTATCCGTGATAAAAAACTCAATGTGGTAGTCGTGATCGAGAACTCGATGTAGTATCCGTGATCGAAAACTCAATGTGGTACTCGTGATCGAGAAAATAAAATATCATAATAATGCTCTCACACAGACGGACACCAACTTATCTCGTTGTTATGGTTTACCAAAAATTCATAAAGGGAATGTTCCACTCAGACCAATAATTTCTACAGTCAATAGCTCTACTCATTTTCTTGCTTCCGTTTTACATAAAGAGCTGAAGAAATGTATCAAACCGCCTGCATCACGCATTGACAATAGCTTGGAATTTAAAAAAACGGTTGGAGACTTTAACGATCGCAAAAGATCATATACTCCTTTCTCTCGGCGTTAGCTCTCTGTTTACAAACATCCTATGCTGGTTAGTGCTAGAGGCGCTTGACCGCAGATTTTCAGATATACATGATAAGTCTAACATACCATTTGATGAAATTCGTAAATGCACTGAGTTCCTTTTTGACAACACATTTTTCCAATTCAATAATAGAATTTATCAACAAATTTTCGGTAGTCCGATGGGATTACCCATCTATCCACTTTTCGCAGACATTGTTATGGATGACTTGGAAACTTCATGGTTACGTGAATTGAAAAATGATCACGATTGCACTCGTCTATTCTAATATAGATATGTCGATGACACTCTAATATGTGTGAAGAGAGAACAGGTAGATGTAGTCCTCAATGTTTTCAACAGTTACAATGAGCATTTACAGTTCACACATGAGATTGAAAACAATAATACCATCAATTTCCTTGACATATCTCTAATCCGAGAGGATGAAAAAATCATCACCAATTGGTATCAAAAGCCAACGTCATCAGGCAGGATCTTGAATTTCGAATCCAATCATACCATGAAACAAAAGAAGAAGATAGTGTTCAATTTAGTCGACAGAGCCACGTCACTTTCACATAAAAAATTCCTCTACCTTGTCAATTGTAGAACAACTCTTTTCTGACAATGATTATCCTGAAGATTTCACTGACAAATGTATAAAAACCAGATTTTATCATTCAAAAGATCTCATGAACAGAGCAGAAAGAATACGTTGCAACCAAATTCTATATGCTGGCCAGAACAAAATTTGTATTCCATACCACGAACGCTTGTTCGAAAAATGTAATGCTCTGTTCAAACATAACGATCTTCACACTCTTCCAAAAGTTTCCAAGTCATTAAGCTCGATAGTAAAATTAGGTAAGGACCAACTAGATGAATTTAGCAAAACTGGTGTTGTTTATGAATTTCATTGTAAAGATTGCCCAGCAACGTATGTGGGAGAGAAAAAAAGACAACTAGGCACACGCATTAAAGATCATATTACAAACAAAGATAAAAAGTCCGTAGTTTCTGTTCACAGACTAAATGATAAACACGATTTCCATTGGGATTAAACCAAAATTTTAGACACAGAGGAAAATTGGAAAAAACGGTTGATTTCTGAAATGATCCATATGAAATTCGATGAGAATTGCATCAATAGAAAAGACGATATTCAAAATCTCAGTCGAATATATAACCCGTTGTGGGCAACGGCTGACAAAGCTCGTTGACCCCCGCTCTCTTTCTCTCTCCCACATGCACTACTTTTCATATATATGTCACCTACTGTATACTGCGACCGCGCTAATATAAATATGAGTGAAAAATGAGACCGATGACTCACTCTATTTACTTGTATTGACAGGAGCTAGACGTTATGTCTGTGCTCTATCATAAGATCGTTCAAAATATCATGACGATTTAAAGAATAACGCAAGTTGCGCATCTTGAATACCTATACATCCATCATTTGTAAAAAATCTCATATTTTCTATCTTTATACATATGTCGGAACAGAAACCTGAAGCCTGATGAGGTCCACAATGCCTAGTGGACGAAACGTTGCAATAAAATTTCCATCATGAAATTTTGGGGACTTATTTAGTTCCCCACCGTCCTTCAAGATCGATGAGACCAAATATTCAACTCGTATATTGACCATCAAGGACGAAAAAATCTACCAAAATCACTTATGGTACCCCATAGGCTTTTGATTTTGGATTCGGAAATGGGATTATTGGGCTCGAAAACGGTACCCCATAGGCTTTTGATTTTATCAAAGCTAAATTCCCATTTCCTAGAGTTTTCCGACTTTCCCTCTAATTTTTTGGATAATTGTTCTAACTTTATTTCCGTAATTTGTCTTGGTCAAAACTGCTAGGAATTTCTTCAATTTCGGCGTTGAATTCCTGTAATTGGCTATTTATCGATCTCATGTGTTGAATGCACATTTTTTCTTCCGTTTCTTTCAATCTCAACCATGCATCCGATTCATTGTATGAGCGGAGAACACTTTCGCAAAATTTGTCTTTTAGATATGTCACATGTAGGAGCTGGTCCTTAGCATCAGACATGGAACGAATTGGCATGAGTATATTCAATACTTTTACATAAAATTTCTCCATCAATTCATTTCCGTTCGGATGATTGTAACACTCTCTCTTTGCTTTCTCATAGAAAAGATCTGCTAAATAATATTGATCATGTCTGCTATTCGAGCAATATGACTCCATCAACTCTATCATTTGAGTAATATAGGAATCCGAAATTTCCTTAGGTCTATAGACCCAGGCGAAAATAGGTGGTAGCGTTTGGAACGCTCTATCAATTTCACCAAACTTCGTCATTTTGATCGTTTCAATAGACTCTTGCGTTATTCTGATCCCTCACATTCAAAAATTATACTATTTTTGCGCCAACAATTCTGCATACGCAGACAATACCTTCAATGATAACAATGCAATTCTTACAGACATAGACTCAAGTGGGATTATATCTCATAAAATCTTTCTGCGCTCATTGGTATTTCTGATTCGGCAAGATCTTTCAACGTTATTGCTCACATTCATTCGAATTCAGCTCGTATCTCGGGGGGTAAATGGATTCTTTATCAGATTCAGAAGGGACTATCGTATTTGTGTTTATCGAGCGCCGTGCCTCGTAAGAAAATCCCAACCTATCCCAACTTGTATCTCTGTTTTCCCTAAAAAATCTATTTCCCCATTTATCACACCCGTAACAAGAGCCGTACTATAAACGACTTTTGAGCTATCTACAATTAGTTATTTCCGCGCGAATCAATACTGTAATTATTCATATACCAGACCATGTACGTTCAGTATCTTTGTTCCCAATGAGTCAATGTCTCTAATTCATCTTAATAAAATAATGAATGAAGTCTACTGATTTGATACTCGAGTTTCATATTCAGTCAATTTGAAGTTTTGGCTGTACCCTGATGATCCTATACATGATGATGCGAAGTTCGATGCTGATGACGTTGATTCGATGTGAGGTTGATTGGCGCATGATCTCGTACATCGGCGACTTGAATGATTGTAGGCTGGTGCCGCCACTCTTCAATTTTTTCTCTTTTGATGATGGAACTGCAGAGTTCTGCCTGATGTTGTTGGCTGTATGTGCTGCCTCGGTGTTGCTGGGCCGGCTGGTTGGTTCACTTCTCTCTCAGAGCGTCTGCAGAATGGTAGTTGCACAGTCCTTGTACCGTCTCTTTCACCCAAACGAGCCTTTTCTGCGGTTGATGTTGCGAAAAAAAATTTTTCCACTCAGTCAGCCACACCTAGCACCACTGTGACGTGGCGTGGTCGATAACTGAATGAATAGACTCGAAAGATGGTAGAAATAGATGTATTGAATGAATTGACGGTAACTGTGTGTATTGAGAGTGAGTGATAGACACTCCCGAAATGGGAATCCCCGAGCGGTCTGATGCGGCGCGCGCGAGTCGTGGCTTATATGCCCTCGACTCGTCGCATGTCGCACAGTGTAAAAATGCAAAGGTCACCAAAACGTGATCGCGCGATGCATTCCTCGCGGTATACACCGAGCGATCGGTTTTGCAGAACCGACGACAGAGTAATTGACCAACAAGGGCAATCACCTATGGCGTCACAAGGGGAAGGATTTCCGTCGTACCAAAGATTATACATTGACTTGAAGCATCGTAAAATTTCACTTGGTGACTAATTTGCCCATACAGAGTAGAGCCCACCGTGTAGTAGCTAGAACGGATGGGTTTTTGATTTGGGAGCGATTTAATACTGGGATTCCGGGTCTCCGAGATGAGTATTGGGTAGATATCTATGTTCGAAAATTCAATGATGAGATGTTTGCACGTGAATACATAACCTTTGAGTCAATCAGTATCAATGAGCATTATCAATGAAAGAGAAGAAATTTCTTCCCAGAAATTTCCACATGAAAACGGGTTCCGTGAAACAATATCGGCAGATTGTAGATTAAAAATTCATCATATGGTCCGCAGTACATTGAGGTATACCTATACAATCTGTTACAGGAGGTGTGTACATATTGTAACCAGGGGGTAGCAAAATAATTGTGAACTTTATTCGTCCATTTTGAATTTTTTGTAAGCCCTCGCGTTTTTGTAACTCTAATGCAAAGTATGGTATTTCAGTGTAACGCTACACATGTGATGATTAGTCATTTTTCGCTGTCCACTTTTGCGTACGGTTTTGCATACGCGAGGCTGGACTTCGCGCGCGCAAAAATCTCTATCCGGCAGTTCGCTGATGCGCGTGCGCGAATATAGGGATCCCCGCGTGTGCGAGCAACCCGAGACTTGCGTGCGCGAACGCGATGATGACTCGCGTACGTGAGGGATCCTCGTATTCGCGTACGCGAATCAGCGCGCTGGCGGGGATAGAGATTTTTGCGCGCGCAAAGGTCCACACGTAAATCGGCGTGAATCTCAATCGAATGCTATACCTTGCGTAAGAGTTACAAAAACCACGAGGGCTTACAACAATTTCAAAATGGGCGAATAAAATTTACAATTTTTTGCTACCTTGATAGTCCATCCTATGGAACAGTTTTCATGTATACATGTATACACCTTCAACAATAAAGATGTAAGAATTTGATTGAATTATCGACAAATGTGTTCTAGAATTACTTTCTGAAATAATATAGGATAAGGTAATGAAATTTCGATATTGGCATGGAAGATCGGTTCGTTGATACAGAATTTCGTGAAAATATATGAAGAAGGATTATAACGTAGTTTTCTCTTCCATGGTGCAAAATTTATAATCCGAGTGATGGAAATGGGTGAAAATGGAAAATATACATAAAGACTGTGTCAGAGTCTCGCGCGAAACCGGGTTACACTTTTCGCAATATTTTCTTCATCAATTGAGAAGGGTTTGATGCAAATGACTTGGACTTGCCTCAGGGATGTGCCTCCGGTACGATCAGTGAGAGCATACATCTCTATCTCCCCTAAAACTCAATGTTAGGTGCAAGACCGCGCTCTCTGAGAATGAGCATTGGAATATCTCGCGATTAATTGATTCCTTCTCAAGAGTGAGAGACGTTCATCCTCACAGATTGTACCAGTAGCACATTCTTGAAGCAATTCCGAGTCATTCGCAACCACCCCCGTCTGAATTGGATTAAAACACATCGCGTGAGTTGTAACCCCGATCTAGCTGCAAGACTCCGTCATGGCCTTGACTAAGTGGCAGAGAATGAACGAAGAATGGGTATTCTAGTGACAAAAGTTTGATATTACAATTGAGGGGGTGGGTGGGAAAAGGGCCTAAGTGCACTTAGGCCCTTTTTCCGGCCTACCGCTTTTTTGAACCCTTGAACCATGATCTATCACCCCATGAAAGTTGTTTTTCCATAAACTTCGAAAACCCCATAGATCAGAAAAAGGGCCTAAGTGCACTTAGGCCCTTTTGTCGATTATATGATGGGAGTTACGCCCTTTTATCGATTGTATGATGAGAGTTAGATTCTCTGTCTATTATCTGAAGGCAGTTAGACCCGGCTAGACTCCTTGGACAGCTAGTTGTACCTACAGTTTTGATGGATAAGAACGAATCGCCTAGCTACGATGCTGCACCATTGGACACGATTGGTTCGCCAATCATTTTGAAGAGAAAAGCATGACCTCACTATTTCATAAGCTTTGAGTGGGGAAAGAGCTTTCTAACGTCCCAAGGTCATCTCTGAGTCGTACGGCATTTTGAGTAATTCTCCAAAAAAGTTGAAAATCGGCGTTCCATTGGTAAAATCGTGTTCCGATGGATTTCAATGAAACAACCTGATTTTTTTCAACATATCTTCGGAACTCGGACAAATAGGAGAGCAGTATTCTTATATCGACAACCTGTGATTGAGGCCTCTAAGAAAATTGATAAAACATAAGAATTGATTTCTAACTATGTTACCTGTAATCAAGACGTTAGTTAACCACTTCATCGTGTTTGCCGGGTCATGTTACAGCGAAAACGGTTTCGAAAACTATCAGTCTTGGCGGTGGAAAGTGGTCAAGAATGCAAAAATTATCTTTGAAACAAATTTCAATCCAGTATTTGCATCTCTTGTGCATGCGCGTCCTCTGATGTCTCTAAAAGTAATTTCAATTGATAGCCACCTGGTGTAACTCACTTCAGAATGGTCACTCGAGGAAGTCGGTTTGACGCGTTAGATCACGAGATCTAGCTGGTCCAAAGAATGAAAAACTCCAAGGTATCAAGTCCGTGAAACCGCGGCTCCTTCAATGGACGCCAAGAATGCGAATTTTGAGTCGGATCGTTCCCAAGACGTGAACATGTGTTTTTCGTGTATTTTTTGATGTAGAAACCGAATCCGTGGTGAGTTTTGTCCCCAACCTTCAGGATTATATGGTAGGCTCAAATGGAGTAAGATAGGCTAAAGTAGGTTCAAGAAACGAGATCAAGTAAGAAATTGATTGGGCCCCATTCACTGTGGCGCCCGGAAATCGGACTCGCAACGGGAGTTCGGAGGGTCCGGGTCATCATACCTCACTCAACTTTTTTCACAGTCTCGTACCACCTAGAAAATGGAGAATCCAGAGTGACTCCCTGAAGTGGGCCTTCTGTCCAGAGCTCCAAGCAAAAACGTAAGAATTGCCCACATAGGCCCATGTCAAAAAGTGATATATATATATGGGTATACTGGCAATGCTAGCGTTTTTGCTTGTAGATCTGAAATGAAAGCCCATTTGATGGAGTTACTCTGGACTCTCCATGTTCTAGGTGGTACGAGCCTGTGGAAGAAGTTTGGTGAGATTTGGTGACCCGGACCCTCCCGACTCCCCTTGTCAGCGTAAGTGTATTTCACGGGCACGATTTCTTCATACATAGCTATTTTTCGGAAAATCATAACTCCGACAGATTGGATTTCTCATCTTATCGTTGTTTGACTGTGGGAACTAGACACCTCCGAATTCCCCTCAAAAGATTATAACAATGAGACTCCGGAAGAGAGTTTTGTTTAGGAATCGAATCTCAGCACGAATGTGACTACGTAAGAGGGTCTTATCACTGCAGAGAGAGGTACCCACAAAGTCACCAAGACCTCGAAGATTTTCTAAAAAAGCCCAAACAACAGGGAAATTTTGTTCGAAAAAAGGGCCCAAGTGCAAGGGTAATGTTTAAAAGAGCCTCAACGTAGAAGTACTGGTAAAAAGGGCCTAAGTGCAACAGTATTGGTAAAAAGGGCCTAAGTGCAACAGTATTGGTGAAAAGGGCCTAAGTGCAACATTATTGGTAAATACGCTGCTGAAAGTGATTAGCAGAAAGCTTTCTCCAAGCGTCATATGATGATAATTAGAATAACCAGACCATCATCATTCGATAGATCTCGCAGAAAAAATCATAGTTTAGGTCATTAAGATTGAGATAAATGAGTCATGAAGGAAGGTAGGAGCAAAAATTGAATATTAAGGGAGATTTTCCTTTATTTTTTGAATTATTTTTTGGAGAGAGCTTTTTAGAAGGATTTGAGCCATCTAGTCTTAGGTTTCTTCGATGATATCTATTAGTTGGTTGAGACAGAATTTGGATGCGGTAGGTTTAAAAAGGCTCAAAAAAAAATTTTTGGTGAAAATTTTGATTTTTTCGAAAATTTGAGATCTGTAGAGATTAAATGGAATTTCGGTATTAACCAATCGATAGATCTCGCAGAAAAAGTCATAGTTTAAGTCATTAAGATTCAGATAAATGAGCTATGAAGGAAGGTAGGAGGAAAAATTGAATATCAAGGGAAATTTTCCTTTATTTTTTGAATTATTTTTTGGAGGGAGCTTTTTAGAAGGATTTGAGCCATCTAGTCTTAGGTTTTTTCGATGATATCTATTAGTTGGTTGAGACAGAATTTGGATGTGGTAGGTTTAAGAAGGCTCAAAAAAAAATTTTTGGTGAAAATTTTGATTTTTTTGAAAATTTGAGATCTGTAGAGATTAAATGGAATTTCGGTATTAACCAATCGATAGATCTCGCAGGAAAAATCATAGTTTAGGTGACTCAATTTGTTGTGAGAGTGTGTGGGAAAAAGATATTTATGTATTAAAAGTTGAAATTTGAGCACTTTTTGTTCAAAAAGCCAATGGATCAAATTTGACTGGGAGCCGAAAGGTGCCAAATCACTGGGCTCTCAGAAATTGGATTCTCTACAACTTGTAGGAAGCCAAAAGTTGATAAAGCGAATAGTAAAAGAGAAAGCGTGTCCGATAGAAAACAACACACACACACACACACATACACGGAAAAAGGGGTGCAAAGATGAGTCTCTGACGGGTTTGGAAGGGAATTAGGAGGAAAAGTGTTACCTACATTTGATAGATTTTGGCGAGAGGAAGAGAATGGTCCTTGGCTTTTTTAGATAAAAGGAATTTTGTTGAATAATATGTTGGTTTTAATGAAAAATTTGATCAAATTTTCGTTGGGGTGAAAACAAAGCTTTCTCTTTAGAGAAAGCAAAATAGCTATGTATGGAGAAATCGTGCCCGTGAAATACACTTACGCTGACAAGGGGAGTCCGGAGGGTCCGGGTCACCAAATCTCACCAAACTTTTTCCACAGGCTCGTACCACCTAGAACATGGAGAATCCAGAGTAACTCCATCAAATGGGCTTTCATTGCAGAGCTACAAGCAAAAACGCTAGCATTCCTAGTATATCTTCTCACCAACTGTATCAAAATTTTCCCTCAACCAGACTACATATCTTCCATTAAAAACCCCAGTTTAGGTCATCTTAATCCCCCTAAAAGTGAATCTCGTAATAATAACCCAAAATATTAGAGGAAAATTGCAGCTAAAATTCATTTTATCCTCATATCTCCCTCTACAACTAATCTATCCACCTTTTAATGGACTAGAGAGATATTTTTCCCTCATTCTACATCTATTGGTTGGATCCAATCATTGGATTGTGAGTGTGATATGAAATGAGATTAAATTAGATTAAAAAATAAAACTATTCCGTAGGAATCCCAATCATCATTTTGGAATTTGATCAGTTTTGCAAATTTCTCATTAGTTTCAGTGAACCTCTTAAACTATTTCGCTAAGAGAAAGCATTCTGCTAATCTCATTTAGCAGCGTATTTTCTCCTACCTTCCTTCATGACTCATTCATCTCAATCTTGATGACTTAAACTATGATTTTTTCTGCGAGATCTATCGATTGGTTAATACCGGAATTCCATTTAATTTCCACAGATCTCAAATTTTCAAAAAAATCAAAATTTTCACCTCACACCTGGTGATGGCGAGAGGACGTAGTCCACAGGCCACATAGCGCGAAGAAGAAGAAGAAGAAAATTTTGACCAAAAATTTTTTTTTAAGCCTTCTTAAACCTACCGCATCCAAATTCTGTCTCAACCAACTAATAGATATCATCGAAAAAACCTAAGACTAGATGGCTCAAATCCTTCTAGAAAGCTCCCTCCAAAAAATATTTCAAAAAATAAATGAAAATTTCCCTTAATATTCAATTTTTTCTCCTACCTTCCTTCATGACTCATTTATCTCAATCTTGATGACTTAAACTATGATTTTTTCTGCGAGATCTATCGATTGGTTAATACCGAAATTCCATTTAATCTCCACAGATCTCAAATTTTCAAAAAAATCAAAATTTCCCCAAAAATTTTTTTTTGAGCCTTCTTAAACCTACCGCATCCAAATTCTGTCTCAACCAACTAATAGATATCATCGAAAAAACCCAAGACTAGATGGCTCAAATCCTTCTAAAAAGCTCCCTCCAAAAAATAATTCAAAAAATAAAGGAAAATTTCCCTTAATATTCAATTTTTCCTCCTACCTTCCTTCATGACTCATTTATCTCAATCTTAATGACCTAAACTATGATTTTTTCTGCGAGATCTATCGAATGATGATGGTCTGGTTATTCTAATTATCATCATATGACGCTTGGAGAAAGCTTTTTGCTAATCACTTCTAGCAGCGTATTTTGGAAAATCATAACTCCGACAGATTGGATTTCTCATCTTATTGTTGTTTGACTGGGGAAACTAGACTCCTCCAAATTCCCCTCAAAAGATTATAACAATGAGACTCCGGAAGAGAGTTTTGTTTAGGAATCGGATCTCAGCAGGAATGTGACTACGTAAAAGGGTCTTATCACTGCAGAGAAAGGTACCCACAAAGTCACCAAGACCTCGAAGATTTTCTAAAAGAGCCCAAACAACAGGAAAATTTTGTTCGAAAAAAGGGCCCAAGTGCAAGGGTATTGTTAAAAAGAGCCTCAACGTAGAAGTACTGGCAAAAAGGGCCTAAATGCAACAGTATTGGTAAAAAGGGCCTAAGTGCAACAGTATTGGTGAAAAGGGCCTAAGTGCAACATTATTGGTAAAAAGGGCCTAAGTGCAACAATATTGGTAAAAAGGGCCTAAGTCACCGGAAAAACTCGTTCAAAAGGGCCTAACTCCACTATCGATATCGGGATAAAGGGTCTAAGTGGTGGGGTATTGGTAAAAAGGGCCTAATTTTTTACGAAAAAATTTTAAAAAAATTCTTATGACCTCCATATCTCTTTTCTACCAATTCTGGCTATCAAATCATGTTCTTTGACCTTCAAAAAATGTATTTTCATGCTTGCTAAGTGGATATTGAGTGACCTCAGTTTCACACACTCAATGGAACCATCTTTCACGTGCAGATTCGATGAAAATGCATTCAGACGTTGAATCGCAATTGGATATCTTGTGTGACATACCCATAGATATGCTGATGAAATTTGGAGGCCATTGAACTCGATTTCGCAACATTATCCAACTTTTAGTGGACCTACTATCCCAAAAATTGACCCAGTTTCGGGAAAAAGGGCCTAATTACATTTTTTCGAATGGCTGTATACCTCTCAAAATCGACAGCTACCTTCCAATTCCTGTGCGGTTGTTTTGGGGATGCCAAAACCTTTGAAATAAGCCAGGTATGCGCATCGAATCATGCCACGGGCATGATATAGTCAGTTTTTATCGTTTTTCTCGAAATGGCCGTTTTGTAATTAGGCCCTTTTTCCACCCGACCCCTCAATTGTGGACGAAAATATCTGTGAATGGGCTAATAGAATTTCCGAAAATTTTCTCATTCTCATTGTTGAAGACGCATAAGTCGAAAACTGTTCGATATAATCAGGTGCGAATCCGTCGAACAAATCATAGGTTGATCATCTATCACTCACAAAAATTTCAGAAAGATCGGTGGATGGGATATGGAGAATGTGTGAAAACATACACACACAGACAATGACGGTCAAAGATTATATGTTTTGGGTGGAGGAAAAATATTAACTTCAACCGGAGGATCTCGGCAAGAAGATCAAAATGGTTAAATTTTGATTCCAATGAGTGAAATTTCTTTATAATCAAGAATGGATGTGAGTGAAAAAATTGAAAAAAAAATCTCTCGTCGCGAGTGCGATCCATTCTCTCCGAGGAAACAGAAGATGAAATTATCAGTCACGCTCCTAGTGTATTCCAATCCTCATCCTTGTTACTACCTCCTAAGTCTTGATTCTATACAATCACAATACACTTTACATAAACCACGAATGAGACTGAATAGGAGATTTCATTCTCAATATCTCATTTTCCACCGTTGTGACTCTTCTGGACGTCAAAGCGTCAGAGTCTCTGGGATTCCTCCATATGACAATTATGCATACTAGATAATTCTGAAAACGATTAGTATGATAGTTCCAAGGTCGTTTGATCCACAAATCGTCTTCTAGCCGTTCAATCTAATCTTTGTGAATGAGGTTAACAGAGAATCTGACTAAGTATGAGTGTAGTTAATGCATTCATGTCCGAAAATCGATTAATTTGTTCCAGTAAACCAAAGAGACCTGCAGTGATGGAAGAAAAGAAAAGAATTCCGTTCACGGATGCTGAGAGGAAATCTATGGTGTATTATCTGTTGAAGAAGGGGAACGGTAGAGATCTGCGAGGACTCAGCATTTGGAGTAATTACCGTCCAAAAGAAGTGAGTGATGGATTATATTAATAAATTGTATTTCAAGAGATGCAATAGCGCCTCGGTGGCAAATATAAGCAGAAAAAAATTCGAACGAGGTGTCTCGCCCAATATGTTTACCTTGGATTGGGCATTGTCCATCTCCACACTCGTCCGACTCACTCATTACAATCACCTGGGTCACTCCCGGGTGCATCAACATCTCTTCCTCTACCCAAGACCGCTTCTCGACGGACTCACTTGATAACCGAACCTCTCTAAAATGCTTTTAACTGCAACTCTGGTGGTTTTGGGTGCTTCAATGGGTAAGATTGATTCACATTCTTTTGGAATAAGTTCAACTGGTCCATGAAAGCTATCTGTGGAATTATATGTAAGCATATTATATCAATGAAAATTATACCCTCGCTATGTTTCAATATATGATGGGAGGAACGGCCGAATTGCGAGGCATTGCTTATCGAAGCGAAATTTCATAACAGGGCTTCCGTCACTCTGATCGTCTGGGGAACATACATCCCCTAAAGAGCCATCAGGAAGATATCAAGAACCCAATTCCAATATCATTATAAGTCTCAAATGTAGAGCTGATGGTAGTTTCCATCCTTGTCTCTACACCGTACTGAAATATTTAAACTGTGAAAAAGATGTGTGATATTATGTGTGTGTTTCGCCCTGGTCTCTCTCTTGGGCTCGTCAGTGAGACGGAGAAAGACCTGTCTCAGACACTATTGTAAATCGGATGGATTGACATCAGGTTAGAGAAGGGTTAACATTGACATTTTTGTAAAACAACCATCAATTAAGGTTGCCATCCAGTGATGAAGACACGAAGCAGATGTTAAGCTTCATGTGGTCAACGACTTCAAACGGCCTCATGTCGTGTGGTGGAATAATGAAAAATTATACCCTCGCTATGTTTCAATATATGATGGGAAGAACGGCCGGATTGCGAGGCTCTCCTTATCGAAGCGAGATTCCTTGACAGAGCTTCCGTCACTCTGATTGTCTGGGGAACATACATCCCCTATAGAACCACAGAGCCATCGGGAAGATATCAAGAACCCAACTTCGATATCATTATTAGTTTTCATTATTCCACCAAACGACATGAGGCCGTATAAAGTCGTTTACCACACGAAGCTCAACATCTGCTTCGTGTCTTTATCACTAGATGGCAACCTTTTTCCATGGTTGTTTTACAAGAATTTCAATGTTAACCCTTCTTTAACCTGATGTCAATCCACCCAATTTACAACAGTGTCTGAGACAGGTCTCTCTTCGTACCACTGACGAGCCCCAGAGAGAGACCAGGGCGAAACACACACTTAATATCACACATCTTTTCCACAGTTTGAATAATCCAGTACGGTGTAGAGACAAGGATGGAAACCGCCATCAGCTCTGCATTTGAGACTAATAATGATATTGAAGTTCGCTTCTTGATATCTTCCCGATGGCTCTGTGGCTCTACAGGGAATGTATGTTCCCCAGACAATCAGAGTGACGGAAGCTCTGTCAAGAAATCTCGCTTCGATTAGGAATGCCTCGCAATTCGGCCGTTCCTCTCATCATATATTGAAATATAGCGAGGATATAATTTTCATTATTCCACCAAACGACACGAGGCCTTATAAAGTCGTTTACCATATGAAGCTTAACATCTGCTTCGTGGCTTTATCACTAGATGGCAACCTTAATTTATGGTTGTTTTACAAAAATGTCAATGTTAACCCTTCTTTAACCTGATGTCAATCCACCCGATTTACAATAGTGTCTGAGACAGGTCTCTCTTCGTCTCACCGATGAGTCCAAGAGAGAGACCAGGGCGGAACACTCACTTAACATCACACATCTTCTTCACAGTTTAAATAATTCAGTACGGTGTAGAGACAAGGATGGAAACTACCATCAGCTCTGCATTTGAGACTAATAATAATATTGAAGTTGGGTTCTTGATATCTTCCCGATGGCTCTGTGGCTCTATAGGGGATATATGTTCCCCAGACAATCAGAGTGACGGAAGCTCTGTCAAGAAATCTCGCTTCAATTGTGACGGCTGCTAGTTAAATGCCTAGGAATTAGCCGCACATGCTGGGCAAGGTGCAATGCCCAGCAGATTCGATTAGATAAAATATATGCTGCAACTCTGCATGCTGCTGGATCTGCTCCTGCTGCATTGCGCGCGGGAAAAATGGGGAATCGAGCGCCAAAATGATCACGCAAGAGTTAAACGGGAGCCAGATGGGTATGTTTATTCAACTTCAAAAAGGACATGGTGCATAGAGTGCACTCAATCGCACGAACACGAAGAGAGCAATTGAGGGTGAAGCCCAAAGAAGAATAATTATCGGCTAGCACTCTCAGGAGTAGAATTGGCGGCAATCGCACGCTCGCTGATCGGCCGCTCCGAGGAGTACGTAATCGTCCGGTGAATCAGGGCGCGAGTCGTCCGCAGGACAGCTAATTTGGCAGCGGCCAGAAAGTCGCACAAGAACGCACTAGAGGCTCGTCCGGGTGTCTCGAAATAGCTAGAGCACGCTCGACGACGATGACGGAAAATCAACGAGGCGGGTATAATTTAGCACGCGGGACATCTGCTCTCTAGCGCGGGCGAGAGAAGTCCAGGTTCATGGCGCGCGCAATGCCGGTCGATTGATGATGATGGGTGCGCGAGGGGAACGGTGCGGTGAAGCTACCAATGACTCGCGCTATCTCTCTCTCTCTCTCTCTCTCTCTAACGCAAAACTACTCACAACTCTCTCCTCGGATGTTCTGCTACAGCTGAAAAGGGCTATAATATATGTATTACATGATGATCAGACAGGAGAGAGAAATGATGGTTGAGAATACTCTCTCAACCGTCACATCCTTCCCCCAGACGCTTGTCAGCACGCCAGTGTACCAGCTCGAGAACTATCTCTCTCTGTCTGGGCTCAGATGGAGAAAAGTGTCTGACATGCATGACAAGAAGAAAATTGAGAAGAATCAAATTTTAGAAAAATAAATTGAAAAGTATTATATTGGTAATTTACCTTCCAAATAATCTAAGATGAGGTAGATGAATAATTGAATATTACCGGTTGAAAATAAACCACTCTATTGCTCTCTTGTACAAAATGACTTATTTTCAGCATCCATCCATTCTGTACAAAAATAAATGATTTCGTACGTATTTTCGTACGTGATTAGACACCCTTGGTCTTTGGCAACAAAAATGAACAAAATTATCAGAAATATTTATACTAGGAAAAGAAAATATTCAAGTATCTTGATCAACAGATCTTGACTCCTAAGGGCTTGTGTTTAACAATGATTGGCACTTGAACTACCTAATAGGAACATTTGTGACGGTTGAGTAGATAATCTCAACCATCATCTCTCTCTCCTGTTCCTAATCAATGTAATCATATAACTTCCTTACAGAATGTAGCAGAGCATCCGAGGAGAGAGCAGTAAGTTATACATGTAAGAGAGAGAGAGAGACAGCAAAGACACGCGTTTGTCGCGAATCATCATCGAACCTTAAGAATCGCTGCACCGCGCCCCTCGTGTCCAAGCTAATCAGCTGACCGGCATCGCACGTTGCGCCAAATTCAGACTCTGTTCGCCCGACTTGCCGAGCAGACCATGATGCCGCGATCGGAGCAATATCCCGCGTTCTCCGCAATTTCCTCGTGCCCGCGCCGCGTGTGCACCAGCTCCTGATCGAATACCCTGGCGACGTGCTCGAGAGGATGATCATCCGACGGTCCAGATCAACCTTGCGTGCGACCGATTCCTGCGCCCTGGACATCGTCCGATCATAGAACAATTACAATACGAGCGGTCGATAGAGAATATACATTTGTGAGTACAGCCTTGAATTGCTCTCTCTCTTTTTGGGCTTCACCCTTTGCTCTCTTCGTGCTCGCACTCGATGTGCCTCATGTGCACCATGTCTTTATTATTTGAATAAACTTGTCTCTTTATTATCTCAAAATCATGATTAGTCATTAGGCGCGCTCTATACCCAATCTCTCTCGCGCGCGATAGCAGCAATATATATATATATATCTATATAGATATGCAGTAGTAGCAGCAGATGCAGAGTTCCAGTTACAATTATTATATACAAATTCGCTGGGCATTGCACACAGCCCAGCATGTGCGGCTAAATCAACTAGGCAAATCTAGCAGCCGTCACACATTTTAGAAAATGAAATGGAAAAACTAACACCGAGATCTCAAAACTGAGAAATAAATTCGTACGTAATGTACTTCAAAATAAAGGCTTATCGGTCATAGATCTTATGATTCAAATGTGAAGAAAACAATAATGGCCATCGGCCGTAGACCTGATTTTACAAAAGGAAAAGTACTGTTCGGCCGTGAGCCTTGTTTCACAATGAAATGTCTTATGAACTACATTCAACCATCCACTCTACATACGAGCGTACGAATCGATAGAGGAAAATACATAAGGTGATTGGGAGAAGAAATACGCTGGTAAAAGTGATTAGCAGAAAGCTTTCTCCAAGCGTCATATGATGATAATTAGAATAACCAGACCATCATCATTCGATAGATCTCGCAGAAAAAATCATAGTTTAGGTCATTAAGCTTGAGATAAATGAGTCATGAAGGAAAGTAGGAGCAAAAATTGAATATTAAGGGACGTTTTCCTTTAATTTTTGAATTATTTTTTGGAGGGAGCTTTTTAGAAGGATTTGAGCCATCTAGTCTTAGGTTTTTTCGATGATATCTATTAGTTGGTTGAGACAGAATTTGGATGCGGTAGGTTTAAAAAGGCTCAGAAAAAAATTTTGGTGAAAATTTTGATTTTTTTGAAAATTTGAGATCTGTAAAGATTAAATGAAATTTCGGTATTAACCAATCGATAGATCTCGCAGAAAAAATCATAGTTTAGGTCATCAAGATTGAGATAAATGAGTCATGAAGGAAAGTAGGAGCAAAAATTGAATATTAAGGGAGATTTTCCTTTATTTTTTGAATTATTTTTTGGAGGGAGCTTTTGAGAAGGATTTGAGCCATCTAGTCTTAGGTTTTTTCGATGATATCTATCAGTTGGTTGAGACAGAATTTGGAAGCGGTAGGTTTAAAAAGGCTCAAAACAAAATTTTTGGTGAAAATTTTGATTTTTTTGAAAATTTGAGATCTGTAGAGATTAAATGAAATTTCGGTATTAACCAATCGATAGATCTCGCAGAAAAAGTCATAGTTTAGGTCATCAAGATTGAGATAAATGAGTCATGAAGGGTGGTAGGAGGAAAAATTGAATATTAAGGGAAATTTTCCTTTATTTTTTGGATTATTTTTTGGAGGGAGCTTTTTAGAAGGATTTGAGCCACCTAGTCTTAGGTTTTGCTTTCTCTAAAGAGAAAGCTTTGTTTTCATACCAGCAAAATTTTGATCAAATTTTCTACTAAATCCAATATTTTCTTCAACAAAATTCCGTTTATCTAGAAAAGGCTTAGACCATTCTCTTCCTCTCGCCAAAATCTATCAATTGTAGGTAACACTTTTCCTCCTAATGGTCTTCCACATCAGCCAGAAACCCATCTTTGCACCCCTTTGTCCGTGTTCGTGTGTGTGTGTGTGTGTTTCTTGTTTTATACCGGACACGCTTCCTCTTTTACTGGTCACCTTATCAACTTTTGGCTTTCTACAAGTTGTACAGAATCCAATTTCTGAGAGCCCAGTGATTTGGCAGCTTTCAGCTCTCAGTCAAATCTGATCCATGGGGTTTTTAGAGCAAAACAGCTTAAATTTCGACTCTTAATACATAAATATCTTTTTCTCACACGGTCTCACCACGAATTGAGTCACCTAAACTATGGTTTTTTCTGCAAGATCTATCGATTGGTTAATACCGAAATTTCATAAAATCTTCACAAATCTCAAATTTTCGAAAAAATCAAAATTTCCACCAAAAATTTCATTTTGACCCTTTTTAAACCCACTGCATCGAAATTCCGTCTCAACCAAACGATGGATATTGTTAAAAAAACCTCAGACTAGAAGGCTCAAATCTCTCTAAAAAGCTTCCTCTAAAGAATAACTGAAAAAATAATGGGAAATTTTTCTTAATATTCATCTTTTCCTCGTACCTTCTTTTATGACTCATTTATCTCAATTTCAATGACCTAAACTATGGTTTTTTCTGCATCATCTATCGATTGGTTAATACCGAAATTCAATTGAGTCTTCAAAAATCTCAAATTTTCGAAAAAATCAAAATTTTCACCAAAAATTTCATTTTAACCCTTTTCAAACCCACTGCATCGTAATTCTGTCTCAACCAAACGATGGATATTGTTAAAAAAACCTCAGTCTAGATGGACTGAATTTCTATAAGAAGCTTCCTCAAACGAATAACTAAAAAATAGTCGAAAATTAGAATTAATATTCATTTTTCCCTCGTATCATCCTTTACGACTCATTTATCTCAATTATCTAATGACCTAAAGACTCACTTATGCGCCATTCTGAATCAATTGGCTGATACGAAATTTTCATAAAATCCGTAAAACATCATTCAAATGAAGATTCTCTCGGGGGAAGGGAATTTCCACAAAGGACTCCAGTTTAATCATCTTTAAATCGACTATATCAAAATTTTCTCTCAATCAAACAATAGATATTGTTGGAAAAATCTACTTTCAGATGACCCAAATCTTTCTGAAATGCTTTCTCGAAAGAAAAACTCAAAATATAGGGTAATTTCTTTTTCGTTAAAATTATCATCATATAACGCCGTGAGAAAGCATTCTGCTAATCACTTTTAGCAGCGTATTTTCGATGATATCTATTAGTTGGTTGAGACAGAATTTGGATGCGGTAGGTTTAAAAAGGCTCAAAAAAAAATTTTTTGGTGAAAATTTTGATTTTCTTGAAAATTTGAGATCTGTAGAGATTAAATGGAATTTCGGTATTAACCAATCGATAGATCTCGCAGAAAAAATCATAGTTTAGGTGACTCAATTTGTTGTGAGAGTGTGTGGGAAAAAGATATTTATGTATCAAAAGTTGAAATTTGAGCACTTTTTGTTCAAAAAGCCCATGGATCAAATTTGACTGGGAGCCGAAAGGTGCCAAATCACTGGGCTCTCAGAAATTGGATTCTCTACAATTTGTAGAAAGCCAACAGTTGATAAGGCGAATAGTAAAAGAGAAAGCGTGTCCGATAGAAAACAACACACACACACATACACGGAAAAAGGGGTGCAAAGATGAGTCTCTGACGGGTTTGGAAGGGGATTAGGAGGAAAAGTGTTACCTACATTTGATAGATTTTGGCGAGATGAAGAGAATGGTCTTTGGCTTTTTTAGATAGAAGGAATTTTGTTGAATAATATGTTGGTTTTAGTGAAAAATTTGATCAAATTTTCGTTGGGGTGAGAACAAAGCTTTCTCTTTAGAGAAAGCAAAAAAATAAGTGAATATAAAAGTACATAGAAAGGTTTTACGCCCCCGGGCCACAAAGGTGATGTAGATCCGCGTTGTAGCAAGTTGCTGGATTACAGACGTCTACGGCACCGCACACTGGGCACTATGGATGATCGTCAAAACGAAGAGCACTTTCACGACGTCGTCTAAATCTCTCTTGACGACTATGCTCAAATGAGACATTCGCACTTGCGATTGCGATCTCTTCTGCCGACGCATGTCTGACGAACTCGAGCCAGTTCCTGCTCTAGCCTCGCAATTCTTTCTCGTTCCAATTCTTGGAGCTCTTCACGCTTCTCTTCTACTCGTCGTCTCCTTGCTCTCTCACGAATGACTCTTAAGACCGCTTCCCGCTCCTCCCTTTTTTCTCGGATATAGTCCAGTCTTTCTCCAAAGATCGACGGTTCGGCTTCTCCGTGGACTGATTCATAATATGCGCACAAATCAAACATTCCTTTCTCCAGGATAGCGAGACGGTGCGCTTGTTTCTTGTGTTCGTCGATCATCGTTTCAACGACGTGAGCGGGGCAGAGATCCCTTTCCGGAAGTGATGCATTTCGACCGAGAGATCGGACGACTCCTTGTCCACTTTCGGACGATTGTTCTATATTGTCCTGATTTTCGGACGATTCGTTGTCCAAGCTGTCCACGGGTTCGGACGGTGCAGCAGAAGAATTGTCCATCACGGAAGTTGATGTTGCGGAAGCGCCGGTGGTATTTGCGGTCGCTGATGCCGAGGTAGATGATGTGTCGACTAATGTGAGACTTCTGAGGGTTGCGCTTAGACCATCTGCGGAGGGCACATAGATGATTCGTGCAGCTGAGACGGTTGGCCGACCGTCTCCGAGCTCCTCCCGAGAGTGGTCATCCCTATTAGAGTTAGTCGTTCCCTCTAGAATCAGCTCCTGCTGCTGCTCCTCCCCTTTCATATTCCCTGCTGCATCAGCCATGGTCCTGCGACAAATAAAACAAAGCGTGCGTCGTGTTTTTTATTCTCAATCCTCATGCAAAAGAGGTAAAAAAAAACAAAAAAATTGTCAGCGAACATAACAAAAGCACACATGTTATTTCGCCTGACGACGACTCGCTCGTGTCCTAATCGGTGATAATTCCGTGACCGGTTGATCAACTTTTTTCTTTACCGAGGCTTTCGGCCGACCACGTTTCCTTTTAGGAACTTCTTCTGATGGTGGTTCTTCACTCGGTTCGCTAACAGATGTTGGTTTAATGATTGACGGCGCGAATTTTACATTTTTCTTACGGACGAGTAATTGCTCTTTTCGCGGTCGCCCTACTTTACGCTTTTTAGGACTTATTTCTACGGTTGGCGCAACTAACGTATTCGCGGATCGGAGCTCACGCACTCTTCCCTTGTCGTCCATCGATGTGTCTTCCGCTGGAATGGCAGTCGATTCGTTGGGCGTGGGTTCCTCCTGTGGTTCCTCTCCGTCGATGTAAGGTTTCAAATCCTTGACGTGTACTTTGCCGGCCGGGTTGCCTGACTCATCGGCTACTTCATATACATTTGAGCCTAATCGAGCGGTGATTACAAATTTACCGTCGAATCTCGGCACAAGCTTTCCCGAACTGCCTTGGGCTTGGGCTGATTGTACACGGTTGCGTTTCCAAACCGCATCTTCAATGTTGAATTCGACATCACGTCGCTTTGGATTGAAATATTGAGCTTGTTTCCCGGCCGCTCGGCCGTAGTTGTCGGCTGCGACTAAGCGCACTTCTGGCAATCGAAGCATTCGTTTGTGCCATTCTTGCAACGACCGTGTGAGCTCTTGCTGTGCGGACGCTTGTTCAATTAGACGTTTCATGTTCTTGGGGGATGTCGGATTTCTTCCGTAATTTAGGAGAGCTGGACTCATTCTCGTCGATTCCTGGACAGCCGAATTATACGCGAAGGTGAGCTCGTGAATGTGCTCACCCCAGCGACTGTGTTTCTCTTCTAGAAACGCTATTATCGCTGTTTTCAACGTGCGATTAATTCTTTCGACCGGATTCCCTTGCGGCAAATAAGGTGCCAAGGTCATATGTTCTATTCCCCTTTCTTCCAAGAACTTGTCAATAATTTTGTTGAAATATTCAGATCCATTGTCGGACAAGAATGTTTCTGGCGCTCCATAGCGCAAAATTATGTATCTCTCTAATGCTTTTCTCCCCGATTGTGCATTGGCTTTTCGAACGAGTACGCATTCTATCCATCGCGTGAACAGGTCCATGAATACAAGAAGATATTCGTTACCATCAACGCTGCGAGGAAATACGCACGTGTCAGCCGCTACAAATTGCCATGGTCGTGATATTGACCGTTTGCCCATAAGACCTGCTGGAGCAAGTTGTTCTACTTTGCACTGTTGGCAGACTGCACAATTTCTTACAAATGACGCAACATCTTAATAAAATATTGGCCAGAAATAATAGAGAGACACACGCTTGTGTGTTTTGAATCGTCCGAAGTGTCCTGCCGTTACTTCTTGATGGCATTCTTGAAGGACTTTCGGACGTTTTTCTTTGGGGAGCACAAGCTTCCACTCATCGACGTCTCAATCGAAGTCACCGAGCAACTCGTTCGGCTTGTAGTGATACAGCTGATCGCCGACAATCTTCCAGCTCGGAAACTCTTTCGGTCGCTGATGAACTCCTTCAAATTTATTGTAAAGGACTCGATCAAAGGTCAGGCTGGGTGAGAATAAATTATAACACAAGCGAATGAAATCTGAAGCTAATATAATGTAACTCAAAATTGAAAAAGCGTTACAAGTTTTATGACAATATAGGCTAGGTGCCAGGAGCAAGTATTACGTGTTCACGCACCGTGAAATCGTGGTGAAAAAAGCGAGGCCTCCCGCTGGAGAGCGCGCTTTTTATCCCTTCGGTCAAGCTGCCCCTTCTTCAGGCCTCATTTGCGAGAAATCAGCGATAAGGCGAGCCACTCATGTGCATGGCGCTAAACTTAAGCGGGTTTCTTCTGGGCACCGAGATTTACGCATGCGTCTCCAGCCACCCGCAAATACAATCGCAACAATACAAATCAGGCCAAGTCACCGTCGCCCGCAAGATATCCAAAGCGCTCGGAGCTTTGGCTATCCACGCAACAGTTCAAGGCCCAAAAATCAACACTCCCTTGGCTGGGGAAAAACGAAGCACTCTTATGCACTCGATTTTCCCGTTCGCACGAGATTGCTGACTGATAAATGATTAGAAGTTTTGGTAGGTTGGCCAAAAGGGGCTGGTGGTAGTTTGATCAAAGCATGGCGCAAATCTGGCTCTGATCTAAACTCATTTAAGCTTGAGCATTCAACAATTTTTTCAGGATTCAAAACGTATCTAAATGGCGCCATCGCTGATTTCTTTACACTCTAGAATTTCACCTTAATCCTTAAGCCGTAAACTCGATTTCACAATTTTACAGACAATTTCCATTTTCTCAAATCGTAAAACTAACTTCATTACAGATCAAAATTCAAATAAAGAATTATGCAGAGTACAAATATTTCAAATTTAGATTACAGATGAAAGTTCAAAATGAAGAATTACGCAGAAAACAAATATTTTAAATTTGGGTTACAATTCAAAATTCAAGTGAAGAATTATATAGAATACAAATATTCTAAATGGACTTCAGTGCAGATTTCAAGCTTAAATTCGTATTATTAAGGCTAGACAATAGTTCAAACTTACAATAATAAGCTAACATTCAGACATTTCTCTCATTATTTTATTCACTCACGCGAATACAATTTTGAAACCAGCTGACGAACCCGCACGTGCGTATTGTAAGCCATTCAGATAGTTCTTTTTCTCTCTGTCCATTGGCAACCTGATCTCGGCACCAATCCAGATATTCGCATTCCAATGACAATCTATTTTTCTTATTCATTGCTCGGCTTTCTTAGAATATATTATATTTTAACCTGCTTCGATATCGATATATACTTCAAACACACGGTCGGCACTCTTCCAAGTCTACTCATATATATCCGTTCTCGGATGATTTTACTCGCGCACTATATTAAATTGCGACAAATTCCGTTGCCCATATCACTAAATAATCATATCAAAAATCGACCGCGGCCAGACTCGAACCCATGCCCGGGCCGAGCCGATCGATTTCAAAGCAGTCATCTTACCGCTATGCTAAGTATGGAGTTACATTTCAAAGTACAAATCTCTTACTTATGCTATACTCGCACTCACGCTATACTCTCCAACCGCATGGCCCAGCATCAAGCTGCTGCGTCTCTCTATCTCTCTCTCTCTCTCGCACCCACTCACGGATCGCTATGTGCTACATATATATATATACCGATGCCTTTTCTCGCCGGCAGCAAATGAGTGGCCCTATTATTTCGATGCGACGCGCGATGGTTTGTTGCGAAGCACGCTCGACAGATTTTGAGTCCGTAACAATTCTCCCCCTCGTGCGGGATTTAATTAATCTCGCACTTCATTAATTCCCAGAAGTTTAATCAATTTACGCGTCGGTCTGGTGAATGTCCCGTTTGGCGTCTGCACCTCCGCGACCCTAACCTGCTTATCGGTATTTGATGGAAAAACCCGAGAGACAGTCCCCTTGCGCCAGGTGTTCCGCGGAGCTTGCAAATCAAGTATCATAACAACATCTCCCACTTCCATGGGCTCTTCTGGGACGATCCATGTTTTACGCGTAATCATATTCGGCAGATACTCGCGAATCCAACGTTTCCAGAATAAATCCGCGTACACCTGGGTCAATCGGTATTGCTTCTGGGGGTTTACGTCCCTAAGCTCGTAATTGCCGAGAATGACATCTCCAGACGATGTTCCGATTAGGAAGTGATTGGGTGTCAGAGCTTCCGTATCGCGGGGGTCGAGGGATACGTGAGTGAGAGGTCGCGAATTTACGGTGTGCGCGATTTCCTTCAAGGTAGTCAAGAGAACCTCGGGGCGCGGGGCCTGATTGCTTAGTACGGTGTACAGCGCGCTTTTCACGGAGCGAATCAGTCTCTCCCATGCTCCACCCATATGCGGGGCATCTGGAGGGTTGAAGCGCCATTCTATCTTTCTAATCTTAGCTCGCGCTATCATTTCATCCTTCTGCATCCTCTCATATTCCAATTTCAACTCCTTTTCCGCAGCCTTGAAATTGGTACCGTTGTCGCTGTACATAATTCTAGGTGTGCCGCGTAGCCGGGCTAATCTAATCACGGCCAATATCGCGGAATCGGCGCTCAAAAATTCGGCGAAATCTAGATGGACTGCGCGAGTCGTGAGACAAGTGAAAATGATCCCCCAGCGTTTCTCTCTCCTCCGTCCAACCTTCACCCATACAGGTCCAAAATAATCAACTCCACAATGCGTGAACGGTCGCTCTCTGTACGCCGTGCGCCCCGCGGGCAGCGCAGACATCGCTGGGTTCTGGGGTCTACCTCTACGCAAACGACATACAATACATCGGCTGGTGATGAATCGCAAGGCCTCGCGTAAGCCGACAATGTGGAATTTCTGGCGGATTTCATTCACGACGGTTTCATGGGACGCGTGAAAAAATTTCCGATGGTACTCCGCGATTAGATACCTCGTCGCCTCGTGTTTCTTATGAAGAATTATCGGCTGGTTTTCGAATTCTCCAGAAGGCGCGAAAACTGCGCGGCCATTTGCTCTCATTATGCCCTGCTCATCTAAAAACGGACTGAACTGGCGAATGGGACTCTTTTTACTGAGCGCGTTGCCTTTGGCCAGATCATCGAGTTCCTCGGAAAAGCGCGATCTTTGAATGACTCGATACCAATAGAGTTCTTCCGGATTCTCAACCCCGCCGAGCTTTTGTTGGGGAACGCTCATCAAGTTATTATTGCGGGAGAGGGCTATCTCTTTCCAGCGCCGAAAGATTTTAATCAAGCGTCTTGCAGCCACTAACAACCCCGACCAGCCTAGCAAACTCATGGGGAAAAGAGCCGCCTGCGCTGGGTTGGTATCGACTATAGCGCCCGAGAAAGGACTACGTGAATGCAATGCGTCAAACGCGAGCTCCTCTTCCTCCGACAAAACCCTCTGCTCCGGCCATTCACCTTCAGATTCTCCCAAAAACGCGGGACCATCGAACCACGTAGAGTCTTGCGCGGGCCAGCTGACGGTAAAACGCGTCGCCTCATCAGCTGGGTTTTGTTTTGATGGGACCCATCGCCACTCCGATGTAAGCGTGTTCTCCGCGATCTCACCCAAACGATTCGCCACAAATACCTGCCGCGCACGCGGCTCGGATTTAATCCAATGAAGCACCGTCATATTATCTGACCAAAAAAATCGGCGATCAATTTTGATATCCAATTCTTTGCCAATGAATTTAGCCAGCCTCGTACCAAGTAACGCGGCTTGCAACTCTAATTTGGGTATATCCCACGAGCACGGCTTCAGAGGCGCGACTTTAGTTTTAGCCATCAACAAAGAAATGTGAACTCGGCCTTCTTGTGTCTCGAATCGTAGGTACGCGGCAGCCGCGTACGCGGATAAACTAGCATCACAAAAAATGTGAAGCTGGGCTGGTGCACGCTGATCCTCTCTTGGGGTTAGGCAACGCGGCAAGCTACATGATTTTACCCTTTCTAATCTCCCGAACCACGAGAGCCAAGCAGCGTATTCCTCGTCTCGCAATTTTTGATCCCAGTCGATCTCACTGCGCCAAATCTCTTGCATCAGGATTTTTGATTGCAAGGTAAACGGCGCCAGCAGACCAAGTGGGTCGAAAATCGACATTATTACGCGCAAAACTT
This sequence comes from Eretmocerus hayati, assembly GCA_029851415.1. NCBI lineage: Eukaryota > Metazoa > Arthropoda > Insecta > Hymenoptera > Aphelinidae > Eretmocerus > Eretmocerus hayati. The sequence goes on along the minus strand of CM056743.1, from coordinate 127,510 downwards.
CGCGTTTGGTAGGTCTTTTCGTGCCCCTGATGATTTCCTCTGATATCTTGGAAAGCCCCAGATTGAACTTTAAGGTGTCCGATTCAATGTCCCAAAATAGCCCGAGCACTCGCTCTCCCCCTCGATCACACAGTCTCATCTCACGCTCCGATTCCATCCCTTCATTCCGAGCTATAGCCTGCCTGACGCGCGGCGAGTTGCTCGACCAACCGTGCATCTGAAAATTAGCCGCGGCATTGATTTCGATGATGTCATTCATTAACGTGACCGCTTCCTGCTCGGTTTGGCAGCTGTCAAGCTCGTCGTCCATGTAGCTGTTTCGTTCGATGCTTCGCGCCGCTACGGGCTTAGGATCAGAAAATTCCTGAGCATTTTTATTTTTGACGAAAATCGCGCAAGCCGGCGAACACTTGCCTCCAAAAATCAAACTTTTCATCTCATACACGTCCGGCTCACGGTTTCTATCAGTGCCGCGCCACAAAAAACGCTGCGCGCCGCGATCGCTTTCCCTCACTGTGACACGGAGAAACATATCGGAGATGTCACCCTTGATCGCGTACAGAAACTGTCGGAAACGGATAATTACTCCTGGCAAAGGTTGGAGTAGATCAGGCCCGGATTCTAATTGATCATTTAAACTGTATCCGACGGATTTCGCCGCGGCGTCGAAAACGAGGCGGACTTTGCCCGGTTTGTTTATGTTGTAGACTCCAAAATGCGGCAAGTGCCAGTACCTTTGCCGCACTACAGAGTCGCTCACTTTCACCGCGTAACCTTGATCTATGAAACGCTGCACCTCTGCATAGTAAGGGCCGGCCAACTCGGGGTTGCGGTCGAGTCTGTTTTCTAACAAAAATAGCCTTTTACGCGCCGTTTGGTAGCTGTCAACGCGCGGAGGAGAGTCACTCTTCCACAGCAAGCCGATCTCCCACGCCCCTCCTACGCGCCGGCTCGACTCGTTCAATATAGATATAGACCGATCGTGCTCGCTTTTCTTTGCGCCCGGTGGCTCGAGACCCAATGAATCGTACTCGAAATATTTTTTCATTAAATATTCAAGAGTTTCCTCCTCATCAAAGTTCCGTCTGGTCCGACGTTTATTTGTCGCGGCCCGATTCAAGACCGTTGTGAAATTTCGCGCCGGTTTTTGCTGGGCTAAAGAGAGAGAAGGTCCATGCAGTACCCAACCTAATTTGGTGCGAGAGAGAGCCATCCCCGAATTTTCGATTTCTCTTAGTTCTAAAGTCTTCAACATGTGCCAATTGTCCATACCAATTAATAGCTTTACCTGTGCGTTGTGATACGGCTCAATTGAAATGTTCCTTGGGATCTGTAAACTGTTCAAAAGCTGTGTCGGGCAAGTCTGCACAGGAAGTTTGACATTCGAGACCGCAACGGCATTTTCAATTTTGAACGTTTCGAATTTATTCGCTACGCAGAAATCGATTTTCATACAATTTGGGAAAGACATTTCTCCGCTCGCGGTGGTCATGGAAAACTGTATTTTTGTGCCATTGATGCCGAGTTTGTGGGCTAAGCTTTTATCAAAAAGGGTGACAGTGGATCCATCATCAAGGAGCGCATATGTATTCTCTGTACCTCGCGAGCCGATGACACGCACAGGCAAAACTTTTAACAATACTTCGCCTGCACCTAGTCATGCTTGCGGCGTCGTGCCGGCGTTACACGTCGGAGTTTTATCAGCCTCCTTTGGCTGCTCTTCGCGCTTGTCGCTTTTGTCTTTATTGTTCCAACCACTCGTATAATGAAGGAGACTGTTATGGTTCTTTCCGCAGAACAGGCAAAGAATCGCGTTACATGCTTGCGACGCGTGCCCCGTGCGTAAGCAGTTAAAGCAAAATTTGTACTTTTTGGCGAGTTCCCATCGCTCCTTAAGCGTCGCGCCCGTGAAAACCTCGCATTTAGACGGGTGATGTTTGCCGCCCGCTCTACACATACCACACTCATACAAGCCAGCTGATTTTACTTCTCCACTCTGCCCCGTGCCTCGGCCCGCCGTCGCGTGTACCGCCCCGCCTTTTGCTCGCTGATCGCGGAAGCCCCTCGCTGCGGGTGCTCGGCCTCGCGGAGCCGCTTGCTCTTGTCGAGTTGCACTTTCTGATGCCGTTTCCTCGAAAATTCCAGACGCGGCCGCGAGCTCCGCTTCTTCATACAAGAACTCGCTTAATTTTTCCAGATTCGATTTATCGATGATCCCATCGGCAGGTGTCCGGCGCATGTACGAGTGTTTGAGCACGGCGGGGAGTTTGCTCGCGACTTGCATATACAAATCGGGGCTTGTCAGATAACCATGTAAATTGAGAGATTTGAAAGCACTCGTGGCGGTTTTTACCCCCGTAGCAAATCGCAATAAATTCGTCAGCGAAGCATCTACTGTGGGTAACGATTTTAAATCATTAACAATTTTCCTAGCTACCACGCCACTATTTCCGTAGTGAAGATCGAGCGTACGGATCACAGCTTGCGCGTCCTCACACGTCGCCAACAGCGGACCAACCACTTTCCGCGCATCACCCTTAATAGCTTCAAATAAGCGCGTCATGTTTTCTCCGTTGGTGTAGCCACCTTGCTCCGTTGACAACTCATAAGATCGCTTAAAATGCAAGTACTCTAATGGCTCGCCAGTGAATTCCGGCAGCCTTTTGTTTGATGTGAGTCGGCTAATGAGTCGCGAATTATTCTCGGAAATTGACGCATCTCGCACCGCACTGATTGCATCCGTGAACACATTCAAAATTCGCTCAGTCGGATCAGTCACAAAGTTCATCGGCACTTGTCCACGCACTGGGAACGCGGTGCTATTCGACCAGGCACTACCCCTACCTGGGTTATTTACAATGGGTGCGATTTCCGACGTGCTGCTGCGTCCATCTTCTGGATCGCTGATCGTGACTTGCTGAGTCGGAGGGGTTGGTTCTCTCGGTGGCTCGGTGGATGGAATGCGTTGACTGGCATCAACGGCTTGACGTTGTGCGTTGACGTTGAGTCGCTTGGGGCGGCCACGGGGGCGGCTCGGCGGTGGTGCTGTTGGAACCTCGTCAGTCGTTCTCGCCGACCTTCTGGATTTCTTTGCAGTTGGCTGGCTGTGCGCACCGGTGGCTGCGGCTCGTTTTCGTGGTGCCATGCTCGTGATAGAACAGAATATTTCGAACAAAGATTAATTTCAGCAACAACTTTTCTCAATCCCAGCCTGTTCCGGTAATGATGTCCCGGGTTTCGGCACCAAATTGTAAAGGACTCGATCAAAGGTCAGGCTGGGTGAGAATAAATTATAACACAAGCGAATGAAATCTGAAGCTAATATAATGTAACTCAAAATTGAAAAAGCGTTACAAGTTTTATGACAATATAGGCTAGGTGCCAGGAGCAAGTATTACGTGTTCACGCACCGTGAAATCGTGGTGAAAAAAGCGAGGCCTCCCGCTGGAGAGCGCGCTTTTTATCCCTTCGGTCAAGCTGCCCCTTCTTCAGGCCTCATTTGCGAGAAATCAGCGATAAGGCGAGCCACTCATGTGCATGGCGCTAAACTTAAGCGGGTTTCTTCTGGGCACCGAGATTTACGCATGCGTCTCCAGCCACCCGCAAATACAATCGCAACAATACAAATCAGGCCAAGTCACCGTCGCCCGCAAGATATCCAAAGCGCTCGGAGCTTTGGCTATCCACGCAACAGTTCAAGGCCCAAAAATCAACACTCCCTTGGCTGGGGAAAAACGAAGCACTCTTATGCACTCGATTTTCCCGTTCGCACGAGATTGCTGACTGATAAATGATTAGAAGTTTTGGTAGGTTGGCCAAAAGGGGCTGGTGGTAGTTTGATCAAAGCATGGCGCAAATCTGGCTCTGATCTAAACTCATTTAAGCTTGAGCATTCAACAATTTTTTCAGGATTCAAAACGTATCTAAATGGCGCCATCGCTGATTTCTTTACACTCTAGAATTTCACCTTAATCCTTAAGCCGTAAACTCGATTTCACAATTTTACAGACAATTTCCATTTTCTCAAATCGTAAAACTAACTTCATTACAGATCAAAATTCAAATAAAGAATTATGCAGAGTACAAATATTTCAAATTTAGATTACAGATGAAAGTTCAAAATGAAGAATTACGCAGAAAACAAATATTTTAAATTTGGGTTACAATTCAAAATTCAAGTGAAGAATTATATAGAATACAAATATTCTAAATGGACTTCAGTGCAGATTTCAAGCTTAAATTCGTATTATTAAGGCTAGACAATAGTTCAAACTTACAATAATAAGCTAACATTCAGACATTTCTCTCATTATTTTATTCACTCACGCGAATACAATTTTGAAACCAGCTGACGAACCCGCACGTGCGTATTGTAAGCCATTCAGATAGTTCTTTTTCTCTCTGTCCATTGGCAACCTGATCTCGGCACCAATCCAGATATTCGCATTCCAATGACAATCTATTTTTCTTATTCATTGCTCGGCTTTCTTAGAATATATTATATTTTAACCTGCTTCGATATCGATATATACTTCAAACACACGGTCGGCACTCTTCCAAGTCTACTCATATATATCCGTTCTCGGATGATTTTACTCGCGCACTATATTAAATTGCGACAAATTCCGTTGCCCATATCACTAAATAATCATATCAAAAATCGACCGCGGCCAGACTCGAACCCATGCCCGGGCCGAGCCGATCGATTTCAAAGCAGTCATCTTACCGCTATGCTAAGTATGGAGTTACATTTCAAAGTACAAATCTCTTACTTATGCTATACTCGCACTCACGCTATACTCTCCAACCGCATGGCCCAGCATCAAGCTGCTGCGTCTCTCTATCTCTCTCTCTCTCTCGCACCCACTCACGGATCGCTATGTGCTACATATATATATATACCGATGCCTTTTCTCGCCGGCAGCAAATGAGTGGCCCTATTATTTCGATGCGACGCGCGATGGTTTGTTGCGAAGCACGCTCGACAGATTTTGAGTCCGTAACATTTATCTTTGTACCATTTGTCGTCGGTCGATTCGATCAAATTCACAGCAGCAATTGTAGCTGTGTTTTCTTCTTCCGCTCCTTCGAACATTCGAGACAGGCAGTCCGGTACGACATTTTTTACGCCTGGTCGATGTTCTACGGTGAAATCTTGGTCTTGTAACTCGAGAGCCCAGCGTGTTAATCGTCCGGAAGGTTTTTTAGGTTACGAAGCCACTGCAAACTGCTGTGATCCGTGATAACCTTGAATTTGTATCCTTCGATGTGCGGACAAAATTTGCGTATCGTCCACAGAACTCCAAGGCATTCACGTTCTGCAACGCTATATTGACGTTCTTGTAGCGTAAGTACGCGACTAGCGAACTCTAGGGGGCGCTCTTCTCCATCAACGACTTGTACAAGCACGGCTCCCAACCCGGTATTGCTCGCGCCGTCTGGACTTGAAATTCGAGTTGGTGGTTAGGTCTTGACATTACTGGAGTTGTTGCTAGCATAATCTTGATGCGGTCGAGAGCTGCCTGTTGCTCCTCACCCCACGTAAAAGGTGCACTCTTTCTTGTGAGTCGACTGAGCGGTTCTGCGACCGTGGCGAAATCATCAAGGAATTTTCGGTACCATGATGCCATGCCAAGGAAGCTTTGCAATTGTTTGACCGTTTTTGGTGGTGGATATTCCACAATGGGTTGAATCTTTTCTGGATCCGGACGAAATCCGTCACGATTAACCAAGACACCTAAGTATTTCACTTCAACCATGCAGAAATGTTTTTCCTCGGTTGATCGTTAATCCAGCTGCTGCGATACGTTTTGAAATAATTTCAAGGATTTCCATATGTTCTTCAAACGTATCTGTCACTATGATGATATCGTCAAGATAAGAAAACGCGTAAGGCTCTAGGTCTGGACCGATTATATCATCTATTAGTTTTTGCAAGGTAGCTGGACCATTACAGACCCCATACGGTAATCTTGTGAACTCAAATAATCCCATTCCTGGAACTACGAACGCTGTAAAATGGCGGCTGCCCTTTTTAAGGGGGATTTGGAAATATGCGGAGCTCAAGTCTAGGGTACTGATGTACTTTGCATCCTGGAGCTTCCTCAAAATCGCGTCCATATACGACAAAGGATAAGCATTTTTCTTGGTGACACCATTTGATTTTCGATAATTTACACAAAAACAAAATTCACCATTTGCCTTCCGTACCATCACGACTGGGCTTGACCACGCGCTGGTTGATTTGACTATGATTCCGGCTGTCAGCATCTTCCGAACCTGATCGTGCATTTCGTCCCCGATCTTTTTAGAAACGGGGTGATATTTTTGCTTGATCGGTCGACAAGATTCGACCTCGATCTCATGCTCGATTTGGTCGGTTAAACCTATTGCTGGACCGTTTACAACTAAATTCCATCCTAGAACTCCTCCTAAAATTTCACGGTGCTTGTTGGTTATATTGGCAATACCAATCGATGATAGAGGTGCGGTGCTAAAGTCACCTTGGGTAGCAAACTCGACTGAGAAGGGGTCTGACGGGCCCTTGTCACCCTTTAAGGTCATCGTACTACTTTCAGGTACTAAAATTGCATTGTATTGGAGAAAAATGTTGAGATTCCTTTGCGAACTCCTGCTACCTCTATCGGTAATTTGGCGTACGCTACCGGTCGCGCTAATTCGCCTGTTACTAATTTGCAGTATGGACCACGATATGGTACCACACGTGCACCAACTTCAGCTGCTAATTGCAGACCAATCGATGCAACAGCTGATCGGGAAGCTCCCGTGTCGTAGAGGGCACGAGTGTGAGCTTCCCCAATGCCTGCCTTAAGCCACCAACGAGGATGATCGTCCAGAGGCTATTTGCTATTGGACGCGTCTGCGGGTTCCACCTCTGCGAAATATAGACCTGGTTTCGGGCCATCTGATGACTTGTCGGCCGATAAACCAGAGGCCATACTCGGTGGAGCAGGAGTGGTAGTGACCTCGTCTACGCACTCCCGTTGTCTTTTACTGAACATTCAGGACAGTCTTTCTTGGTATATCCAGGCCATGAACAATTCCAGCAAATACGATGAGCTGGGCCTGGTCCTTTTTCTTTGTTATGGTCACTCTTGATGACAGGCGCAATTTTCGGCCGGGTGGCCCGTGATCTCGTCGACGTTGTCTTCGCCTCTTCTCCGGCTGATGTTGGTATTTGTTTGGCCGCTGGTGCAGCCTGAGCAGCTGGTTGGTCAGGTGGTTTCCAATTTTTAAATTTGCTATCCACAATTTGTCCAACTGCTTCTTTAATTTGTGCTAACGTCAGGGAAGATTCGGACGATTTTTGCACTGGGGTAGTTGCCGCTGATAATATTGGCTTTAGACCTTCTGTCAGAGCTGTTTAAATTGATTTTACCAGATCGGTCGGTTCCGAAGACATCGCTGCAGCCGCTGGCTGGGATGGCTATGCATATGAATTATTGAGAGGTATTTCAGTTGCATTATCTGCTGTTGGCAAGACAGTTCCAGAAACTGCACATAAGAGTATGTTGGGGACAATTTTAGGCTTGGTTTTATCTTCAGCCGTGCCATTTTTATCACAAGTAATATCATTGTCAAAATCCTCTTCGAATAATTGTGAGATATCTCCATCAACATCAACAGATTCGGCAACCAAAGTATGTTCAGAATGGAGTGAAGATGAAGTATGAATTAGTTCATATCTTGCACGTTTGGGAAATTTGGCAGAGCAAATAGCTGAACTAGCGATTGTTCGTGAAGTAGAGCTCTGTTGAGCTGAGACTGCTTGGGTTGCTTGTGAAAATTGACAAGCTTCATTCAATTCAGATGTTGAACGAGTTGTGTTCATTTGATCATCATTACTTTCATGATTGTGGTACCAATCTGAGGATGATTTGGATGAGGCATCGAGCATTCTTGAAGTGATTGTTGAATTTGTCCAGCGAGTTATTTCTCTCAATGACTGGGATGTTTCATTGAGCATACCAGAAGTGATGGTAGAATTCGTACAACGGGTTACTGTTTTTGTGTTAACTGGTGAATTGAATAAACGTGCGGGCACTATTGCTCTTGTATTTGTTGTATTGACTGGTTGCTGGTTGGTGAATGGTGTCACATATGGTCTTAGGGTTGAATGTGTGGAATGATTGGAAGAAATAACTGCTGCGTTACCCCCTGGTGTAATTGCCCGCTGGTTCATGAAAGGAGGTGGATTTTGGAAGTTATACTGGACGATTGAAGTTTGATGTTGTGGAGCTAAGATAGTAGTTGAGATTATATGTGAAACTTTATGCTTGGTATATTTGGTATCTTCAACATATCCTGAAGCACATTTGATGTTACGCCAACGACCATGGCGCATGAGTTCAATCTCATTACATCCAGTCTCAGCATAAGCAGTTGCTGATGACCTGCGTATGCTGTGACTGGTATACCTTTCGGGTTCAGGTAATCCAAGAAATTCAGCTACTCTCCTAGGCACACTAGCAATGGTCCTCTCAACAGCTGCTTCATTTATGAAGGATCCATGTCGGAAAGTCAAAAAGAACCTCTTGTTATTAATCTGAGAAAGCTCTTAAACAATCAGCTTCCTTGCCTCCAAGTAACGCTTGATGACAGGGAAGAAGGGTTCAACGGTTGGGAATGAATTTTTTGCAAATGTTTTAGTTGTCTCTGCTATAATATTTATATGGACACCGTCTTTGATTAAAGTAACATACTTCATCATTAGATTTACCAACTCACTTTGACGACAACACCCAATAACTCCAATTATCAAAATCACCTGTAACCAAAGTAAATTTTTAGCCTGGTTATCAACAATTAGGAGATTAACAATGCAATGCCTCACCTTCATGAAGAAGAACTCAATGTCAGAAGCTGTCATGACAAATGTCTTCATTTCTTCTGTTGAAAGTATGTAAGCTTTTTTCGGTTGGTGCCGTCCTGACAAGTTTGATAGGTAAGAATTGACATTGGGAAAGATTCCAATATCAAAGATATCAAAAGCTTTTACACAAGCTTTTATCATGGAGTGAATTGATCTGAGCGTTGTAGCAGCGTTTTCATCAACTGCTCGTAATTTTCGCAGGTAAACAAGAAGTGATTCTTCGGACAATGGATGTGTGTCTCGGTCTCGACATTACTCCATATAATCATTATACCGTTTCAGGTATTTCGCCTTGGAGACAGGCAGGAGAGTTTCTAACTGAATTATTCTCGCCTCGTTTCGGATGTCTTGTGGCACCGGACGGTCTTCTGGTCGAGGGAGAATACGATATTCGCGACGTACCATTGTCACAGTGATCTAATTTTCGCACAATGCCACCGGTGAATTAATTGTAGCATCAAGCATTCAACACTGAATCTCATTGAATCCGCGACAGAAGACATCAATTAGAGGTTACATGAGTGCATGTCAAGACAAGTTGCTGACAGGCCTCATTCCCATATGAAACGTTGATCGTTGATTGATTGTGTGTGTGTGTGTGCTAGTTTTATCTAGTGATATCCACGGCGCATGGAAATTGTATGTTTCTTTGTTTGCTCGTTTAGGAGTAGCCCGATAAACTGCATGTTTTCAGTTTCTCACACCCGCTTCAGTCAACGCGGAAACAGAGGTGTTTCCAGCACTCGTGATATAAGAAAAAGTCTTGATTATCCACGTAATCATCAATTTTGCCATGATAGACCATTCGTTGCAGTTAATAGTGTCGACAGACCCCTATCTATCCAACAAATAACAATCGTAACCCAACGACGGAAGCTAGCATACGTAAGTTCAATTCCACTGATGGAATAAAACCTAGTCTATAAAAAAAATTCGTGTGCGTTTGAGAAACGCGTAAGGAACGGAGTTCCAAGGCTGTTTTTGGTGTGATACATGAATATCGATATGATCTCGAAATTTGGATGAGTTATTATTGACATTCAAGTTTTTCAAAGCTCAAATATAATATACCATGCATTATCCAAATAGAATGATGACTTCAGCTTGAGATGGACTCCTTAGAAGGTTATGATAGGAGATATATTTAAAAGAAGTGAGCAGATGTGACTCTCAATAATAAACACTAAGTCGTTCATAAAAGTCATCAAAGCTGGTGGAAGACTTAATTTCATTGGAATTGATTGGAGTGATGATTCAATGGATCCGTGTACTCATTTAATAAAGTGGAAAGCGACATCTTATTTTTTTCAAACTCTACTCTTTGCCCAAAGAAAGACAAACATCTTTTTTGGGCTGATTGAGGCTTTGGACGATGAATGTGTATTCTGAACAAGTTTAGATTGTGGTGGTTCCCCACACTTTCTTCATCTTAATTCTCAATTAAAGCTCAAGGAAAATGATGAGAATCTATTTCAACCCATTAATTGAGTACAAAGATCAAAATTGACAATGATATCTCTCCAAACCACCGGAGAATTTTGACTTTTGTCTCAAGTTTTTGACTGAATTGATGATCTTATTCAACAACTTACAACATTGTATCAAGTGCTCCACTCTCTAAGTTTTTCTTAACTTTATTTCAGGGCCATAGGAGATCACAAGTGGTATTTTCTGTTCGCTTTCAAATATATATTCAATGTATGTCAATGTGAGGAGTGCCTAACAACATCTGTAGAGTGAAAGTGATGATACGCGTAACCCATATTTAAGCTTACGGTCAAAGATGACCAAGGACTGGAAGTATCTCTCCATAATTCGATCCAATATTGTAATTACAGGATAGGATGAAAGACATTATCCTATCCGTGAGCGAGATCACAGTTTACTTTCAGAATACACACTCATTTGATCTGAGCAGATAAAGGGATTTGATGAAAACGATTTCAGTTTCACAAGTTGAAACTGAGATGCTTCTGAACAACCTCCTTCAATTGAGATAAATTTGGTTCACGCTCTTAAAAAATGAGGAGAATTGTATTGCATGCAGCGGTGGTTAAATGCATTTGGGCTCGACTAAAATTGATATTATTGGACAATGAGGTCTCAGGGAATTTAGACTCTTGTTGTAACGTCTAAGTGAGTCAGTGCTTATCTCAATAAGTTACAGCATTGTATGCATTCCCTTGTGAAATCATGCTTCATTTCGTGTGAATTCAGATGGGGATTTGGATATGTTTGAATATGGAACAGTGGCATGTGTGGAGTAAAAATGGTGGGACTCGAATAACCTTATCTTTGATTAAGACCCCATATTTAACCATAATAGTAATGGTTGTGATTTTAATGCTGTTTTTGGCCTATCCTTTCAAATATGCATAACAAATTATTCCCCAAATTAGGGTTCACAACAGATAAACATGATCTGGCTAAATACTTTGAATAAAAATGAAGCAGGACAAAACAGAGATCGGAAAACTCTCGTTTTGGAGTACGGGTTTTGTTTATGTAGCGTTTGTTCAAATTCAGAAAACCCTCATCACCCACGCAATGAGGGCATAATGAGGACCACTACACACATCACTGCACACTTTTTATCACCACCAAACACTCACGATCTGAATTCCGTATACAACCCGTAAAGCAATTGAAAATCAGCGATGAAGGCATTATCAACGAATATATTCGTTGGAATGACTCATTCCAGCATATATGCAGCAATAATACTAAATAGCAATAAGAATCATATGTTGTTGTCAGTCGTGCTGTGTGCGCATGGGGAGCAGAACCGACAGCAGACAGATTTTGGCATAGGCATATATGTTATGCTGAGAATACACGCGGTTCAGCCCATGCAGTATACCTATATCGTATGTCGGTTTTTCGTTGCATCTGTATAGCGGGTTGCATCGAATCTCGTTACGCGGGGCGTCGTCGGTCGCACGATTTCACCCTTCACCCAAACGAGCGTAAAGGAACTCCGTTCCAAAAACAAAGTCTATCAGTAAGTCCTGGTGGTATTGGAATTCCCGGTACGACATTGGTGCTGATGACAAAACTATGTGTGGTTACGAATCCTCTCCTCGCGAAACCCTTCAGCTATCGTCCAATTCAAACTGAAGGCCAGGAATTTGCCGACCGGTTTCGTTACTTAACGCCCCTATAGAACGAATATCTCAAATGCCAAACCTGACAGCACCAAGGTTAATTCAAAATAATATTCCAAATCAGAATTTGAATCAGATGTATCAACAAGAAGATAGAGGTCGCGAACGAGAAAGTCAAAAAAGTATAGAACGAGAAAAACTTGAACAAACTTTCAAATTAAGGTCCCTATAATTGACAGGTCTAGACAAGGTACGGCAGCCGCCATATTCAGCGAGCTACACGTACACGAGAGCAACGGTGTCTGCACACTCATACAAATTTGCTCCCATTCAAAAAGCACGGGATCGCTGAATATGGCGGAGCCAATTAGAAAAATCACCCCCATCTCTTTGTCTCGACTCGTTATTAACTATAGGGGCCCCATTTCAAAGAAGAAGAGCGCGCCACCTACTGTCAACTGTCAATTTAGGCAACTTCGGAAGTTCAGTCGTTACCTCTTCTGCAGTTGGAAAGACTATTTGCCGAGCAGAGAGAACATCATTCCGTTGATAAAAGATAGTTCATGGAAAGAGCATTTTGTTAATTGAGCCTTTGTGGAAGATTTTTGCCGAGTAAAAATTTCCCCCCTCCATAAGAGAATGTTTCGATACATCTGCTAGAGAATAAAATAGAGTCCTTCATATTACATACACATGCACCTTTTTCAGAGCCGATTCAGAGCTGTAAGACAGAGTGAAAGATCGATTTCACTGTAAAAGGTGGAAAGATCGAAAAATTGAATTTATTTTGAAATCCCCAAGCGAATTTTTTGATTCTTGTTGAAAAATGATGTTAGGAATACCCTAAAACATATCCCACAGAATTTCACGCGACTTTCACTTTTTTGGCCTTCCGACTCGCTGTGACGTGTCTCGTTCTCGCATTTAGATAGCCACGTCTTCTAGAGCACGAAACGACTCTCCAGAATTATCGTACACAATATCAATACTCAATGAAATATTTGCGAATGTGGCTCAGTTGCACATCTTACAGTATTATTAATGGCAACGAACAATAGTCTGGATGACTTTTGGCAACAATGGGCCGAGTTTCTCCCGAGGCATTGATCCGCCGCGTGAAAACATTTTCAATACCATCACAGACAACGGTTTTTATCGTGGTTAGACCTCCCAAAACGATACTGGGAGTCCACGCTGACGTAGGGGTGCTTTTTGAGGGCCTCGCGTGGTTTATCTTGAAAATGCAAGATCAAACGCTGCTTCTGCAGGAGTGGATCGGCTTAATAGCAATTCCAGGGTCAAGAACTACGTCACGAAACAATGGTTTTGAGCCGCCGTAGGTCAAAATCGGCCTACTTGAACCCAAGTTATCGCAATTTTACGAAAAAAACGCCTGGGGGCATTTTAGGACAAACTGGATGGGGCGAATCAGGACAATGCTAAATCCTGTCTAAAGTCGGTCGACAGATCGCACGCCCGTGTTTTTCGAGGATAGTGACCCGCATCGAGGCGCGTATGCGTTTGTGCGAATTTTCCAAAGCGCGGGAGGTTAATGGTTAGTTAGGTTAATAAAGCTGAAAATGAGTAAGAAAATGAAATTACGATGTCGAATGGCCGTGTCAGGAGTCAGATTCGAGTTTAGAAGTCGCTTTCAGCGTGTTCGAAGCTAGTGCTCGATTGACGCATTTTTACTCTCGCATTAGCTGATATTGGGTTGATTGTCGCACTCTATCATTTGGATCGTTGACTAAGGGTCAGTATGGCTACCTACAATATGAAAAAAAAACCGAAGTTATTCGACTCTTAAAAGCCGCGAGTCGATTGCTGATTGCTGAAGACGATGGTGCACCAGAAAAGCGCCTATTTCAATAATGCTAAAAAGTGACACGAAAATAGCTCGCTTGGTGAACCTATGGGAGGGTGTAGAAGTCGCGATCGGATTTCCTATTGATTTTGGGTCATTACCACGTGTTTTGGTGGGTAAATGTGACTCTAATAGGTAAGGAATATTGCAGTATACCTCAATTTTGAAATCATGTCCTAACCCCCAAAACTGTCCTAAAGTGCCCCCAAACGCGGGGTGAATTAGGACAAATTTTTTTCTCAAACTCGGAAAAACAAGTATGAAAGACATGACCTTGGGGTCGGAACATTCTTTCTTAATGTATCCAATAGTTGAACTTCCAAGTCCCTTAGCGCGCCTATCCCCGAGTATCGCCAGATAGCCTCACTGCAAAACCTGTCCTGATTTGCCCCGCTCTTCCCTACCTATGACGTATGAGCAATGTCAACGAATATAGACTAAGATTAAAGGCCAGCGCACGTCCCACGATTTATGTCGACATATTCAATCACAATAAATTATAGGTTGCCTGAACTCAGCACGAACATTTCCGCACAAACACGAATGAACCATCTGATATTTTATCGCTTTTTCATTGCTATTTTATTGCTGTGTTGCGGAATTTATTGCTCTCCATTTTCTGAAATTATGAGTGTTTGTGCTGAGTTCCGTGTGGAGCCAGCACAGACATAAGGTTTTCGTCGACCCATCGGAACCTAGATTAGCTTATATTTTATTGCTAATTAGCGATAAAATATGAGCTATATGATATCCCCCCCCCCCTCATTCACTTTTTTTCAAAAGTAAAACTAGGTGAGTATGAGATTTAGAAAAGAGCCATTCACTACCAGCACATCGAGACGTCAATTTTTTATATGACATGGTCTACACTCTTGAAAGGAATGAAATATGAAAAAAACATGTCGAGTACTTTTTGAGCCGATTCGTCACCACGATCAATATGTCATCATTGATAAAGACTAGAGCCACTTTCCTCCAATCGATTCTTCTTCTCAATCCATCCTGATGGTGGTGGTTAAAGAATTTCTTACTAGCTAATTGTCGCTAGAATGATCCAAAGTTTAGGTGAGTAGAAGAGATACAGAGGTGTATCGAAATAGAGAAAATATAACTCAGCTCAATTTTGTGTTAATGATGATCTTTCCCCCTCGCACTTTACTTTTTCCAAAAGTCTAACTTGGCGAGTATGGACATCCTTTTCCCATGGAATTTCATCTGAGATCAAAGTATGAATTTCAATTCTTGAGGGTCATGAGATCGAGGAAAACATGTCGAGTAACTTTTTACTAAAATCTCAACGTCAAACGAATGGAAAGAGATTGCAAAAAATTGATTTCAATTCTTGAGAGTCATGAGATCAGGAAAAGTATGTTGAGTAATTGTTTCGCGAAATCTGAATGTGAAATGCATGAAAAATCATTGATTACATTACAATCCGACTATCTGTCTGTAAGTTTGACTCAACTTGAGTTACTCACCATCTCTCTTTTCCTTGAAATATATTGGAGATAATAATCTATCCGGACCGATAAGAAAAAACAGAAGTAAGGAAATTTAATCCAGCATTGATCGTTCCAGTTTGGAAGTTAGTAAAGATGGTGAGTAACTCAAGTTGAGTCAAACTTGCGGACAGATAGTCAGACTGTAATGTAATCAATCATTTTTCATGCATTTCACATTCAGATTTTGCAAAACAATTACTCGACATACTTTTCCTGATCTCATGACTCTCAAGAATTGAAATCAATATTTTGCAATCTCTCTCCATTCGTTTGACGTTGAGATTTTAGTAAAAAGTTACTTGACATGTTTTCCCTGATCTCATGACCCTCAAGAATTGGAATTCATACTTTGATCTCAGATGAAATTTCATGGGAAAAGGATGTCCATACTCGCCAAGTTGGACTTTTGGAGAAAGTAAAGTGGGAGGGGGAAAGATTTCATAACTTGGCTATGGTAATGATTGAAAATTCCCAGAAAGACAAATGTAAGCTGTGAATAGCAACATGTAGTAAAACCAAAAAAACTTATCCATATCTTATTCTTAAAGATCATCCTCCCAATGAAGAGCAGTGTGCTATGTTCCAAGATGAATATTTTTTAATTCCAAGCAACAGAATCTGGAGCAGTACAACCTTTTGTTTTCGATAGCAGAACTTGGAATTAGTTCATGGAATTCGGCTTGCCTTGATGCAAAGACTCTCAACCCTACTTGTAATAGTACAAGGTTTTCAGTTGATGAGGAACTTTTGGATTGTGGAAATTCTCTACATGAGTTGGTTCATCCGCTCTTCAAGAAGAGAGGATCCCAAGCACCAAAATGACCAACTAATGGGTGACTAACAAATGAAATATGGAATAATGACAATACATCTGTTCTTCAACACTATTTGAAAAACAAAAGCTTGAAGAAATTTCAACTAGGACATTGATTAATTGTGACACGTTAAGAAGTTTTCAAGTTCTGCGTGGGATCTCATTTTGAGAATGAAGATTCAATAGCGTCATGTGAGAAGAGCTTTGATGCCAGACAGAATGATCCTCAAAGTACATCCAGATGAATGTATGGATCTAGTTTCTATGTTGATTGACTGCTCCGCCCTAAATTTTTCCAAGTACAACTTACCAGTTCTCTCTAAGTGTGTAAATGTGCTACTCTATCTCAATCATAATTTTGATGAATCGGATGAACCCTGAACAATTCAATTAGACCTGTCTACGAATTGACGTATGCCCACTAGCTCTTGATGAAGTCTTCAGATGGATGTAACTGGCACGTCAAGACAGCTGAGACCCATGAATCAAGAGTAAAAGCGTAGCCAAGACTAAGATGTACAGTGATATGATCAGAGCAGCATCAGAGATCACTACACATATCACAAAAACTGTTCCATGGACAGACACTAATAGGACTGACCAGTCGCAGAACATCTAAATGTGAGAGACGATCCCTCCTTGTGTTGGACTCGGATAAGTTTTTAATAAGATACGAAAAGTAGCTTGAATGATAATACATTGTTTGCAATGTAACTCTCTTACTAGAGCCGATTGTGAACTTGAGATCCACAATTTATAGCTCCAGAGTTTGGTCTGTCTCAAGTATCGGAGGGAGTAAAAATTAATTCACTGATAAAATGTACATTAATGCTGGCACCCATGCATCATAAACTCTCCAAATATATTCGATTTTGAAGATTATTCTTGACACTTCACCTTATGCACTGCACAACAGCAAGAATGGCACACATTTTGGGCATCAGGCCATCATTTTTAAAATCATTGCAAACAAGAGAGCATACATCAGGTGGCTTCTTTTATGTCGACCAACAATTACGATAGCCATCAATTTATGTGCAGAGAGTGAACAAACACTCATCTGGAACAGAATCTGAATCGTGAATATTGTCTGCTAGCTCGCGTTATTATACAGCGTTGAGCTGCTCATTCACGCACACAAGGCCGATTGTGTCATACCGATGCAGTGTCGACTTCGAGATGAGTCGAATCTCGAAAGTGGCTGAAGATGAAAATCCACGATGAATTTCGCCGGGGAGGGTCTCAAATTTGTCGGTTGAGAAACGATGCTATTAGTTCATACGTCGATGAAACAAAATAGTATTTGGATAGAGAAATGACCAAGCTCGCGATTGTTGGGCACATCGTGGCTGATAAGTGCAAGAATTCATGATATTCTATGATCGAGGCAAAACGAGAGGTTATAGAACCCCAACTTGGCGTATATAAGGCTACGGCAGCGCTGTGAGTTTTTCTTTTATATATACTCGCCAGCAAGGCACTACCGCGCCTTTCGATTCACTAGAATTTCATGTCAAACTCAGTTATATTTTCTGTATTTCGATACTCCCCTGTATGTTTCTTACTCACCTAAACTTTGGATCATTCCAGCGACAATTAGCTGGTAAGGAATTTCCAAAGCATCACCATTGGGATCAATTGAAGAAAAGATTCGATTGGAGGAAAGTAGCTCTGAAAAAAAGATTTGATTGTAGGAAAGTAGCTGTCTCTATCAGTGATGATATATTGATCGTGTGACAAATCAGCTCAAAAACTACTCGACATGGTTGTTTTCAGATTTTATTCCTTCCAAGAGTGTAAACCATGTCATATAAAAAATCGACGTCTCGATGTGCTGGAAGGAATGGCTCTTTCCTGAACCTCATACTCGCCTAGTTTTACCTTTGAAGAAAAGTGCATGAGGGGGGGGGGAGGATCTCACTCCTTTCTTATGAAAGTCCAAAGTTACGTGAAGCCGGCCCACCACTTTGAGATGAATATACCAAAACATCAAGCAAAGAATCCTCTATCCAATGGTGCAACTCTTTTAATTTGAAAAATTTGACCATTTGAGCAATGATTTTACAAAGTGCTGAAATATCTATCCCCACCATGACACAATGATTGCTCATTACCCCGCGAATATATGCAGTAGGAAAACCTACGCTGGCCCAAAATGAAGCTCCTAATTTGACCATATGGATTTAAGTATCAGAATTCATCATTATTGATGCAAAATTGTTTAAACAGACTGGGAAGTCCCCGCGTATAAGGTATAGGCCGGCAGGGGAGAGGCAGCGAAGGAAAACACGCATGGTGCGCATAGTCCCCCACCTGTCGGCACCTGCCTATACCTTATACACGCGGACCTCTCCCAGTCTGTTTAAATAATTTTGTGTCAATAATGATAAGTTTTGATGCCCAAGTCGATATGGTCAAATTAAGAGCTTCAAATTGAGCCCGCGTGGGTTTTCCTACTGCATATATTCGCGGGGTAATGAGTGTTCATTGTGTTTTGGTAGGGGGTAATATTTCAGCATTTTGGAAATTCATTGCTCAAAAAGTCAAATTGTTCAAATTGAAAGAGTTGCACCATCAAGTTCAGGATTTTTGCTTAATTCTTTGGGATATTTATCTCAAAGTGGCGGGCCATATCCACGTGTCTAAAATCCAAAGGTAATCACAAATTTTCCAAGCACTCGTCCCACCGCACTTGAGAATTTTTCGTACGTGGCTCTGTCATTTTTTTCATGTAAATACACTACTATCAGTGTATATTTTGTTAAGTTCAACCTGGAAAGCCATGCAGCTGCAGGCTGCAGGCAAGGGCAAGATTGCGAAGCCACGACAAACACACAAAGCACAACAAAACAGACGAATCTCTTTTCTCTGTCCCTCTCACATGACGCTTTGATCTTCACGTTGCCTCTAGTCGTGGCTAGTTTTGTGCATCCACATCTGACGCAATACTTCCTACTTGATGATGATGCTGATGAGGAAGACGAAATCGACATCAACTGTGAGTCATTTTATTAACTGATCGGCATGTATTGAGGCACGCGGTTGTAGATTATAATGGGGAATTTTTAATTTTCAAGATCTTCCCGATTTGGAGAAAACCGAGGAGTTTGAGGCTTTTGAATTACTCTTAGCACTTTTCTAAAAAATTCCCATGGATGCTCTAGCTTTCGGGTATCATTCAAGATCGTATATCAATTGCGTCTTTCTTTCGTTCAGTACATTTAAATGAGAGATCGAGCAATCGCGCCGACGGTGCTAATGAACCGGAAATGCCTCGACAACAAGCACAAGAGCCACTACACCAAGAGCAACAACAACAACCCGTCTCCCTGTCATCCAGTCTGGTGGTGGTGCCGCTGGAGGCATGGAATATCGATATATAGATATGATAAGTAGTGCTCCGTATTTCAATAGGCTATTTCATACTTCTGCAGAGCAAGTGAGATTTAGATTTAGACCATCGATTTACGATTACGGTTGTCCATACGTTACTCTCGCGGAAAGGCTCAGAGAAATTCATCATAGAATAACTAATGGTTTTGCAAGCAACGATCGGATAGGTATAACGATGAATTCAATCATGTTTCAATTCGGCGAGGCATGGTTTGTCCTTCGGCGAGTTCAAGATTTTGAGTATCACGATATCTGGGCACTGTTTCATAGCATAGCACAAAGTAACGAGGGTTTTCGCATAGATGAGCCCGTACAGTTGCTTGCAACGCAACCGAAGGAACCACGCGGCGCCGGTGCGAGCGATAAAGTTAAGATCGAAGTACTGTCCAAACATTCGGTATTGTACATTAGCAACCCTGACGATGATTCGTGTTCACCTAGAGCCATCGTTTGTGATATGAAATATAATTGCCAAAAGTCGAAAGATTTGGAGAGAAACAAAGAATGGGGTAATTTTGCAAGAGATGTACGTGGTGTACAGAAACGCTACGCTCAGAAATTGTGCAACGATGCGGGTGTTGTCGTGCCACAAGGCGGGTGCGGTTGCGATGAATTCGAGAAATTCCAAGAACATCTTCAGAGAGCTCATAATGCAGCGCTCGTGGTGTGGATGAAGCCGAGCATCGCTAACCAAGAGACGCTTTGGTTTGACGGTCGGAAAAAATTCGTGGACGAATCAAAGCTTTGGAGCGAGCGGATCGATGTGCTTTACAACGGTGAAAATCATTTTGATTCGATTCTGAATCCTGCAGGAATGGTTACTCGTAATCAAAGGTCTAAGTACTACTGTTACCGATGTAGAAAACATTACCGTACGCCGTTTTCGCATGCATGTACGGCAATATTCTCGGGAGGTCACAGCATGCCACAGTGTGCAGTTGGTCAAAAAACTCTGTGTAACGATTGTAATCGAACGTTTGTCGGGCACAATTGTTATTTGAAACACAAAATGCCCGGATCGTATAGCGCTCGTCGGTCCAAAATGGTACGCAAGACAATATGCGATGATGTCCAGTGGTGTCATGAATGCATGTACCGGTGGGACAAAACTATTGACAAAACACGAATGTAATGCTCGTTATTGTGATAATTGTAAAATCAAACACAGCAGTAACTCGCAATGTTATATTCGTAAGCTAGAGCCAAACCATGGCCAGAATAATTTGTATGCGTTCTACGATACGGAGACGGAAAGCGAAGAATTAGTCCGCGTGAATCCCGATGGTTCGAGTACTTATCGGCTTGAGGTAGTTTTCGCTGTCGTCCAATTCGCTTGTCGCAGATGTTTGAACAATCAAAATTTGGATGAGACGTGTGGTGTATGTGGCAATTGACAGCATGTCATCGTGGAGCGAAACGGTAAATCTGTGATGGAGCAATTTCTCGATCTTCTTTTGCGCACACAGAATGGCGAGACAGGTCCTAACGATGAAACCATAGCCGCAAAAACGAAAATCAACAAGATAATTTCGATTGCACATAACTCAAAAGCTTTCGGCTCACAATTTATTCTCGAAGAATTAACGAAGGGCCTCGAGACAGGCGTGACTGATATCCCCAAAGTCATTATGAACGGCCGAAAATTCTCATGATCGAGTGGGGTAAGCTGCGATTCATCGGTAGACTCAGTTACATGCCTATGGAACTGGCTGCACTACCCAAAGCGTTTGGTTTGACGGAAACGAAAGGGTTTTATCCGCACAAACTGAAGTCCACCGACGAGCGCGGAAATGATGGCCGTTACCCCGATCCCGAAGCTTACAATCCTAGTAGAATGAGCCCCAGAAAGCGCGATGAGTTCTACACGTGGTACGCTAGCGTGAGCCACTTGCCTTTCTGCCCAAAACTCGAGTTAGAAGAATACTGGAAACGCGATGTGACCGTCTTGCGGCAAGCCTGTATCAAGTTTCGCGAAATATTCATGGATGCCACGGGCGTATGTCCCTTTTCGAAGCCGATAACGATCGCCGGTGCATGTTTTGACGCGTATCGAACCTCATTCATGAGCGACCAAGTGATAGGCGTTCTCCCACGCAGAAGCTACGTGCATGCCGATGAGCAGAGCAAGAAAGCTCTGCAGTGGCTTTTATGGAGGGATAAGGAGGATGGGCTGCAGCTACCGATGTTGCACGCTGGGAGGGGACGAGAGCGTCGAATCATCAAAAATCTGCGCGTCGATGGGTATTATGATCGCGAAATCGATAGAGAAAACGGTTTGATGAAAGACATCGTATATCAATTCCACGAGTGTTATTGGCACGCGTGCACAAATTGCTTCGCGGATCGTCAGATGACGTTGTCTGATCAACGGACAATGACTGCCAGGCGCGAGAGAACAAAGAATATTTCGAGCAAAATAAAATAATTCGGGGAAATACGAATTAGTAGAGATCTGGAAGTGTGACTTCGACAGGACGATCGTAAAAGATCCACGCTTCAAACAATTCATGAAACTACCCCACTCTTGTCTCTCAAAAGTAACGATAAATCCGCATGACCGTTTCTACGGAGGACGTACGGGCAATTTTGTAACGATACGAGAAACGGATGACGACGAGAGTATTCACTATTACGATGTATGTTCGCTGTACCCGTGGGCTTGTAAATACGGCAAATTTCCGATAGGCCATCCGCACGTGTACATGGGCACAGACTGCTTCGAAACCACAGGCGACCAATTCGAGCATTTTAACGAAAAAGTTGAGGGACTGGTCAAGTGTCTCGTTCTACTACCTACAGACTTGTTTCATCCCGTGTTACCATGAATAGGGTCATGTTCCCTGTGTGTAGATCCTGCTGTGAGGAGTTGAGATGGGGTGAGTGCGACCATACCAGAGATTCCGAACGCGCGCTATACGGTACATGGGTTTCCGATGAGCTCAAAAAATCCGTGAGCTTAGGCTATAAGATCCTCCGCATAGACGTCATCTGGCAGTACGGGGTGACACAATACAACCCACATGCAGCGGTGTAAGATGACAAGACGCGTGGTCACTTTGTGGAGTATGTCAACACCTTTTTTCAAATAAAGCAAGAGGCTAGCGGGTGGCCCGACCATTGCGTGGACGACGCGAGTAAAGACGCATACATCGAAGAATACTTCATTCGCGAGGGAATTCGTCTCGATAAAGACAAGATTAAAAAGGATCCCAGGGCTGCGTTCTACGGCCAAGCTTCTTTCGAACGATCTGTGGGACCGATTCGGTATGCGCGGCAATATGACAAAGACGGAAATGATAACAGACCCCGCGGAACTTTTGACGCTCCTCCGCGATCCTGACAAAGAGGTCGGACGTTTGCAAATAGCGATCGAAGATGTAAACTACGCGTTGTACAAAGAGATCGAAAATATCGCTCTGCACTCGCCCCCGAACACAAACGTTGTTATCGCCGCGTACACAATAGCGCAGGGCCGCATCAAGCTCTACGAGTACCTGGAAAAGTTCGCTGATCGATGTATCTACATGGATACTGACAGTCTCTTCCTTGTTTCATCCAGCCGCATTCCCGACCAATACATGCCTCCCACGGGTGATTTCCTCGGTGATTTGACGAACGAACCTCCCGGCTACGGTCCTGGCGTGAGAATTAAGACTTTTGTTTCCGGTGGGCCTAAGTTTTACGCTCACCGCACGATGAATGACAACGGAGAGACCGTCGATGAGTGCAAGGTCAAGTGAATTCGTATGAATCACGACAACAGTAGAAAAATAAATTCCGATTCGGTCAAAAATCTCGTAGAGAAGGCTACTCTGTCGGCCGATGTAGATACCGCCCTCGCTCCGAGCATTGATCTATTTGGAGATAATGGATACGTGGAAGAGAACCTCGGCAATGCCCGTCCTCGGCGCTACCACATAGAAGTTGAAAATATGATTATATGACGCACCGCGGTGCACGATGTTGTGACGCAAACCGAGCGCAAAAAATGTCAATTAGTTCTCGAGAAGCGAAGATTTCTGACCTCGAGACTTTCTGTACCCCGTGGACAACTGGCAGGGGGCTGGCCCACGCTGCGAGGTGCGCTCGGCCGGGGGAGCGACGCCCCTCCTGAAGTCCCGAGTACTCGTAAGGAGACCCTAGGGTCGAGGGTGTGATGCCCCTCCGAGTACCCAATCACGGCGCGACAACGACCATCGGATCACGCTTAAATTACAGATTGGAGAGGATATCCGATGAGGAACCTCGACGGCGACCAGTCAGAGCGTTCACAGCGGAGGTTGTGTAATACTGGGAATAGAGCCTAAGACCCTCGACAGTGACCAGTCGAACGTAAGGTGGCGGGGAACCACAGAAACACTGGGTGAGGATATCCGATGAGGAACCTCGACGGCGACCAGTCAAAGCGCTCACAACGGAGGTAGTGTAACACTGGGAATAGAGGCTAAGACCCTCGGTGGTGACCAGTCAAACGTAAGGTGGCGGGGACCCACAGAAACACTGGGATGAGTAAACCGCAAAAAGTGTTAGTAGCTACGGCGAAGGCACCCAGTACCCGGTCCTTGGCCGGTACCGATCAACGAACGAACATCGGGAGAGGTTATCCGATGAGGAGCCTCGACGGTCACCAGTCAACGTTCGCGACGGAGGTCGTGTAACACTGGAAGGGCAAACGTGAAATGAGTGCCAGTACTCGGACGAAACCACCTAGTAGCGTCGCACACCGTGAAATGTCTTAGTACACCCGACGAAGACATCAAGTAGCATCCCCGAGCCGATACCAATCAAGGATTACATTGGAAGAGGTAACCCGTAAGGGGCCTCGGCGGACTGAGTTCGACGCCAGCGCCGCAGGACGCTCAATTGGAATCGCCATAAGGACTTCTTGCTCGCAACAAGTGAGTATGTGACGACTACTCGGGCTACCCGAGTTACTTCACGGGCTAGACCACGTGACCGTGATCTATTCATGAAACGTGGGAGAGGACTTCCGATGAGGGACCTTGACGGACACCAGCCAAACGCTCACAGTGGAGACTGTGAAATACTGGGACGAGAAACCATGAATTCTTCGGTTCTCGGGCTGATACCAATCAAGGTTGACAATTGAATGGGAGAGGTAACCCGCAAGGGGCCTCGGCGGATTGGTTCCATCGCGAGCGCCGTACGGCACTCAATTGGAATCGCCATAAGGACCTGCTGACCGTGACAGGTGAGTACGTGACGACTACTCTGGATTCTCGAGTTATTCCACGGGTTAGACCACGAGACCGTGGTCTTATTTGAAACGTGGGAGAGTATTTAAGCTCCATAGGAGGGCTCGAGCAGTGACCTGTCTGTGTGCGTGAGCAAAACAGGGAGAGTGTCCTCGTAAGAGGTCTCGGCCGTGACCTTTCAAGGCTGAAGTCGAAGGGCTTCTGACAATGGTACTCAGGGTCGGGGCTGAGCCCAGGGTTGTTTGTGCTTGCACATCAACCGCTGCTCCGTCGTAGGGCTGGATTCTGGGGGGCACACGGTTCGACTACTGGATGGAATGCTGTCTCCCCACCGAAGTGGTAAGAAGTCGGTAGTCCGCGAGGACGCGATGACAGCACGTATCCCTGTCCACAGGCTAGGAGCCAGCGGAGGGTTGAGTCGAAAGGCAGGTATTTCCACTGAAATCAACAAAGCAGTTCCATGTACCCTATGGACATAAGACAAACAGATCGCCAAAATATTCGTAAGCATGATCATGATAAAGAGAAAATCATCACTCAAATACTTTCCTTCCTTCTTCTATTTCTCACCATACCCTGAATACTGCAGCAGCAGTGGCGGGGCGGCGGCGGCGGGCGCTAGAGACGTCAAGCGGACCCCCAGCTGATCACCGCGTGGTGCACAGCTCAAACCGCGGGTGCACTGCTAGGCGTCTCGAATGCCATCCCTGCGGTGAGTATTCAGCAACCCTGCGGTGGCACGATTTGAGCAGAATTCGGTAGAAAAGCGGAATATACGAATGAACGAGAAAGAGAGAGAGACATTCACTTGATTTTTGAGATTTATTCACACTTTTCGTTACACTTTTTCATCACTTTTTTGATCATTCGATCCTCGGTTGTTCATTGATTGATATCTCGTGACGAAGATTATTTTTAATCGGCTGTGCCATATTAAAACCAACGAGGATTGTATTGAAATGTATTATCGAGCGCTAGGATGCAACACTACACAAACGACAAACACTGAATTTTCATACTCTCCGCATTCAACGAAATACGCTCGCAAACTTGTGCCTCTCGTCATCACTCTGAACAATTCACAAGCAGTTAGGGTACAGTAAGGGCCTCCTCTGCACTTTGGGAGCACGTACGCCAAACCACAAAGGATGGCTCTTGGAGGTGAAACACAAATTTGCTCCGCCAAATTTGTACACCCCGTGTATCACATTGTAGGTTGTCAAGGTGATGCGCCCTCCGTCGTCTATGCACCGGCAATCGACATACAGTCGCGTCACACTTAACACCTCACATCTGATCCATTTAGATCCAATGTATGCAGCAATGAGCATTCTCGGCTAGAAAATAACGTTATATTTAAATTCTTTGCGGTCATACTTTGAACCATATGAAAATTTTTCTCCGGAAATAAAAAACTCTTACTCGCCCTCAGCTCAAATGAGCCGGGTTTTTTCGTTGGCACTGGGGCCACGTCGTACCACATCGTTATGTGCTCGTAGAAACGGCACATCTCGGAATCAAACTGATGATAAAAAGCATCGTCTTCAGAGTTGGGAAGGTATCCTACCAAAGTGCCAAATACCAAAATACCGGTATCGGTAAATCAGAAATACCTCGAGATACCACGAGTAGATCGCTTCTGCCCTGGCTGCTGGTTACGAAGTGAATTGTCGAATTTGCAGATCTTCCAAAAAGTTTTGACAGTGAGAGAAGAATGGTAAGTATATTCTCAATCTTTTTGAATGCCGGGATAGCCCGAACGTTGTGTTTACAGTGATATACGAGAGTTCGTAGCGAACATAACCTGTAGAGCTTATGTTGTCGGCTGTGTTGCTTCGAGTTTTTAGAACAAATTTAGTATTTATCCGTGGGATTTGGGGAAGAAAAACATTCATACTAAGTTAGTCGTTCTCTAAATAAAACACAAATTCCGTGTTCATCATCAGATGAGATATGATTTTCAAGAAACTCATGAAAGTCAGATCAGAGCTGTCTTTCATGTGCAAGTTCCTTTGTATTTTTTTTAAAATCAAACTATTCCTGTGGTTTATCAATAAGTTACTCAATGTTTATGGTGTCAAGCATTGCATACGTTGACTGTCTCAACAATAGAGCGAGTGCTACTGTTACTGAATAAGGCTTCCTTTTTTGACAGCTTGGTTGATGTATAAGTGTCTCTCCAATTTTCAAGTCTTTGAACTCCAATCTTGTTCGACAGAAATAAGTGTGGGCGAACAGAGTTATTGGTTGTAGTTGGAGTCGAGGGATTTATATCTTGATGTGACAGTCAAGAATGATATGAGTGCAGACATCAACTGTACTATTACCCTTTGTACTCTTACAACTTGTGCGCTTAATATTCAACAAGATTCTTCCTCTCAATGAGTGCTAGTGGAGGACACGACAGCTCACCTTTACCTGGATATCTAAACAACGCTGACCTTGGTGCCTTTTTCTCCAGGATACTCCAGCTACCAGACCGCACTCATACAGAGCAAGAGACTTTTTGAGATGGCTCCCATTAAATTGAAAATTCCAGAGGTGATATTGCTGCAGCAATATGCTCTGATTGCAACAAGCTCCAACTACAAACACAAGAACACGTTGTATTAAGTCACAAGTGAGTAAATCTTGAGAGACATATTATGGTAGTATCAACATTTTTTACCATATTCGAATGAGTGATCCTTTATGCATGATTTTGTGACACTTAATTGCTCATATGAGTATAAAATCAAAACTAAATTTGCTCACTATTTGCAACATTTTGTTGACTCATTGGTCTATTTGCCAAGATTAGAATGATCATTCTCATGTTTTATGTGTCAAAACTCATATGCAAGCTCAAAACATGCTAGTTTACCAACAGTAATGAATATTAAAGCAGTAAGTTCTTAAGAAGAGTAAGTTTATGAACTCAATATATGAATAAATCAATATTCGTTGAACAGTCGACTTGTACATTTACAAGTAATGAGATTCTTCAACTGGGAACCTTTTGTTATTTGAATTGGTGGGTTTGCCTAAAATCTGCAAAAATCGAAGTACCTGCTAGTCACGTGTTCTGGAAACTCAACTCGGGGCTACTTCCTTGAAACTAAATATAGAATAAATGGAGTGGCAAGCTGTAGAAGTTGGTCAACCTTTTCCAGAAATATTTAGCATAATGAAAATATACTTTGACTGATAAAAAGTTATGAAAATATATTGTGTCTCAGCAAAGCATTTAATGTCTGATCCACCGAGAGTAAAGAAACAACTTTCCATTACTTATTCGGCATTTTCTTGAACTTCCCACTTATTTGATCAAGCACAGGCCACACTTTAACCCGTGAAACCGACATTCACATTGGTCAAATCCATTTTTGGCAAGATATTTGAAGGAAATTTCTCTAGTTGAGTAAAATATACGGCAAAATGAGATTGCTTATGTTGAATTATGCTAATAATGTTTGCAGAAATCCATAATGACATCGGTTTAGCCGCGATAAAAAGCGTAAGCAGTTGACTATTATTCACCCGAGTCGAGTCCTGAATATTCAATTTTCTTGGATGTTTCTCGTTATTGACAACTTGTTATTTTTATATTCCCTTGGCCCTAGGATACGCAATCGATAGTCAACATTGGCACAACATGGAACGTATAATACGAGACGACCGGGACCCTGGAACTATCAGGATGTCGCTAAATAGGGCATTGGCTCGCTGCTTTGTTTCCTGCAATATACCGTTTAGAGCAGTTGAAAACCCGGAATTTAGAGAAATGATCAGATTGATAAACAATTCGGCGATAGAATTCGTTCCACCAAGTAGACGGACGTTGTCAACCACTATTCTGAGGAGAATGAATGCCGAAATCGAAGAGCAAAAACAAAGAAGATTCCGTGGCAGATTAGCTATCATGTCATCCGACGGCTGGACTAATAGTTCAGCAAACCGAAAGCTTTTGGTGCACACTATGCTAAACGTTCACGGAGAACATGCTTTCTTGGCATGTAAGGACTTTTCCGTTGAACCTCAAACAGCTGACAACGTCTCTCGACACATGCGACAAAGTGTGCGTTTTGCTTTCAATTTCTACGGGGCTAGGATTGTCATCTTGATAATTGACAACGGCGCTAACATGAAAGCCGCTGCTAGGGCCGTCGTTACTTATAATGGTCGGGTAATTTTGTGGGTTACTTGCTCTAGCCACAGCGGAAATTTGTTGCTTAAAGCTTTTTTCGACCCAGACATGGCGTGGCTTGTTCAACGACTTGTTAATAAGTTCAAAGAACCAATGTGTGAAAGCTTGTTGGTTGGACTAGGAGGAACTCGTGTCCGGAATTATGCAGAACATAGATTCAATTATTTCCGCGATACGATTCTAAAACTCTTGTCAAACTGGAATCACTTGGTAGCTATTTGCGAGATGCCAGGTGTTGTCAATGATCAAATCGTTTTGGACCTTGTGGTAGGAGATGCAGACTTCCACGGTTATCTTGTCCGCACTTGCCGTCTCCTGGATCCTATTTGCCGCCTCATCAACCGATGCCAAACTCCTGGTACGACTGACGCAGATGCAGTTCAACTGTGGCTCGAGTTGCTTAGACACATGGAAGCTCAAGGCCATGGACAGTTGGTCGCCGAACGAATCGAAACCGCCATTCAAGACGTCGGTTACCTCGCTAACCTTTTGCATCCTACTTACCAAGGCTATCTGTTTCAGCACGATAGAGAGAAAAATGATGCTGCAGTCCGTTGTCTTGAACGACACTTTGGAGAAGAAGTGATACGTGAATTCAATCACTATATTGAGAATCAAGATTTGTACGAGGGTCTGGCAAATAATGCCGGTGACCCAGTTAATTTTTGGACAGTGATGAGTTTTCGTTATGAGCACCTGGGTGAGGCAGCTATACAACTAATGCTGATACCTGCCTCCACCGCGGCTATAGAAGGCATGTTCTCAAGCTGGACATGGATACACAATGTATATCGAAATCGCTTGTCCCACAATAACTCAATGTTGTTGTTGAACATTTATTATGCCATAAGACATCTACAAAATCCAGGTGGTTGATAAAATGTATGAGTATAATATTGTAAAACCTTCGCCGAGTTTTAGTGGACTGTTGTAAGAGTTGTGTAAGTATTTTCAATTAATAATAATTATGGATATGATTATGTTGTAAGAATGTGTAGTGTAAGCATAATGCGATGAATGTTCAATTGCAAATGATTAATCAATGATTAATTCCTCCGACGTCGGTCCTCGTGCTCCCTTCGCATTCTCTCGTTTTCCCGTTGCTGTGCCTCAATCTCTCGTCGTTGCCTTTCGATGCATCTTGATCTGCCGAGGAAATTAAATGGTCATTTTTATTAGTGTAGAAAGAATTGGTGATGAAGCAATAGCCACCAAGATAATTCGATTTTGAGTGGGAAAAGCTAGAAGTCTTTTCAGTATGATTCATCTTAAACATTTGTATTTTTAATGGTTTGGAGAAGGGCCATAACTACAATTTTTTCCTTCGATCGAATGGCAATCCATACCTTCGATCTATCTCTGATTGGAAACTTGAATCATTGATCGAGCTGTAATGATCAAGAAACCTTGTTCACGAGCACAAAAAGTTCATCATACATTGAGAATGATTAATTCTAAAGATGTGTACTGTTCATGACTCCAAAAGAGGTAGAAATCCAAGTTTTTTCTTCCGACCGAGTGACGATTAATACTTGAGATAGATCTCAGATAGAAACACCAAATCATTGATGCATCTATAGTTGTGTAAACAGCTCCTTCGCAAGCACAAAAAGACTAATCATCGATTCAAAAAAATTGATTGTATCGACTCTGATTTTTGATGGCTTGGTGAAGGGCTGACATTAAATTTTTTTACATCGGTCAAATCACGATTTGATAAATCTCAGATTGGGAAATAGAATTCTTGATCAAGCTGATAACGAAGGGACCTTGTTCACGAGCACAAAGAGCTAATCATCTATTCCGATTAATTCATTTCAACGATTCGTATTCTCGCTTGCTTGGCAAAGGGCCGAATCTCAAAATTTTTCCTCCGATCGAGTGACAAGACAATTTATACTTTGAATCGAGCTCTAATTGGAGAATTGAATCATTGGTCAGGTAATAATAATATTCATAATAACCTGCTTATAAGCAGGGCGAGGTACTGATGATTTCAAGAAATTAGATTCAAACGATTTGTATTTCTTCTACTACCGGTCAAAATTTTGTGTACACCTACAAAACCAAAATTCGTATTTAATCACTCGACTGCTCCGATCTTCTTTGTTCAAAACGACTTCACTGTAGCTCATTTTGTAGCTTTCTTCAAGCACTCCAAGATCTTTTGAGGATTTTTCTCGCGCAGCTTGATAAATTATTGCAAAATCAAACTCAAGCTTTGTGAAATTTCATGAGAATCGGGTGAATATGTGAACCTCTGCAAGTCTGACGAAAATCAATGGATTTAGATGATTCGAATAACACCTGACAGCAGAAGTGAAGAGCTTCAGTGAACGTTTTTGAAAGTTATTCTCGGGTATTCTCGGTCTTAGCTAAGACGGTTCATGTAAGGGAAGGTTTTTCTCGAAAAAGAGTCCCGAACTTTAAGGAATGTGAGGAATTCGAACTCATGGTGATGTTTCTTCGATTTCTCCCAAGTTTTCCGTATTGTTGGTGGAAGGAACCAAGAACAGTGCTGATACTCGTTTGAATAAGAGTCCATTCACGATTCTTCAGTGACTGGTTCATTTTTCGAGAGGAATCTTCTCTTACAAAAAGAGTCATAGCTCAGACCAGAAATTACCTATAATAATTTTCTAGAACGAATATCGAAGCTCCTGATCCTACTTTCAGACGTTTTTTGATTCGTATAAATCCCTTGATTTCCGTCAGACTTGCAAACGTTTGGGTATTGATCCAATTTTCATGAAATGTTCCAAAGTTTCAGATTGATTTTGCGAGCATCTATCATGCTGCGCGGAAACAATCCTCAAAAGTTCTTCAAGTGCTCGGAACACGCTACAAAATGAACCAAAGTAGAGTTTTTTTAGACGAAGGAAATCGGAACAGTGGAGTGATGAAAATCAAACTATGGTTTTTCAGGTGTACACGAACTTTTGACCGGTGGCCATGGCCAAAAGAAAGCCCCAAACAGAACATTTTTCCTGAGAGTGAGTGCAGATTTATACTTTCGATCGTTCCCAGATCGATAAAATAGCATCATTGATCGTTCTGTAGTCATATGAATAGCTCTTTCATAGCCAGGGGAACTTGATCATGTATTCAGAATGATTGAATCCGACGATTTGTACTTTTGGTGGCTTCGAATAGGGTAGATATCCAAATTTCGTTTTTCGATCGAGTGACGGTTTTATACTTTGTAAGGGTACAAATATGGGCTCTGGATCTAGGGAGAGAGCCGGAGCATAATGATTGTAGAGGGATGCCTCGATAGAGGTGTGCGTATATTCATGCAATAATAATGGGCTTCTAGGATGATCAATTTGTTTTATTTCTCCATCAAATTTTACCCATCCTCGGGTACTTAGGCCCTTGGACGAAATGAAATAGGATGAGAGAAATTTTATGACTTTAGAAGGTGAATGGAGTGGGTACTTAGGGCCACTCGCATATCATCCTTAGAAAGTCACCCGACTTTGATATAGCAGACATACACAGATGGGGGTGGTGGGTACTTAGGGCCACCGACCCACCAATCCTAGATATCTGCGTAGGAGTTGGATGAGACGTCCGATTTTTTGTGAGGACGGGTACTTAGGGCCGTTCCTCCACCCAAATCGCGTCTCTGAGCTGCATCGAGATTCTACAAATTTTGAGTACACATTGAAACTCCAGATATATGGAAATCAAATAGCATTTATTCAGAATCTCATATACATGAGCACAGCGATAGCCAAAAGACCAAGCTCGATACAGCTCTGATTTCCAACTGAGCATAAGCCGGCCTAAATGGCCTGACGAGCCTGTATTTATACCTGGTCTTTTGGCTGTACAATATATCTATATCGTATGGTAGATGAACGAATAGATTATCGATCATTCGAAGAATTACTATTTCATTGAAAAAATAATACAAATGGAGAAATCTTGCAAAATCTGAATACAAAATTCGATTCTTCATCTCTAACGGATATGAACTCAGCACAAAATTCAAATTGATTCATTTTTTATTTATTGCCAGAAACAAAAAGATAAATTCCTAGAACTTTCCAGAAACACGTGGCTTTTCATCTATCTTGAAAATTTAATGAAAATCAAAAGAAAAATTGAATTCTTTTCATATCGGGCTATTCTAGTCATCGATAATTCCATTTTGAAAAAAGCTATCTTACTCACAAATACATTTTGCAATGAATATTTACAATATTTACAACAAATCTGATTTTGAGTCTATTTTCCTTTAAATGAAGAATTTTGTAATAGATTACAATTTTCCAGAGTATAAATGAAATGATACATCAAGAAAGTAAAAATAAAAAATCGTTGTTGTTTCTTAACAAGAATATTTAGTTTGCAAAATAAAATGAACAAGCAAAATCAACTTGTTCTAAAAAGTGTCTATATACATCTTGTAGCTCAGAAAACGAGCCTTATCATAACAAAAGAAAGATTACGATTTCATGAAGTTTCATATAAGAAATTCCTCATAGAAATTCATAGAATATTCTAGAGTTTCTATGTATGAGTATATACATATTTACGTCTTAGTGTGTGTCTATTCACCACGTGTGACACTAAAAGGAAAGCAAACATCTGCCTTATCGGCTCTAATACGCGCGAAGATTTGAATACTATATACAGCCTCAATAGCACGTGTATTTTGGAGATTGATAAATGAAAAATTAAAATTTTGGGGTTATGGCACTCACATGCCCCCCATTAAAATTTGTATTTCCGTTATGCGAAATGAAAATTTTAATCAATAAAGTGACATTTCGTTAACTCAAAATTTTAATACTGTTCAATGCGGAGTTCCATTCAACACTTGTGCCCCCCACTGCCCTTTTAAATCGGGTGTGCTTGCGGATATGGTTGATGGCCGTCTCTTCGAGAACGTGGCTCCGATTATCCTCACGCTGCTCGATTGTTTCAGTGGGTGGTGCAAATGGAATTGGGATATCTTCTCCCGAAAGTAATTTATTTTGATGAAATGATGAATGCGGCTGCTATACGAGTCACTTTGGTGCTTATTTATTGGTGCCTATTTATTTAGGCTTATGCCTATTTATTTATATTTATGCTTTGGTGCTTATTTATTGGTGCTTATTTATGGTGGTAATTTATTTTGGCCTGCCTCCAAAGTGAGTTCTGAGATTTTGGATTCATCTTCATGTGGGTTTAAATTCACTCCACTATAAATCTTTTGATTTTCTTCCTCCCGATCCTTATGATCGTTTGAGGGTGATTTTTCAAAAGCAGAGCCTCCATTTAGTAGGTTGCTTGGGTGAGGCAAGACTGCTTCTTTACTTGAGAGCGAGTCTGACTCGGTTGCACATTTTGTGCAGGTTGTATCACTCGATTTCTGAGTTTGATACGGATTTTGATTTTGATTGAATTCCTTAATCTCTTGAATCGGAAGTGTTATAATTCGATGGGTCGAGGACCTGGTTTTGTATCCACCACCCTGTAGTTTTTTGGGAGGACAAGCGTTTGGGTTGAATTCTATATCTCCAGTTGCACCTTGCCTTTTGTCAAATTGACAATTATTTTGTGGGTCCGAGAAACAAGATGCAACTACTGCACGTTTCCCGGATCCGAAGATTCATCTTTTGGGACTTTGTCCAATTTTTGTTTCTCTTTGGCCTCAACGTTTAACTTGTTCGAAGACCAAGAAGAGTTTTGTTTTTGTTGGCGATTCTTGTTCGACGCGTCATCGCAGTCAAAATCAGCCAAAATATTGAAAAAAATAGATTTGGTTCTCTCTGGTTGACATCGGAGGGCAGCTCTCAATTCCCGATCGAAGTGGAAGCTGAGTTGATTGATAATCTCATCGTCATTTTGCCCCCCGTCAACCTCGAGAGCAATATTGAATAATTCCATGGCGTACTGAACTCTAGTTAGCTTGCCGTCGGATTTGAATTTTCCAAATTCTAATTTCATTTTAAATTTTCTTCGGATACTCTCGTTCCAAAAATGTTCTCGAAAGAGACATTCAAAGTCCGTAAGAGACTCAATCTCATTTTCATGGAGATTATACCAACTGAGAGCTGTTCCTTCTAAGGATTTCGATAACACAAGATGGAGTTCTTGGTCATCCAACTCCATGGTCTCAATGTACCGCTGGAGTTCCTTCAGGAATCTCACGGGACGCTCTGTGGCTTCTCCTTTGAAGACAGGAGGTTTGAATTTTAATTTTCTCGCAATGGGTTCAGATGACCCAAATGAAGTGCGAGCGAGATCATTGAATTGTTTTTGAAGAAAAGTTTGGGTGATTTTGATCCCTTCGATGGAATTTTTACATTGATCGATATCCTTTTCAATCTCTTCGCAGCGTTCATTTCGCAAAAGCGAGAGGGTATTTGAAAAGGTATCTTGCATTTCCTCAGTGAGGTTGATTTTTTCGGAAAGTTTCTTGATCTCATCTTGAAAAGATTTATTTTGGGTACGGAGATTTTCGTTCTCCTTTTGTACTCGGGTTAATTGTTCGAGTGCCAGTTCTAATTTAGAACAAAGGGCCTCATTTTTCTTCTCAAGAGTTTTGATTCTTTGATCCAAAATAGATTGATCATCATCCAAGATTTTCAACTCTTCCGTGACAGCCACAGTCCATAAACGCATGTTTTGATCGCGTAGGGGCAGATTTTCAATATTACCGTCGTCTTTTTCGATGCGAGTTAGAGTGGCACGGGCCGAAATATAGGCTCTGTCCGCACTCGCAACCGATCGACGACTCGAAGACATTCTGAAGCTGACCCGAACTACAAGCGTGTAGACATGGTTGTCATCCAGAAGGCGTTTTCAAGGTTTCGATTCATTAGAATCGATAATTCTTTATTATCGTAATTTTTCTGTTGCATACTCTTTCTTATGAGCTGTAAGGGAATTATTATGCATTGGAGTGATGAGATCTACTAGAAAAAATGCAATTGATTGATGAAAATTTTGGAGTGGCCGGGGATCGAACCCTGTGCTTCCGCGTGGGAGTCAAATACGCTGGCCACTAGACCAGTGAGGTTGCTGCATGCGAGCGAACTAAACGTGCTCTACATGAAACTAGTGGGGAGGGGTTATACTCGCATACGCCGAGCTATGTATATTGGGATTCCCCGAAGCCAAATGAAGAAGTTATTTACCGGAATGGTTAGATATTCATACATAGAGCGATATATGCTTTTTTCGACACTATTCGTGCGATGTAAATCACGCACTAATCTTATTTCGTATTCTAAATCACTGCACTTTTGTTCTAAATCATGCACGCGATCCAACAATGCTTTTACGTCAATTCTCATGATTTGAATATGACGGCCTTGAGCAGGGGATGTGTTTTCCAAATTCTTTAATCTATCATCGAAATTTGAAATTGCGTCCCACTGCTCGTCTTGCGCCTCGTTAATATTTTCGAGCTCTTCGCGAATTTGTTGGATCGGTATAGTGCAATTTTCACTAAAAAGTACTCCTCGATATTCTGGTATCATTTTTGAAGAATTATATTCTCAATTTACGATTTTGAAAATTACAACATCGACTGAAAAAACCATAGAGCGTACAAAACGCGCTCATATCATGGTAAATCACTCTAATTATTTATTTGAAAAAGTATGAGGGGCACAAATGATGAATAGACCACAATTAATCCACGAATATACGCTTTTTTCACTTATCGAGGTCCCTGTCTGGGCGCCAGATGTAAGGGTACAAATATGGGCTCTGGATCTAGGGAGAGAGCCGGAGCATAATGATTGTAGAGGGATGCCTCGATAGAGGTGTGCGTATATTCATGCAATAATAATGGGCTTCTAGGATGATCAATTTGTCTTATTTCTCCATCAAATTTTACCCATCCTCGGGTACTTAGGCCCTTGGACGAAATGAAATAGGATGAGAGAAATTTTATGACTTTAGAAGGTGAATGGAGTGGGTACTTAGGGCCACTCGCATATCATCCTTAGAAAGTCACCCGACTTTGATATAGCAGACATACACAGATGGGGGTGGTGGGTACTTAGGGCCACCGACCCACCAATCCTAGATATCTGCGTAGGAGTTGGATGAGACGTCCGATTTTTTGTGAGGACGGGTACTTAGGGCCGTTCCTCCACCCAAATCGCGTCTCTGAGCTGCATCGAGATTCTACAAATTTTGAGTACACATTGAAACTCCAGATATATGGAAATCAAATAGCATTTATTCAGAATCTCATATACATGAGCACAGCAATAGCCAAAAGACCAAGCTCGATACAGCTCTGATTTCCAACTGAGCATAAGCCGGCCTAAATGGCCTGACGAGCCTGTATTTATACCTGGTCTTTTGGCTGTACAATATATCTATATCGTATGGTAGATGAACGAATAGATTATCGATCATTCGAAGAATTACTATTTCATTGAAAAAATAATACAAATGGAGAAATCTTGCAAAATCTGAATACAAAATTCGATTCTTCATCTCTAACGGATATGAACTCAGCACAAAATTCAAATTGATTCATTTTTTATTTATTGCCAGAAACAAAAAGATAAATTCCTAGAACTTTCCAGAAACACGTGGCTTTTCATCTATCTTGAAAATTTAATGAAAATCAAAAGAAAAATTGAATTCTTTTCATATCGGGCTATTATAGTCACCGATAATTCCATTTTGAAAAAAGCTATCTTACTCACAAATACATTTTGCAATGAATATTTACAATATTTACAACAAATCTGATTTTGAGTCCATTTTCCTTTAAATGAAGAATTTTGTGATAGATTACAATTTTCCAGAGTATGAATGAAATGATACATCAAGAAAGTAAAAATAAAAAATCGTTGTTGTTTTTTAACAAGAATATTCAGTTTGCAAAATAAAATGAACAAGCAAAATCAACTTGTTCTAAAAAGTGTCTATATACATCTTGTAGCTCAGAAAACGAGCCTTATCATAACAAAAGAAAGATTACGATTTCATGAAGTTTCATATAAGAAATTCCTCATAGAAATTCATAGAATATTCTAGAGTTTCTATGTATGAGTATATACATATTTACGTCTTAGTGTGTGTCTATTCACCACGCGTGACACTAAAAGGAAAGCAAACATCTGCCTTATCGGCTCTAATACGCGCGAAGATTTGAATACTATATACAGCCTCAATAGCACGTGTATTTTGGAGATTGATAAATGAAAAATTAAAATTTTGGGGTTATGGCACTCACAACTTCTGATTGATTTCACATCGAAAGACTGAATCGTTGATGAATCTATAGTTGTGTAAACAGCTCCTCGTGAGCACAAGGAGCTAGTCATCGATCCCGATTTATTTATCTCATCTATTCGTATTGTTGATGGCTTGGCGAAGGCTCGCAGCTCTAATTTTTTACATCAATCGATTAAGGATCCACGCCTTTTATCGGTCTCAGATAGGGAAATTGGATTATTGATCAAGCTATAATATTGAAGGGACCTCGTTCACAGGCAGAAAGAACTTATCATTTCTTTACATTGATTAATTTCAACGATTCGCATTTTTGATGGCTTGGCAAAGAGCCAAAACTCGAAATTTTCACATCGATTGAGTGATATTCACACCTTCGATGGATCTCGAACGGAAATATTGTACTACTGTTGGAGCTATAATAATCCGAGCACCTTATTTATGACTAGAAGAAGCGAATCGTCTATTCACAGTGATGTATTTCAAAGATTCGTATTTTTTATGGCTTGGTGAAGGGCCGAGATTCAAGTGGTTTCCCTCGATCAAGTGACAATTTACAAGTAAGATCCATCTCAAATAGAAAAATAGAATTTTTGATCGAGCTATAATGATCACAGTACCTCGTT
Source organism: Eretmocerus hayati (assembly GCA_029851415.1). Lineage (NCBI taxonomy): Eukaryota > Metazoa > Arthropoda > Insecta > Hymenoptera > Aphelinidae > Eretmocerus > Eretmocerus hayati. The sequence continues at coordinate 88,711 of CM056743.1, read as the reverse complement.
CATGAGCAGAAGAAGCTTGTGTTGTATTCAGGATAATTCATTCCAACGATTTCTATTTTTCATGGCCCATGGAAGACCCGAAAGTAAAAATGGACAGTCCAAACCAGTGACGATTTCGACCTTTGGTCGATCTCGACATGAAAAATTGAATCATTGACGAAGCTATAGTAGGGTGGGCCGAAAAATGACTTTTTTTGAGGATCGATATGGGCTAGTGCGCAAAAGTGAGGTTTCTACATGTAGATGTGAAAAAAATTTTGCTGGACGCTGAGAAATGAGATTTTAGGTCCCAGCGAGAGCCGTCAAACTTTAATCAAAATTAACATAGGTTGAAATGGGAATGTGCCTAATTCGACAATTTTTTCTTGCTTGCATTTCTGGCGCATCCAAAGATTTTTCAACGTACTTTAGCTCATTTTGAAGCTTGTTCAAAATCCTACAAAATGAGCTCAAGTACGTCTAATTTCAAGTGACCAAACCCAACCTATCTTAATTTTTCCAAATAGTGGTCATTATTAGAAATCCCAAAAATAGGGCAATCCTCCCTTCTAACTTTGCTTGTATTTCTCGCGCATATGAAAATTCTTCAACGAGATTCAATCCATTATTATGCTTGTCACAAAACCGTATGTCCAATTTCGACAAACTCGAGCCAATCTATCTCAATTTTTCCATTTCGAGTTTTAAAAGAAGTGAGGTGGGAGGGGGTAGTCGCTTATTTTTAGATTTTTCAAACTAATCTCTTTTTGGAAAAATTTAGATAGATTGGCTCGGTTTAGTCGGAATTGGACGTACTTTAGCTAATTTTGTAGGTTTTGTGACAAGCATAAGAATAGATTGAAACACGTTGAAGAATGTTCAGATGCACCAGAAATACAAGCAAAGTTAGAAGGGAGAACCGCTCTATTTTTGGAATTTCAAGTAATGACCACTATTTAGAAAACCCAAGAAAGGTTGGGTCTGGTCACTTGAATTAGACGTACTTCAGCTCATTTTGTAGGATTTGGAACAAGCTTTAAAATGAGCTAAAGTACGTTGAAAAATCTTCGGATGCGCCAGAAATGCAAGCAAAGTTAGCAAGAAAAAAGTGTCGAATGAGGCACATTCCCATTCAAACCTGTGTTGATTTTGATAAAAGCTTGATGGCTCTTGCTGGGACCTAAAATCTCATTTCTCAGCGTCTAGCAAAATTTTTTTCACATGCACATGTAGAAAACTAACTTTTGCGCACTAGCCCGTATCGATTATCGGAAAAAGTGATTTTTCGGCCCACCCTAAGCTATAGTCGTGCAATTAGCTCGTCTATGAGCTGACGGGTACTCATTTAATCAGGATCATGTATTTCAAACGGTTCGAATTTCTTAAGGCGTGGAAAGGGGTTAAAACTCGTAATTGTGCATTCCGAATGAGTTACGATTTCTACTCTCGATCGATCTCATATTGGAATTTTGAATCATTGGTCAAGGTGGAGTTATTCAGATTGAAATTGACTGTTTGGCGTCGTCTTACAAGCACAGCATGTTCAATGGATCATCATATCATATATATGTCCTAAACTTTTCTTACGCGAAATTCATGCACTTTTACGATGAGTTATTTGGACAAGTAATGTAAATGTCGATAATGTGGTCGCCGTTTATGAGATAAATTATCTCTTACAATCATCTGTACGTCAGCGGATGCCGAAGTTATGGGGACAAATCCGGCAGTCTTAGTTGAATATTCTGAGTCAGAGTAATTTTTGTTCGGACAATTATTCAAAATACGCTGCTAAGAGAGGTTAGCAAATTACTTACTCATGTCGAGGTAATAACTCAATAATCCACTCATCAATTACCGAACCAGTATTAGACCGGTAGAATTGGATTTTTTTTGGCGGTAGAGGATAGGTGCTCGTTTTTTTCTTTTTTCAGGTGCAGGACACTCTATAGAACCATGTCTATCACTTCCGAACAAATTTTGCTGGCCGGAAAAAATTATTAACAATGAATTACTGGTAAAAACGACACTTTTCGCAGATTAATGCCTATAGCTCTGTGGGTATAACTTTGAGAAAGTTCGCTCTGGTTTCATCTTCTAGCTAGTGAAAAAACGTACAGAATCAAAAGAAAATTTATTGCTCTAGCCTATTTTTTGTTGGAGTTACACAGGTTTAAACAAAAAAAGACCTATTATAAACAAATGGCTGTTAATCCTCCAATAGTTGACTAATGGGGCCAAAAACTCAGACAATCGATAGTCCCTATTGAGGTTAATAAGCATACCAAATTTGGTGACGATTCATTGAACCGTTTTTGAACAATCCTATTTGTTTTTAAAAATTTGTTTTGCAGGAGAAGTTGCGTAACTTTTTTATAAACAAAAATCATGTTTTGGGAAAAATCAGGGTGATACCTAGAGGTCTAACCTACAATGCCTCGTTTAAATCCTCATCATATCTTATATAGGCGATTTTTGAGAGCTAATTGTTTATAATTTTTGCACACGCTTCTCATTGTGTATTAAAATCTCGGAATACATCGATTAGATGAGGAGGAACCCGAAAATGAAACCAGCCAATCGCGTTTTTTTCTCAAGCTACCCCAGATTAAAAAAAGAATTAAGGAAATCGGTCACGTAGAACCAGAAATATTGCGAAAAAATCCTCGGCGCTCGATTTTGAATCGCACCAAAGATTAGCTGTGGTTGGCTCGTGGCGCGTGAGAAACGGTGAACTTCAAAATCGAGCGCATAGGATTTTTTCGCAATATTTCTGGTTCTACGTGACCAATTACCTTCATTCTTTTTTTAATCTGGGGTAGCTTGAGAAAAAAACGCAATTAGCTGGTTTCATTTTCGGGTTCCTCCTCATCTAATCGATGTATTTCGAGATTTAAATACACAATGAGAAGCGTGTGCAAAAATTATAAACAATTAGCTCTCAAAAATCGCCTATACAAGATATGATGATGATCCAAATGGGATACTGAAGAGTAGACTTCTAGGTATCACCCTGATTTTCCCCAAAACACTACTTTGTTTATAAAAAAGTTACGCCACTTGTCCTGAAAAACAATTTTTTATAAACAAATAGGATTGTTAAAAAACGATTCGATGAATCGTCACCAAATTTGGTATGCTTATTGACCTCAATAAGGACTATCGATTGTCTGAGTTTTTGGCCTCATTAGTCAACTATTGAAGGATTAACAACCATTTGTTTATAATAGGTCTTTTTCTGTTTAAACCTGTGTAACTCCAATAAAAAATAGGCTAGAGCAATAAGTTTTTTTCTGATTCTGTACGTTTCTTCACTAGCTAGAAGATGAAATCAGAGCGAACTCGCTCAAAGTTATACCCACAGAGCTATAGGCATTAATCTGCGAAAAGTGTCGTTTTTACCAGTAATTCATTGTTAATAATTTTTTTCGGCCAGCGAAATTTGTTCGGAAGTGGTAGACATGGTTCTATAGAGTGTCCTGCACCTGAAAAAAATAAAACGAGCACCTATCTGCTACCGTCAAAATGACATCCTTTCCGAGCTAATTCTACTGGTCTATATATCATTTGAATTTTTTTCTGTGGTGGAAATATTTCCATATGCTTGGTCAAATTTTATTACAAAATCATAGCGATTTTACCATTCGTGTATCCATGGACAAAATTTCCAGACATCTTATTAACTCCTTCGTGAGTGATTATGAAAAAGAGAGGTATGTAAAGAAGATTGCTCTCCATAGGACGCGGAATATTTGGAACAGTTCAATTAAACTCTCAAAAAATAACGAGTGTAATCACGGTCCGTTTCTGAGGAGGATGAGTTTTTAAAAATTGTCAAAGAAACTGATGAGCAGATGTTCCTCTACCGAAACGTCATAAGCAAAACCTGATTTTGAGCGAAATTGGATCAGCTCATCTTTTTGAGTAGGAGACAAAATGTTAATTCCCCATACATTGCTTAGGGAGTAATTTGGTGACTGTACGTTTTCTCCGCTTTTTCGAGGTTTTCCGGCAAATGCTAAGAAGAGGTGAGTCATAGCAAGAATGTCGTGAATAGTTTACTACAGATTTTTTTGAAGATCAACAAGTAGACGTAGTGAGATTTGAAGGAAATAGTAGAAAATTAGCAAAAAAGCGTGAGGTTTCTCGCGAGAAACTTGAGCTTTTCCTCATGACATCACGATCCTCTCTAGAACGCTTTTATCAATTCATCTGAAAATTTGCGGGTGGATTTTGAAGACTGTTACGATGGGGCCAGTCAAGTTTGAGGACCCTCCGATGAGTGTTATTTGACTTGTGAATTTTTGTATGACGAATTTCAAATTTTTATGAAAAAAACATATTTTACAAATAATTTGTACTTCCTCAGAAAAATGCCAAGGGGGTAATTTACATGTTTCTTGACGTGCTGTATGGAATGGTTCATACGGAATCTTGTCAAAATAACATGATCATAGTCTTGGAGACCAATGTGAATTCAAGTATAGAAAAGCTCGAATAAAATGGGACGAAATCCAAAGTATGTATTAACCAATCGATTTATCGTCTCGAAATATTTTGGACTCAAATGCTCGATTTTTTTCGAGGCAGGTGACAAAAGTATGAGTAGTTTTGAAGTTATGGGAAAATGACATATTTTCAGAAATGAATCCATTAGTCCAAAAATACTGATCGAGAAATGCTGATAATGTAGCATTTCTATCTGCAGATGCCAGAGACTATGTCCGCAAATTTTGAGAAGGATCAAAGGAAACAGTGAGGAGTTTTCATCAGAGGAGTCGGAAGATGGGATGGTAGTAATCTGTTAAGGCTTCGTGAACAAAAACTGTGACGTACAATCGATGGATCTTGAGATAACGAAGGGGACGGTAAAAATTTCATATATCCAAGGGCTTTGTTGGACGAGGATAAAAATTCTTGAGACAAAATTTCGCGGAAAATCTGCTGGCATCAAATGAAAGCCTTCTCTTTTGAGAAGGCAAAACAAAGGAGATAGTCGGACATAACAAGTGCAGAAAACTCACCGGTGTGACCACAGGAAATCACTTGAATTTTTTGAAAATCTTTGGTGGCAGATTTCGCACTCCACTGACACGATCTTCGCCTCAGCATTTCGATTAGGGGTAAATCCTCCGAAGTTGTCACGATTCATCTTCAACCAGGATCCAATACCTACGATTTTTCAAGTTCGACTTCATCAACTAATGCAAATGTCAGAGAAATTGCGAGAGATTTCCGAGAAATATCAGAACAAGAGTAATAGGTGCTAGAGACACTCACTTCCTCTCGAAAAGAGGATATAGATGATTGTAATTTCATAAGCGTGCAAAATAATGATGTGGTTATGATGACGGAAATGTGGAACTGTCTATAGACCAAAATGGCATCATAAATGATTGGATAAAATTATTAGTACCGCAATTCAAGATCATGATTGACAGGTAACCAATTGTGCGTGAAAATCATTAAATTTTATGATTTTTTACTGTCGTGATCGGAGTAGGTTGTATAATTGACAATAAAGGTTTTGAGATGAAAGGCTGTTACGAAGAACAAATAAAAAGCTTACGGTCGTCTGATTTATGCTCGGCCCTGCTTACTAGCTGAAGCTGAACTGTAGACCAGGAGATTGCGTTCAGATGAAGTGACCAGGGCCAGAACCGGGTATTTAATGAGGGGAGGGCAGATGATATTTTCTTGCGTATATCAATCTGTCATTTGAAACGTGGCTTTCTTGTTTATAAATATTTCGCATAGCACGAGTGCGTGAGGGAGTATCTCTTTGCTTAGTATATTGGCAAGTCTCAATACACAGATTTGATGGATCACGAAAATACGATTATATAAATCGGTATGAGTCATTTGGATCACGTCACCAAATGATGAACGTTATATTACAAACTGGAGTTTCGAGAAAGTACCGGGGCATTGTTTCCGTTACAAAGAGGCTGGGCTTGGTAATCAATGGTTCACTATTTTTCTCACCATTAATCAGAGCTTTATTTTTCATTACAATAAACCTTCAGTGAAGATTAGGTATGAGGTAGACATGTAACAACTTCCCAAAAAGGCAATAGAATGCGAATAAGAGTATTTGACTTAGCTAATGATAATTTCAAATATCGTGCTTTCGTACAAATCCTTACAATTGGTCTTAATTACTGGCAAAATTAATATTTGGAGTCTTTCATCTCTTATTGGAGACTAGATGAGCACAATATGAATAAAACCGTGGCATTGCACACACGACCCTTGGGAGGAGCGCCTTGTGATGAATTATGTTACTGTGGCGCTCTTAATCCACTAAGATACAGTACTTAATTACAACGAGTGTCACATACGTTACTACTAATTATGGTTGTCGGTTTATTTTTGCAATTTCTTGTGACTTCATAGACTCTCATTTTATAACTCGAAGCTCACAATGTTTAGCTATTCCTACTGCTTGAGACTCCATGACATCATTAATCACTGAGTCATTGAAATATGATCCTTTCAATCAATATCATTTCAGTACAGAGCAATATGTAATCGAAATAGTGAGCATCTTAATACAATACAAAACTTCGTTCACTGTTTTTCCACATAAGTGTCAAAACAGCAAGCCAAGTTTTGTCTCACCTGAAAGTGTGTGACTTGAGGTGATGAAGATCATGATTCCGTAAAATTTAAAAATCAATATCAGTAGAGGTATCCACACGTAATATATGTGCGATTCTCACAAAGAGAGATCCTCGAAGATTACTGATAAATGAAATAAACTGAGCTTAGTATCATTGAAATGTGAAGTGTCACAACGGTTAACAATTTTTGCAATCTCAATTTTTTTCGGGCATGCGGGTACGCTTATTAAATTGAGAGCAAATCTACCCAATCGCTCATAAAACGGTATAGCCGTCAGCCAGAAACGACGAGGATCAATCTGCTCTAATGTGTCGAAAAGACTTTCAAAATGAGATGTTTTATTTCTATACTGAGCTAAACATGCCATTCCCTCTTCACTATCGAGGATGATAGAAATAAATTGGAAAAGATCTCTTTGCTGACTACTAGTAATGAATTTGTCTCGATAAAGCGGGTTCAGGTACGTACTGGCAACGTGTATTGAACTTAAGAAACCACCAATAATTTCTCCAACTGACTCTTCGTCGTCGTCATAAGCTTTCGTGCTTTGCAGTCCAAGAAGTATGTTTGTTGCTTGACTAACTGTAATATTTCGTAAATTATCTTTCAAATTGGCTACACTAGCTAGGAATCGATCAGCATCCGCAATGCTTGTTTTGTCTACTTCGAATTTCACATTTTCCAACTTTGTGATTAGTTGATCATGAGAACGGATGAAAAAAATGAATCGCTGACCTTCTGAATAGCTAATTGGATCGCATTCGTATGTAGTGTTTGTAACGATAAAAGAAATACAAACTTTATAGGATTCTTGAAAAGTTTCTATAGAATTTTCACAAAATTGTTGAAAAACCTCCTGGGTCACAATCTCAAAAGTACGAAAATCAATTGGGATATATTTTTTTTGTTCATCTATCACTACGCTCAGCAAAGAAATATTGCCACAAGCAAGATCATCTTTTTGGATGTACATCACCTGAGTTAGTCTTCTTTGAAGATTTGTCCTAATGATATTTTGGACGGCGTCTCTGCAAACTTGTCCAATAACTTGATTCGACGAAGGTATCTCATAATCTGGATTTATTTCTTTGAAAATATTTTTGATATGGACTGAAGATGCCTCTTGAGGATCAATTCTAAATCTCACCAATAATTTTGCGAGCAGCTCATTGAGATGTTTGAAATTATTGGAACCAGGGCCACAATTATTGCTCTCATGGCCACGTTGCTGAGAATTAGGAGAAATTTCCACCAAAGCAGCTTCACTTTGTCCATCGCTGCGCCTTCTCTTATTGGCCTGAGGGCTAGCATTTTCCGTATCTTGTGATTCTCCAATGGGCTCGACTCTCTCTTTGCAAGTTGCTCTATAATGAACAAATAAGCATGAAACAATATTGAATAAATTACGTTTATGCTCTCAACTACATTATTGTACCCTCAGTGTAGTAACTACTTTTGATGAAGAACCATAAAAGGAATGGTATGAAGTTTGTTTTGTTTCCGCAAAGGGTGATAAGCTCAGTGAATTATGGATATTGTATTAGAGGTCTCAGTATACATTAGTTCATGATTCTCCCCATTTGAAAAGTACTTTTGAGGTACAAAGTTTGATGAGGCCATTATCACACTGCATCACTCAACGTAATAGTCAATTCATATTTCTACTGATGAGTATCGTCCAATATTGTTGTTGCTATTATGAACAATGCTCAACACCAGAGCCACAGAGAATCAGATAATCAAATACTTAAAGTGCTTGGGATACATCTCATGAATGATGTTGGCCAAGATATTCTATCATTTTTATTCGATGGTACTGAGACAGGGCTCATTGAGAATATAGTAAAAAATGTTGGAAGTATCACTAGATAACTGTCAAGTTCAACTTACTTGTGATTCAATAGAAACCTCTGACTGTGTTTGGTGTATTTCTTGGTGCAATCCAAGCACACTGCTCCAACGATGTCACCTTTCTCATTTCTTACACATTGATAACCTTGCCAGAAGGCTCCTAGCTCTCTATATGCACGTGGCTTGGTAGGTGGAGTATCCTGGAAAAAAGGGTACCAAGATCAGCGTTGTTCAGATATTCAGGTAAAGGTGAGCTGTCGTGTCCTCCACTAGCACTTATTGAAAGGAAGAATCTTGTTGAATATTAAGCGCACAAGTTGTAAGAGTACAGAGGGTAATAGTACAGTTGATCTGCACTCATATTATTCTTGACTGTCACATCAAGATATAAATCCCTCGACTCCAACTACAACCAATAACTCTGTTCGCCCACACTTATTTCTGTCGAACAAGATTGGAGTTCAATGACTTGAAAATTGGAGAGACACTTATGCATCAACCAAGCTGTCGAAAAAGGAAGCCTTATTCAGTAACAGTAGCACTCGCTCTATTGTTGAGACAGTCAACGTATGCAATGCTTGACACCATAAACATTGAGTAACTTACTGATAAACCACAGGAATAGTTTGATTTTAAAAAAAACACAAAGGAACTGGCACATGAAAGACAGCTCTGATCTGACTTTCATGAGTTTCTTGAAAATCATATCTCATCTGATGATGATCACGGAATTTGTGTTTTATTTAGAGAACGACTAACTTAGTATGAATGTTTTTCTTCCCCAAATCCCACGGATAAATACTAAATTTGTTCTAAAAACTTGAAGCAACACAGCCGACAACATAACCTCTACAGCTTATGTTCGCTACGAACTCTCGTATATCACTGTAAACACAACGTTCGGGCTATCCCGGCACTCAAAAAAATTGAGAATATACTTACCATTCTTCTTTCACTGTCAAAACTTTTTGGAAGATCTGCAAATTCGACAATTCACTTCGTAACCAGCAGCCAGGGCAGAAGCGATCTACTCGTGGTATCTCGAGGTATTTCTGACTTACCGATACCGGTATTTTGGTATTTGGCACTTTGGTAGGATACCTTCCCAACTCTGATCGTCTTGGCTGATGACTATGTAGAAGGATGACGGTGTATTAAATTTTACGATGCGCACCTCTCTGGTGCGGTTTGAGAGAGCATCAAGCTCTCTGGTTGCCAGGTTCATTCTGGACAACTGTTTGAGGAAAACTGAAGTTCGTGAAAAGCATGATCTGCATCACGAGCACCAGTATCCTGCCACTGAACCTCCTGTTGGAGAGAGAGAATAAGAAGGACAGTTCAAAAACTCATATCTTCCCACATGGTGTTGGACATTTTCGCCCTCCGAGAAGGCATGGGCGTCGATGTCCTCGCCTTACCGCGCTTGCCGCTTCTCGGGACGACTGTATCGGAAAACGAGCCGCTTTCGTTTCGAATTCCAGAAAATTAATCGTCGTCGTCGTCGTCGTAGTTGACGTATCCACGAGTTGATTCCAATTTCCGTTTCGCAAGCAAAGATGAATTTTTCGAATTCCACAATTCCAAGTTGCCTACGTACTCTTGGGGTATACCCATCTCTCAGAGAGTGCGCACAAACTCACGCCTACCGATCGCCCGGATTTTCTTACGATGCCTCGCCAAGTCGTTCAGTGTGTCCATCAATGTTAGACATGGGGGTGGGCCCGCCATCGATGCTCGTGATGCCAGCCTCGTCCCAATCAATACGATTGCGCGAATTTTTTAAATAGTCGAGTAGCAATTCCGTTTTCTTCTGATACATTTTGGTCACACTGGCTAAGAATATGTCATGCTGTAATCGTGCGTCGGCACTCAATTCAAGTTTTCTCCGAGAATGAGAGGCGCCTCTCGATGGATTTCGTTCTTCATCTATGAAGAAGAGATATCGCTGGAGCGTCTGTAAAAAACTCCTGAATTTTCTCGTCTTCGATCCCATACTGGTTTGGATCAAGAATATTACGCATCTCCTCATCCAAGCGCGTAAGATTAATGCCTGGAGTCTGTGCCGGCTTTAATTCTATCGCGAGTTCCGGAGAGGCGGGGGCTTGCATCACTGTTTCCAGCCTCTGTAGTTTATCCTGCGGAACCAGCACCATATTCTTGGCTCGCTCCATCACTCACGACCGAGGGAGCTGACCAGGATCTTTAATACAGGAGGTAAGAGGTGAGCTAGGAAATTTCCACCGCGCTGAACAATGATCCGTTTTTTGCGCTTCCAGCAATCTTTGCGTGACTTCTCCGCTAGTTTTCTAAGTACAGTCTTGTATTTTCTCAATTTCTTCTCTTGACACTCCTTTAGCGTTACGCCTCCCTTCAATACGTTCAGTGCACACTGACAGATGTACTTCACAAGCTTCTTGTCAGCTCCGCGCAATAATGCTGTGCGTTGCTTGCGATTTGAATGTCTCAGAGCGTCTAGTAATAACAGCTACTCTTTCTCAAAGGGTTGACGTCGAGTCCGAGAGCGCCGACGTCCGATTCTCGATACAACCTCGCGCATGGTCGAATCCGAACTGATGGGTGGATTTCGTCGTCAGGATATTTGAAAATGACGGTCGTAGTGGTGCTCGCTGTATTTCGGTACATACACTATTTCACCACCCTCGTCGGGAAAGATGCACGAACGAAAGTGCAACTCATCCGGTGTCTCTTGCCTCAGATCGATCAGTAGATACGAAAACGCCTCGGATGTGCTATCGCGATGAACTCCTTGCACTAACCGCCAGTCTCCTGGATATACGTGACGCACCAAGTGCTGAACCTGCCCTCGATCACGAGGATTCTCAAAGAGTACGATGTAATTAGCATTCAGCGAAATTTCACGCTGTCCTTTGTGGAATATGTCCTGAGAAATAAAAATGATACTCATATTTCTATGGTGCGAGTATTTTGTAAACATGACGGTTATTGTGTTGGAATTGTTTTTGTCCGTAGCCTCGCGCATCAAATCGTCTATGATGACAAGCTTTTTCAGATGTGGGTCATTGGAGAAATCTTCTTGTCGCGGAAAACCCTCTCGAAATTCAACTTGCGTACCGTCGCCAGCCTTAGCCATGTTTCGATATTTATCTTGCCACTCGCTATAGTAGAAGAGAATTCTGTCGAAGCGTACACCGATTTTGTCGCTAATAAATCTCAAAAGGCGGCAAATGAAAAAGCTTTTACCAGCTTGGCTTGGCCTCGCAGCTATCTGAGAAGAAAGATAGCAAAATCGAGTATCCATTGCGTGAGAGCGTGACATACTGACTACTCAACTCTTCTTCCACGCGTCGTAAATATGCGATGATCCGATCAGTTTGCCGAAAAAAGTCGTGACTAATAGACACACTCGAGAGACAGTATTTCGATCCACGACACCCTGCGGGGTTCTCCGGGGCGAGAAACCTCATACAGCGCAACCCTCGTATCCCTGCGCAACAAGTGAGGGAGTGGCTGACGAGCCACGACGCGTATACGTTGCATAAGCCAATCAGAAAAAAGTTCTCTCGCATTTTTACAACATATCTTGGATAGATCAGCTGTGGGAGGCCGACCTGGTATCTCTTATTGATTTCAAAACGTACAACGATGGGACTGCGTTTATACTGGTCGTTATAGACGTAATGAACAAATTTGCATGGGCGTAGCCCTTACGCGATAAAACGGGGTCAGAGGTAACGAAAGGATTTGTGAAAATTCTGGAAGAAAGCCAACGTCATCCTCACATGCCGCGGACCGATCGCGGGAAGAAATTCGTCAACAACGTATTATAGAAACTGCTCAAAGAAAAAGAAATTAGGTTCCGCGTGTCCTTGATGCTCGATAAAAAAATGTGCCGTGATCGAGAGATTCATTAGAAGCTTGAAGGTGCGTGTATTCAGATATCTCACTCATCACAATACACGTCGCTACATCGATGTACTGCCGTCGTTGACCAGAGCCTACAATCACAGTACCCATTCGACGATTAAAATGAAGCCTGCCGCTGTGACGATCTATAACGCGCGTAAAGCCTACGGAAATCTGTTGAAACGCGCGCTGAGAGTTCAAAAGCCACAAAATTCACCTAAATACCACGTCGGTGACTTAATCCGCATCAGTATGGCCGAATCTACATAGACGCCCTCATCCGGAGCGCGCGCGCTCTCTCTGCTTGCACTCTCCATCCAAACACTGGAGTATAGATACCGAAAGTGGCATTTGAAAATCTTTTGACGAGTGTACCCTCTCAATCGGAGTATCAGCACGGGTTTCTGAGATGAAAAGCGGCCAGTCAATTGCGTAAATCGACAAAAAAATTGATTTGCATCGAATAGAGATCGGAAAAAGAGAGGCGTGGTTGTGTCTCATATGAGCATCCCCCAACTTCTCATCGGGTCTCCAACTTGCTGACCGTTCAGCGATATTCAGCATCATCTTGGTTATACATCGGTACTCATTCCAAGAACTGAATAATGAATTAAAGTGTATGAAATTCTGATCAAGAACATCCAAGATTTCCCAAATTTGCGGAGGAGTGACTCTTGTAACACAAATTTGATCTAGCTCGATTCTTCTTAACCAGAATTCCGCAAACCTTTGCTCATTTCACAGTCTCTGGAGAAAGTCTCAATGCAAACCCACAATAACGTTGAATATTGTTGAATAAGCCGCGAGTTGGGGACCTGAAAAGTTGGAGGTGGTAATATTTGGCACATAGATCGACATCCAAGTCTCTCACTTTTCGATCTCTATCAGATACAAATCAATTCTTGGTCGATTTATGCGATAAACTGGCCATTTCTTATCTCACAAACTCGCGCTGATACTCCGATTGAGAGGAAACACTCGTCAGAGGATTTTCGTATTCCATTTCCGGTACCTACTCCGATGTTTGGATGGAGAGTGCGAGCGGAGAGAGCGCGCGCGCCCAGGCTGGGCGCGTCTATGTAGACTCGGCCTATAGATTGGTCGGTGTTTTACAAAGGTCATGACGAAGGAGGCTGGAGCCAGGAAATATTTCGTATCAATTGAGCACTCAAGAGACAACGCCTGTACGTGTATGAGCTACATGATTTGAATGGTGAACCGATAGGGGGTTTTTTTGCCAACAAGAGCTCAGCCCAGTTCACAGAGATCGTACGGTTCTTGATCAAGAAGTCAGAGTCGATAAAGTTCTGGAATCGAGAGGACGCGGAGCCCGAAAACAATACCTCGTCAGCTGGGTTGGATATCCAAAAGAATTCAATTCTTGGGTTACTGCTAGTGACTTGAGGGATATTTAAAAGATGGAGGTCAACGATTTCTCTATAGTGCTGCCGAGCAATAGCAGTGCTGACTATTTTACCAATGACACGACCACGAGCTTTTCGACTCGGCTACCCCGTGAGATCGAATCACACGGCAAGTGGTTTGTCGGACTCGCTGGAATACATGTACCATGCAGTATACTGCATCTGACCAGGGTGGATTGTAGGCTAGGTGATGACTGCTACTTCCCACATGGAGTAAAAACGAGTATTCCGGCCCTCGTCGATGCCATCAACGACGCTCTGTTTGAGTTTCATGACAATGAGATGCTACAAAAACTTGGCTACGACGAAAGCGGGGGGTTCGTGAAAATGTACGACTACAAAGCAATTAACGATATTATGGACAGGAAAGAAGCCACTTTGTCAGACGCCGTTAAGCGCATCCTGGGTTTTGATCAGAGTTGTATACCCAGGCCTATGCCAGAGAGTGAAGAAGAGGAGAGGATGATACAAATCATGTGTGTAGGGAAATACGCAGTCAGTTTAGATAGAGCCATACCCGATCAGCTGTTCGTTTACACAAATGTGTGCGAGCCGTGCATCGTAGGAGACGCGCATGCGCCTCTACTCAGAATCGTAAATATCGATGCACATACAGATAACTACGGCAATACAATCGTCAAAAAATTCACTCCGTGTACCTATATACCCGTATTGGAAAATCCATTCCAGATCATAGATCTAGATTCAAGGGATCAGTTCGCTAATTCCATCCCATTCGATTTTGGGACGCTGAGTATCGCGCTTCATTTCAAACGCGAGTTCTGATGATGGATTATTACGGTGCATACATGACTCAGAGTGGGGGTGGTGGTCGTGGGATCAATAACGTATTCGTATGGTCAAGAAATCAACGAGAGCACGGTATCGGCGCAGTCCTAAGTGGACTCCCCAGACAGATCATCCCATATCTTAGAAGAGGGGTTCAAGCAGTTGGACGAGAAGCGTTCAAAAGTGGTCTGCATGTGCTCGACGACGAAGAAAATAGATCGTCTTTCAGAGACTCCCTCAGAAGTTGTGCCGCCGAGTCTGGTAGAAATCTGACCCGCAAAGCCACAGCTCACCTCACAGATATGATGGCCGGCTCTGGTTATAAAGGTTTGATGCTTCGACGAGGAGTACAGTTGAAGCGCAGTTCTCGCCCTCGTCGGAAGCTTACTAGAGCCAAGAAGACTCTTAAAAGGCGGAAACAGACTCGCCCTGAACAACTGAAAAGGCTGATCGAGAAGAGAACCCGCAAAGTGACGAAACTCGAATCTCGTCGTGAAGTTTCCAAGAGGATGAAGAGTACGAGAAAAAATAGGATAGACGATATCTTTGGATAAAATGGCTTCCTTACATCAAGCGAGTTGCGAGTGCATCAAGTCAGAGGTCGATCTTCTCACGCTCCCGATGACCCAAACCACCATCGAGGGGTCGTCTTGTGTGGAATATAAGCCTGTCAGCAGCTTATCTGACCAATCGCTCACAGAGTTCCAAATTGCAGGCACCGGAGAAGATTACTTGGATTTTGCTCACACGATGCTCAAACTCAATGTGCAAATCACTCCGTATGTACAAGCAAACGATAAGAAAGTGGCACCCGTGAACAATTTCATGCATTTGCTCTTCAGTTAAGTCGATATCTATTTCAATCAGAAACTCGTTTCACCGGCCAACGATGCATACCCCTACCGGGCGTACACTCACCGGACAAAATATCTGAACAATTCCGAAAAAGGATTTTTATCCCTGAGCTTTTGTTTGGAATCTTGGGATTAGGTTTCAATTTTGATGGGTTGAAGACACAACTACGATCATCAAGTCACCACAAACGGTTTGATTTGGATTGAAACAGAAGCTTAAGGACAAAAAGCTTTTCCAGATTCATTCAGATATGCTGTTCGGCGAGTGTACATTGAAACTCTGCTGAATTACGGTCCCGACGCCAAAGAGTCACATCTTACCACAGCTTTGTGGGCTGCCGATGAAGCTGGTGCGATGGACAAGTTACCGGGGACTGGAAAAAATTATGGTTTGATCACACGTCAAAGCTACACCAGTGGTGGTAAAGTTATAGACCTACTGGGTCATCTGCATGCGGATGTTTTCAACCAAAATAGACTCCTCCTCAACGGAGTGGACATCAAACTCGTTCGTGCAAAAGACGCTTTTTGCATGATGGGTGCGTCAGACAGCAAATACAGCGTTCATATTTCTGAAGCTCTACTTCTAGTACGTCGCACGAAAATCAATCCAGCTGTGCTGATTGCTCATGCCAAAACTTTGGCCACCACCCCAGCTAAATACCCCATTACGTGCGTCGAGGTGGAATCATTTACACTGCACAGTGGAATACTCGGCAATTGTTTGGACAACGTTATTCTCGGTCCACTTCCAAAACGTATCATCGTTGGATTCGTGGATACGAAAGCTTTCAACGGCGATAGGAAGGAAAATCCGTTCAATTTCCAAAACTATTCCATCAACCATCTCTCACTTCATGTGGATGGAAAGCAGGTACCCAGCAAACCGTTACGACCAAGCTTCAAAGCTACATCTCCTCTCTACATCGAATCGTATTAACTCTTTTCTTCGGTACCGGCATTCATTCCTTGAATGAAGGTATGGATATCGCTAGAGGTGACTACCCTAATGGATATCGTTTCTTCGCTTTTGACCTGACTACTGATATGTCGGCTCATTGCGGGACCCACTAGTCGCTGGTTCGACACGGCAATGTAAGAATTGAGGTATGGTTCAACACAGCCCTAACAGAAATCATCAATTGTATAGTCCACACCGAGTTCGATAATGTTATAGAAATAGACTCAATGCGTCAGGTGATCGTTTACTATGCGTCTTGGATCGTGCGCGCATCAGCTCTGCGCACCCCCTTCTACGCTCACCTCAAGCTCCTCCTCTTACACCATGGAGAGGCATCCTACCGTTACTCGTTCAAACTGTTCAACGGTTAGTCATTTCCGGAAAGTCGTTGCGCGCGTTCCGACCGACTCTAACCTTTTGTTGCCGAGAGCCACTCAACATCAAAATGGAGCACGACGATTTTATCATCGATATCCAAGCGTACCATGACAAAGATGGGGCGTTTTTACCAAAGGAGATTGCTTTCGTCGCTCTCGATGGCAATTTCTCGTCGCACTGGATCGTCAAACCACCTTATCCATTCAACGAACTGAGCAGCAGTTTGATTGCAAGAAATCCATATCTCATGGTTAAACACCATGCGTTAGTGTGCTATACTGAGAAATCCATCCTCGAAGATGTTGACAGAACTCTCCGTACCATTTGCAGTGGCGCTCAGAATATTTACGTGCGCGGGTATCAAAAAGTCAGACTGTTGGAAGGTGTGCTGGGCAGACAAGTGATCAACCTTGAAGACTACAGTTGTCCCTCTTTCAAAGCTCTGGCCTATTTCGACAAACAATACAATATTGTACCTACCACGGCGCAAGACAAGGATTTGCCTGTTCGGTGATATATGTCAATAGACTACAATCTTGGGTTCGGGTTAAGCTTTTACCAATCGACTCTCATCAATAGCGAATTACCTTTTTCCAGTGAAAATACATACCTTTCTACATCACTATGTATGGATCATAGTCTCCAAACTTTCTATAGGTGTCGTAATTTTTTAATTTTTGATATTCTCCTTCATCTAAGTATTTTTCAGTCTCGTGGACTACGGGTTTTCGCTTATACTCTTTCCACTCAGACGGAATGTCTCTCTTCCTATCATCACGCTTATCCAAGAGAGGAGTGCGCTCTTCACTATTACTTGGTCCATAACCCATGTCGACAAAGGAATGGAGCATCATCACTTCTACACTCAGTTTATATATTCAGCTCATTACATTTCGATCAACATATTTCTTGTCATTGCACACATCGCACCTCGTTCCTCTTTTCTGAATGCACAGCCACATACGAAAATCCGAAGAGAATCGGACGAAAATGCTGCGCTGTGCATATACGCAAGATTATGTATATATATATATATATATATGAGCGTTTCTCTGGAACTTTTGCATTTTGCTGAAAATCGTTGAAAAACGGAAAATGAAAACCGCTCAACGCACACCTGGGACCTTTTACTCACATATTTGTGTAGTATTGAGAGTTACAAATCCACTTTTGGAACTCATATAGAGTAAGTGGCATCGCCAAAATCACGTTAATGAGTCGAACAAAAAGGAGTTTTTCGCCGATTTTCGAGAATTTCCTAAGCAATTTTTTGGCAAGATTGACGATTCCAACGAATGCCTTGGCCTTTTCGCAGCCTCGTAAGGTCAGGGTATCCGATCACAATTGGTTTTATCAACATGGAGCTCGATCCGCCAATGTGGGATGAGAAAAACTGAATTTTTTTCATGAGTCACGTTTTTTCTATCTCACTTCAGAACGGTCGTATTCTAGACAGAAATATCGCATCAACACGAGATTTGTCGCAAAATCTTAGCAATTGCATCTACTTTAGATATGCATTCCAAGAATTGCGTTCAGAGTCACGGCATGAGCTTGGCGTAATCATCTTTGAGTTGAACGAAAAATGATTGATTTTTTATTCCCAATTTTGAAAGTCATACAGTTTTGGCTGAATTGGTAGCACACTACCGCGCTTTTGGGCCATTTTTCTTCAATATATTACCCACCAAATGCAGCTTGAATCAACCCGGAAGTTGCGCGGCATCACCAGAATATCCGTAAGACTGCCCGAGAGTACCAAGTATTTCCACAGGATCTTCCCCACATTTTCTCTCTTTGAATGAGCTAGAATGAATCAACTTCTTCTGATCATACAGAGGCCAAAGATATCTCATTTTGAGACTCGGATAATGATATTTTCACTTCGATCGGAACCGATGGATTTGATTGTTCCCTTATATCATTATCCATAGCTATATTCCAGCAGGTGTAAAAGTTCCAGAGAAACGCCCATATGTGTGTCAACGTTGCTTTCCTGGCCAGCATCATCATGCGTCGTCGTATATACCACAAAGAGGAGTATAGGTAAGACAGAGCGAGAGAGGATTAGAAAGGAGAGTATATGTACGCTACGAACTATATATAGCTGACGCGTGATTAATCGCACCCTCTCACTTATTTTTATTCTAAAAAAATAGTGTGCATCAAAAGTGATTGATGACACCCATTAATCTCCCCTCTTGATGCCCCAAAAGATCGATCAATCACGGGTTACGGGTTAACACCTCCGCAGCCACGCCCACAATACCACGTGACTTCCCCCACCCCTGTGTCTGGACATTGGGTACCATTACTACTCCCGGGTCCTTCGTCGCGCGAGATTTCTGCAATCATGTCATGGTGGTGAATCTGATAGCCGTCCGCGCTGCGACATGCATCTTTTTGCATCTATTGGCAGACAACTCAGTGCAACATCAACTCTGCGAATTTCCATGCACGAGCCCTCGAACAAATACAGAATGTAAGTGTTTTGTTTGGACCTCTAATCAGGTTCTGATCATTCTAATAATTCTAACTAAGGTTCCAGTTTCAATATCCTTGAATACTTGGTAAAAATAACGTCCCCGGGGTCATTTTCAGAGATAAAGTCAGTCTTGAACTATTGAATTGGAATTCAAATCATGTCTGCTAAGATCCCTGTTTTTCAGAGGCATGATTTCATGTTTAGTTATCTGAATCCATTGAGAATTACTTGAGTTCTAAAGGTTTTGTGAAAAGAAGTTAGTATATGAATTTCATCGTACTCGAGATGAATTGAACAAATACAGAATGTTAGGGTTTTGTTTGGGCCTCTAAACCAGTTCTGATCATTCTGATGATTCTAACTGAGGTTCCAATTCCAATATCCTAGTATACTTGGTAAAAATAACGTTCCTGGGTAATTTTCAGAGATGAAGTCAGTCTTGGATTATTGAATTGGAATTCAAATCATGTCTGTGAAGATCCCTGTATTTCAGAGGGATGATTCCCTATCCAAACTTTGGGATCAGTCGAGAATTGATAAATCTGTATATTCTAAAGTATTCCTAAAATTGAAAATTAGGGTCTCTGATGATACTCATTTTTCAAAAGTTCATGATCAGTGGCTTTCTGTTCATTCAAATTTAATCATCAAGTGAATTGAATTGCATCCAATTGCATCTGTGGTTTCCACTATAGGTACACAATATTTCCAAGGCCCCTAATGTATGTAAGGGGGGAACAATGTTAAGACCTCTGATATTAGTGTGCGAGAGGGATACAATATTAGTATATCATGCGGCGAGTGCTGGAAACTGCGTGTTTCCCGACGTCCAGCACGAGTTCCGCGGAAGAAACGCAGTTGCCAGCACAAGTCGCATATGCTACTTTATATCACGAGTGCTCCTCCTCTTGTTTTCCTTGTTTTTGTTATTATTCAGCATGTTTCGGCACCCTTATTTTTTCGTCTGCTGCAGCCATACTTTCGTCTGTATAGGTATTGTTTCCGTGCTTGCTGCTTTTCTAGTTACCAGGGTTTGACAAGTAACATAAAAAAATTGCGTTATCGATTTCGTTATGTTACGTTATCATGACAAAAAACGAAATTATGAGGTAATTTCGTTACGTTAGGATAACAAAACCAAATACCGTAACGTAATGTTACTAACGTAATACAATAACGTAACGAAACTCCAATCCTTGGATTTCGTTTTGTTATTAATAACGTTATTCTATAGTAACGAAACTCGGCTCTTACGTGAATAACGTTATTAATAACGAAACGAAATTCAAGTATTTGAGTTTCGTTACGGTATTCGAGTAATGTTATTCACATTATAATTAATTTTGTTACGTTACTCCCGCGAGTAACGTAACGAAATGGAAATTGTATTCTGTTTCGTTTTTTTTCTTTTGCCAAGTGATCAGGACGAAGTTTCGCCCCACGAGGGCCTTAAATAGAGTAGATCGGATATGGCTGACTCCTAATAGACTAGGTTGGTGGATACAACCAAGTATCCGGAGATACTTTTTTCAAAATTCTCCTACGACGCATAGAATCCGAGATACCGTCATTTTCAGACAGGGTGATATTGCGTTCACTCAGAATTTATGAGTGGCAGTGAATATAATGAGAAAAATAACTTAACGAAACTCGGAAAAGAATTTCGTTATGTTATCGTAACGAAAAACATTAACGAAATGTCTTGGGAATTACGTTACTCAATTTCGTTAGTTTCGAATAACGTTATCCACATGAATTTCGTTCTACGTTTCGTTAAAAATACCGAAACTCATAACGAAACGAAATTCGATTCGTTATAATTTTAACGTTATTCTAGCACCATAACGAAACTAGCGTTATTTGTCAAACCCTGCTAGTTACATTTCCCGCGTTTAGTGCTACATTAGCTAAGATCGCCAAGGGAACGCTACATAACCCTTAAAATTACACCATTTTTATTAAACGATGAGTGTTTTTGTACAAAATCCAGCTCACTAAAGAGTGAAACATGAATAAAAGTAAAACCAATTATTTTATCATAGGTCCACGATTTAACAATAACCCCCAAGATCACACCTACTAATAAACGATGAGATTTCGTATTTATATGATTCAACTTACTAAAAAGTGATTAAGAGTGCTCTCTACCTTTTGAAAAGCGACGGTGGCGCCCCTAGCGGTCAAATTGGTATATTGACAATAACAATTTCCAAAAACGAAGAGGAAGGGAACCAATAGTACCGCCAGCTGCGGATTATTTTTCTGCAAATTCCAAAATAATTTCATCGAGATCGGTGCAAAATTGAGCCCACAAAGTTGCGGGAAAAATTCAACAACGCTTTGAAAAAGTTCCCGCATCTTAGTGGGCTCAATTTTGCATCGGTCTTGATGAAATTTTCCTTTAAATTTGCAGAAAAATGATCCCCAGGTGGCGGTACTATTGGTTCCCTTCCTGTTCTTTGGAAATTGTTATTGTCAATATACCACTTTGACCGCTAGGGGCGCCACCGTCGTTTTCGAGAAAGGTAGAGAGCACTCTTAATGAATATAAGTAAAACAAATGATTGTATCATAGCTTCATGATTGAGCAACATTGAGAACTTAAAAGTGCACTTCCCAGTCCATGTAACAAGATTACACAACTACGATTAAACATTAAGTTTTTTTTTACATAATTCAACTCACTAAAATGTGAAATATAAATAAAAGTTGAATGAATGATGGTATTATAGCTTTATGATTGAACAATATTCAGAAATTACAAATGATCCTCCCTGTCCGTAACAGTATTCTCCAGATTCTCATTTGGAACTTTCGAACAAATGATCAAAGATTACGAAAACATTACCACCTTCAAATTTATATGTAACGAGAGCGTGGGGTACCATGCAAAGGACAAGTACAGCATTTGTTGGCCACCCCACGCTTTCATGACTCATGATCTTCAAGGTGGTGATGTTTTCAGCATCATTGTTCATTTGTTGGAAAGTCCCAAGGAAGGATCAGGAAAATACTATTACACGGACTGGGAGGACCATTTTTTAGTTTTCAATGTTATTCGATCATGAAGCTATGATACAATTATTTGTTTTACTTTCATTTATTTTATTTTGTTACTTTCCGTACCAATCATCACTTCTCTCAACACGCAACTACCATTAAATAAGAGATATAAATAAATGTTGAACAAATGATTGTATTATAGCTTCATGATTGAACAATATTGAGAAATGACAAATGATCCTCCCTGTCCGTAACAGTATTTTCCAGATTCTCATTTGGAACTTTCGAACAAATGATCAAAGATTACGGAAACATCACCACCTCCAAATTCATATGTAACGAGAGCGTGGGGTAACATGTAAAGGACAAATACAGCATTCCTTGGCCACCCCACGCTTTCATGACTCATGATCTTCAAGGTGGTGATGTTTTCAGCATCATTGTTCATTTGTTGGAAAGTCCCAAGGAAGAATCTGGAAAATACTATCACACGGACTGGAAGGATCATTTTTTAGTTCTCAATGTTGTTCAATCATGAAGCTATGATACAATCATTTGTTTTACTTTCATTCATTTTATTCTGTTATTTTTCGTTCCAATCATTACTTCTCTCAACACGCAACTACCATTAAATGTGAAATATAAATAAATGTTGAACAAATTATAGCTTCATGATTGAACAATATTGAGAAATTACAAATGATTTTCCCTGTCCGTAACAGTATTCTCCAGATTATCATTTGGAACTTTCGAACAAATGATCAAAGATTACGAAAACATAACTACCTTCAAATTCATGTGTAACAGAAGCGTGGGGTACCATGTAAAGGAGAAGTACAGCATCCTTCTTCTGGCCACCCCACGCTTTCATAACTTATAGATTTCAAGGTGGTGATGTTTTCAGCATCATTGATCATTTATTGGAAAGTTCCAAGGGAGGATCTGGAAATTACCATGACATGGACTGAAAGGATCATTTTTCAGTTCTCAATATTGTTCAATCATGAAGCTATGATACAATTATTTGTTTTACTTTTATTTATTTTATCTCGTTACTTTTTGTTCCAATCATCAGTTGTCTCTATCCACTCATTCGTCATCTTAAATAACAAGTAATTTTTGTGAATGCCAACTGTTTCGTAAACTCGATCAAGTCCCTCTTGTATGAATTCGTAGATTGAATTCTTCAATATCTTCTTTGCCAGGTATCTTTTGAGATTAGTAACAAGGCATGCACATTTAACAGCCCCTTTCTTATAATCTAGGAATATCACAGTGGGATCTGACAGAACTTTCTCACACTTCATTTTATAACTTTCTCTGTACATCATTTTTTTAAGATTTTAGTCTGTTTGTATTACCGAGGGCTCTTCATGAACTTGCAATATCTTGCCTGATTCAAAAGTTGGAAATTGAAACCAAGTATAGTTGAGAGCCGTCAGAAAATTGTTAGATTGAGTTGGTACATTTTTGGTTGAACCATGATCTTTGGCAAATACTCATAATGAGCTGCGGCAAATGTATGATTATAGAAGTGCATTTGTTGATAATTCTCTATTGGTGATATCGTCTCAATAATGATGATTATCCACTCCATATCTGAGAGCCTCAGAAACTGCTTACAATTAACGCCAATTGAAAGTCTCACTCTACGATGCCAAGCCATGCTTGCATACCCATCATGAACCAATGCGTGGAGTCTGGTGGAGTCATGAGTTGTTCTGTTTTGTTCATTTTTAAACGCTTTTATTTGTTATGCTTTCCATATATAACCTACCGACTGCTACCTGTGTAGCAGTCGCCAGTTGTGGTGGCGTGTGCGTGTGTGTGACGTCGTCTGATAATATCTACTGACTTTTACGAAGCGTGGAAACGGCTTGTTTTCTTGTCTACTCGTGGCGCAGTCGCCTGGTAGAACGCGTGTTTGCTATGCCTCCCCACCCGCGTCAGTAAGCCTTGAAACGGAGTGGTCTCCAGCACGAGTGATATAAATCCATGTACATAATGTGTGTATATATATATATATATATATTCACCTTTGTAAACAGTGTTGTTGTGTGTGTGTTTACACATATACATCAACAATCAGTATGTTTACAAAGATTAGAGTGTGCGGGTGGTCACACGCCTGCTGATCATCACTGATGAGCTCTCAGAGTTGGTGATCGCATAGGGGTGCCACCATAAGTTACTAGGGCTGATCCGATCTAGCGGCAGACTACGGCCTCGCTTTAAGGCTAGTCCGGAGTCCCCGCAAAACCGCAACCAGACACGCACTGGCGTACTTTGAGGTTGCAGCTGCATCCAATGATTCTGAGAGCGGTATTATTGTTTATACGCTTTTGTTGGTACTGAATGTGTTATTCAGATACTAGGCCACCTGTGAAATCTTATAACACGATACCATGCAAAGTTTCATGGCATTTCATTCATTAGGAATCGAGAAAAGCTTGTAGGCAATTTTTTGGTGGGACAGAGCGCGTCCGCGACTATTCTGATTTATTCCTCAATAACATAATAGTTCCGGCCAATATCAGATACTAGGCCCCCTGTGGTTTGGAATTTCCTATTGAATGAGCCCTCCCACGTTCAAAAATTCTGAATCCAGCTCGCAAAAACCTTGAACTAGTGAGAGCATCGACCAGGAGACCTAGCCGAGCGGGCCAAAGAGCTAAGATTTTCCCGAGATATCGGAAAAATTTCCGGTTGTGTGACAGTTCATTCAGTTGGAAATTTTATGGTGTTTCTTTTGACTCATCCTGTTTGAGTGGGAAATGTGTGGTTGAAATACTATGAGGCAAAAAAGTGGTTCATAATCTCCCATCGCACATGCAGTACGACCAAAGCGCCATCTATCGGGCAAAGTATCCGGATTCTCTACGGACTAGCCTTAAGAAGTGAAATGCTTCGTGGGAACTCATTTTGAGAATGAAGATTAAGTAACGTCTTATATGGAGTGCTTTGATGCCAGACAATTTGATCCTCAAAATACATCCAGATGCATTCATGGATCTAGTTTGTATGTTGATTGACTTCTCCGCCCTAAATTTTTCCAAGTTGAACCTACCAGTTTTCTCTAAGAGCGTTCATGTGTTACTTCCTCATGAATAATTTTAATGAATTAGATGAACTCTGAACAACTCTTAATAAGACCTATTTAGGAATTGCCGTATGCCAACTAGCTCTTGATGAAATCTTCAGCATGAATGTAATTGGCACGTCAAGACAGCTGAGACCCCTAAATCAAGGGTAAGAGTCTAGCCAAGACTAGGATGTACAGTGATATGCAATGAAAGTATGTTGTATAAATAGGGCACAAATAGGTTTTTGGTGAGGTACGAGAAGTAGCTTGAATGATAATCCATTGGTTACAAAGTGGTTCTCTCACTAGAGTAGATTATGAGCTTGAGATACACAATTGATATAGCTTCAGAGTCAGGTCTGTCTCAATTATCGGAGGAAGTAAAAGTGAATTTAGTGATAAAATGTAGATTGATGCTGGCACCCATGCATCATGAAATCTCCAAATATATTTGAATATTATTCTTGACACTGCACCTCGCACTGCACAGCAGTACGAATGGCACACATTTTGGCCATCAGGCCATCATTTTTAAACCACTGCAAACAAGAAAGCATACACCAGGTGGCTTCTTTTACTATTAGTAGATCAACAGTTACGATTGGGATCAATTTATATCAAACCTTTACTGGTACTCGATATTCTTACAGTGAGTGAACACCACGTAAACACTGTGAATATGGTCTGCTGTGGTCTGCTACAGCTTGCGTTATTATGTACGCACACAAGGACGATTGCGTCACACCGATGCAGTGTTGACTTCGGGATGAGTCGAATCTCAAAAGTGGCTGAAGACGAAAATCCACGATGAATTTCGTCGGGGAGGGTCTCAAATTTGTTGGACGTCGAACGATGCTATTAGTTCATACATCGACGAAACAATATAGTATTTCGATAGAGAAATGACCAAGCTCGCGATTGTTGGGGCACATCGTGGCTAGTAAGCGCAAGAATCCATAATAATCTATGATCGAGGGAGAACGAGAGATCAAAAAACCCTAACTTGGCGTATACACGGTCATTCAAAACTATAGGTGAGCCCGGAAAGGAGTTGGAGATCTTGCCTGCCCGGTTCCAATCGCGTAGGCAAAATTAGGATTGGGGCCTCGATCAGTTTGAGAATCGAGCTTGAATGTCGTCTCGTTTTTGAAGCCTCGATCGTCTTGTTCGTCTCGCGCGCGCGTCTTGCGTTATTTTACGGTTGCAGATCGCCGATGCGACGAACAATCTTATCCATCAGCGCGAGAATGAAAAGGGAGCCTCAAAGTCGTTCTCTCCCACCAATGTCGAAGAATGCAGGTCGCAGCGACGAATTGCAATCAAGCAAAAGCAGCTTGAGACGCGAGTCGTGAGACCCTCGCGTAATGGGAATTATGGTCCACGCGTATTTTCCGTTTTCGGCTGCTGTATCATTTTTATTCTGATTCAGGCGCAATGTCATCTTTTCTCGCTTTGCCGTGCATGGGTATTATCGTGTGCGTGATGCATCCTCCAGCGGCAATTGAAGCGGCATCAGTTGTATTGGCACGGCACATGTCACGATATTGGACACAGCTGATTGTGCGTCTCGTGGGTCGTATGTGTAGTGGGAGTGAATCATTGTAGAGCATGCAGCATATTCAGCTTAAATTTCAGGATGATTGTACGGAAGTCCGTATAGACATGAAGCGAGCCGCTCATATATATATGAGGAATAACTCGGTTTGATGAGCAAATTGAGCGAGGCACTTGCTCGCGCGGGCGGCCTGCTATACATTTATGAATCAACTCCTCACAAATACAGATTCGAAGAACCGGGGTTCGAGCCTCACCTATGGCAAATTTTTTATCATTTTTTCTCATCTCCACGTTGCAGGTGGATGTTGGAGGCATTTGAACCTATCAGCTGAGACTGACGGGTAGTGAGTGTACCTATTCATGCTCACCTGGGATTCTGAAATTCTCTATCTCGAACGCATCTTGACATTTTTCAACGCGATCGCACTCGTTTTGACGCTTATTTCGAGAATATCCAGAGAATTGGAGTTGTCTTTATTCCCAGTGAGCTGATTTTATTTGTTCCGATGGCAAAAAAAAATAGCGCCCTATGAGATCGCGAGGAGGGTTTCCACCAGGGTCCGTGCTCACACACCCTCATATCTTGCTCAGAATCATGATCATCATCCCCGTATTATATACGGGCATTATCGCGCAAAATTCACTCTGTTAGCGCCAAAAATCAGTGGGTTGGAAATTGAGTCTAAGTGTGTTCCTGCAAACTTCTCAAACTCATTTTTGCTACGCTTGTATAATTTCTGCATATAAACGGCAGATTGAGATGCATCCGAGTTGGGGACTGATATCAACAAGAGTCTCAGGAGTTTCAAGAGCGATCATCTCACTGCCTAACAAAATTTTGGATCTGAAATAATGCATGAATCAGACAATGATACCCTTTTGTTATTTCTGACGCTGAAACCGAATCCGACCCCAGATTTGCGCCTACACATCAGGAGTTTTTCGACTGAAACGAACGCATTCTCTCAAAAACAGCATCTTTTTGAGTTTTCGGCTAATTTTGTAAACTGAGGGTCTTATGGTCAGGGAGTACATATGGCTCACAATGCATATCAAAATATGTTTACCTACGTATTCTGACTTGTTAAACACGATCCTCGTGCTCTCAGAGCGCTATATTGCGATATCGAAGCTGTATGAGCCGTGTGAGTCCACCGGGTATTCGAAAAAGGTCATATTTGCAATAAATCTTCGAGAAATCATGAAATAGCCTGAAATGGACCGAATTAGACGATCAACCTTGCATTTTCTTCGTCTTGTAACATACTTTGGGGAAGGACTTTATTCAACAGCCGTAGAAGCACTGGTCCTACGTTAGGAGTTTGTTTTTCAAACACCCACTTTGGTCATAACTTTTGTTGTGCTAAAATCACGAGGAGAAAAATTTCTCCCTGCTCAGGGTATCCAAGTATAATTTTCCTACGCGAAACGGCCGTGTGAACACGATCTCGTGGTTTGTTTTAGGATACCATGCCAGGAATTGGGTCTAGGTCAAGGAATTTCCTCAAAAATCAGGTTTTTCCGGCTAGAAGAGAATTCTGACGTATTAGCTCTGAATGAACCGCGGGTCTCTGTTTAGACGGTCATTTTGCGTCGGAAAACCATGTTTGGGTACCCCGTGCAAGATGTAACTTTTCTCCTCATGTTTTCAGCACAGCAGAAGTTACGACAAAAATAGGTGTATAAAAAAAATTCCTGACGTCAAACCAGTGCCTATACGGCTGTAAAATTCTTCCCTCGAGGAATGTTGGGAAACAAAAAAATGCGTGGTCGAACGTTCATTCTTGCACATTCTAGACTTATTTGTGTGTAAGGGTGAGCATGCCCGCGTTCAATCGCTCCGCAAGATGAGATATTCATCGTAGTTTCCGCTGCCGGGCTGTTTTGGTACCACTCCGACATTCCGTTGGGACTGTTCTGGGACCAAACTGATACCGCTCCCGTCATTGGGTGTATTTTTGTTTGACAATAGTCCCATCGCTGTCAGAAACGACACACAGTGGGGAAACAAATTGCAAACTGGCACAATTATGCTTCCCCACTGAACAGGCGATATCGAGACTTAGCGAGAGATCAAATTAGGACCAGTGCCTCTACAGCTGTTGTACAAAGTCCTTTCTCAAATTATGTTACAAAACGGAGGAAATGCGAGGTTGATCATCTTATTCGGTCCATCCTAGACTGTTTTATAATTTTTCGGAGATTTATTGCAGAATTAGACTTTTTTCTAATACCAGTCGGACTTATACGGCTCATACAGCTTTGAAGTTGCAATACAGCGCTCTAAAAGTACCCGGATCGTGTTTAGCGGGTCAGAATACGTAGGTAAACATATTTCGATATGCATTGAGAGCCGTCTTTACTCTCTGACTACAAGACCTTCAGTTTACAAAATTAGCGAAAAACTTGAAGAAATGCTGTTTTTTAGAGAATGAGTTTGTTTTAAATTAAAAAAATCCTGATATGTAGACCCAAATCCGAGGTCGGTTTCGGGTTAAGCGTCAAATAATACAAAAGGGAATCATTGTCTGGTTCATGCATTATTTCAGATCCAAAATTTCGTTACGCAGTGTGATGATCGCTCTTGAAACTCCTGAAACTCTTGTTTATATCAGTCCCCAACTCAGATGCATCTCAATCTGCCGTTCATATGCAAAAATGAATTTGAAAAGTTTGCAAGAACACACTCAGACTCGAGTTCCAATCCACTGATTATTGATCATAACTGAGTAATTTTGCGCCATAATGCCCCCATATGATACGGGTATAATGATTATGAGCAGAATATGAGGGTGTGTGAGCACGGACCCTGGTGGAAACCCTCCTCGCGATCTCACAGGGCGCCGTTCTTTGTTTTGCCATTCAAACAAATAAAATCAGCTCACTTGGCATTAAAGATAACTCAAATTTTCTGAATATTCTCAAAATAAGCGTCAAAATGAGTGCAATCGCTTTGAAAAATGTCAAGATGCGTTCGAGATAGAGAATTTCAGAATTTCAGGTGAGCATTAATAGGTACACTCGATACACGTCAGTCTCAGCTGATAAGTTCATTTGCCTCCAACACCCACCTGCAACGTGGAGATGAGAAAAAATAAAAAAAAAGATTGCCATAGGTGAGGCTCGAACCCTAGTTCTTCGAATCTGTATTTGTGAAGAGTTGATCTATATATGTTCAGCAGGCCGCCCGCGCGAGCAAGTGCCTCGCTCAAATTGCTCATCAAACCAAGTCATCCCTCACATTCATGAGCGGCTCGCTTCATGTCCATACGGGCTTCCGTGATTATATACTGCATCCAATTCAGACCTTGAATACAAACATTGCTTGTGGAACAATCTGTCTTGGAGTTTGAGAAATCTATGAGCTGAGATCTGACAACGACAAGCTCCACGCCAGTTGGTTTCCCAATCAGTGTCTGTGATCCAGGTCTGAATTTAATGCAGCTTCCAAGAGATTCAAATACTTGTTCATAGAATAGTGCAGCTCAATCTTTGACCGGTCATTCAGTTTATCTGAGAAGCAATGAATCAAGCCATCACAAAGAGGCTATTATCCTCGAAACTCAGAGAGTAGGTCGATGGGAGCAATATAGTAACAGTTAACAAAATTACTTCATCTGATGATGTTCTTCATAAATCGCTGGATGGATTGAGACACCTGTCGAAGATTGAGGTTCACTATTCTCCCAACAACTGGTTGGAACTACTTAAAGCTCTACACAATTTAGAGATTGAATACAAACACTGATTGGCAAAGAAACTGGGATTGAGCTTGTCGTTGTCCAACTCCGATGCACAGAATTGCCAAGCTCCAACTGAGTCTCGTTGTCCGAACAACGTTTGTATGCAAGGTCTAATTGGATGAAATTTCTCATAGAGTTTCACCTACTTGTTGAGGGAGTAGTGCATCTCAATCTTAATCTGGTTATTTAGTTCATCCGTTGGATGGTTGAAAACACCATTACTTGAGGGCCATCTTTTCCAACGCTTTGAAACTGATGAGGAGTGGGCAAGCGAACTCAGCTCCCAAATGGATCACCAGTTGAAGATTGAGGTGCACTATTTTCATAATTGGTATCTTGAACTCTATCACAAAGTGCATTCATTTCAGCCTTCAATACGTGAAACAATCTGTCTTGAAGTTTGAAATATCTATGTGCAAAGGTCTGGCAACGACAAACTCCACGACAGTTTGTTTTTCGATCAGTGTTTGTATTCAAAGTTCAAATAAAATGCAACTCCCAATGGATTCAAATCCTTGTTGTGAATATAGTGCATCTCAAACTTCACCAGTGATTTAAATCATTTGTGGAGTGATGAATTACACCTTCACATGAGGGCTACTTTTTTGATACACTAAGAGTAGCTATAGGTGTGAGCAAGACGCATTCAGTTATTCATGTCACGATGTTCTCCATAACTGCACAGATGAATTCAATCACAGATCAGAGTTTGAGGATCACTGTTTTCTGAATCGTTCATCGAGACTGTTGAAAACTGCTTTCAATCCTGAACTCAAGACAAATATCGCCTAAAAAAACTATCTCGGATTTGTGCCCTTGTTCCATTTCGGCGCACTAAAGTCCGCATCCAACACTGTTTTGGTGACAGTGCGAAATACACCAACAGCATCCGAACATCCTGGAATTTAAACTGAATATGCTGCATGCTCTACAGTGATCCACTGCCACTACACATACGGCCCCCGAGACGCACAACAGCTGTGTCCAATATCATGACATGTGCCGTGCCAATACAACTGATGCCGCTTCAATTGCCGCTGGAATATGCATCACGCACACGATAATACCCATGCACGGCAAAACGAGAAAAGATGACATTGCCCGTGAATCAGAACAGAAAAAAATACAGCAGCCAAGAACGGGAAATACACGTGGACCATAACCTCCATAACGCGAGCGTCTCATCTAGCATCTCGCGACTCGCGTCTCAGGCTGCTTTTGCTTGATTGCAATTCGTCGCTGCGACGAGCAATCTTCGACATCGAAGGGAGAGAACGACTTCAAGGCTTCCTATCCACTCTCGCGCTGATGGATAAGATTGTTCGTCGCATCGACGATCTGCAATCGTGAAATAACGGTGCGAGACGCCTACGCAAGACGCGAACGCCAGACGAATAAGACGATCGAGGTTTCAAAAACGAGACGACATTCAAACTCGATTCTCAAAACGGTCGAGGCCTCAATCCTAGTTTTTCCTACGTGATTGGAACCGGGCAGGCAAGATCTCCAACCCCTTCCCGGGCTTACCTATAGTCTTGAATGACTGTGTATAAGGCTACGGCAGACCTGCGAGTTTTTCTTCTATATACTCGCCAACAAGGCGCTACCGAGCCTTTTGATCCGTCACAAAATGGTAGTCTAAGCATGTCGGTGACGTGATCACTCTGCGATTTCACTCCTCACCTGACGGCGGGAGGAAAATTTCGATTCGAAATAAAAGTTGGGAATTGATCCAGGTAACATGTTTCGAGTATCCCCAATCTATCACAGCGAGTATTTTCTCCATCTCCTGCCATCTCTCAGCCTATGCGTAAATATTATCGTCTCCTCATAAGTCTATCCCAAGTTCTAATTTTATTGGATGATCACTCAGCATTCGATCGGAGAGATCAATTTTTTCAATTACAATTGAGCTTCGACAGGAATATAATTTTTTTGGCTTGAGTACAAGGAATCAAAATTGTTCCAGGGTCTACCCACGAGGACAGCCGACACGCTGAGAGGCCACTTCACCAAAAAGATAATACCGGTTCTTCATACTGCAGAGTTCAGATATCTAACGGAGAAGGAGAAGAAAATGCTGAAATAGAAGTAGACTCCAAGGATGCAATTTCCCTTGCTTAGATTTTATTTTTCTAAAACTGTTATATTTTTCTCAAAATTCAACTGTACGTCAGCTTGACGTGACTTACCTTGCCATGATCTCAGAATTCTTCAAATTCTATCAATATTATGTGAAAAATTTTATATTTATATCGAACCATCAAAATATTTTGGTTCTGACTCATTAAATTATCACAATCTTGATTGTATGAATATTCTACAGCGAATACACGCTAACATATAATTTGAAAAAGGGATGAAATTAGAAAATGAAAACATTCAATGAATTCAAAAATAAGGTTAGCAAAATACTCTCACTTTTTGAGAGAAAATTCATTATCATATAATGATATCATATTATGTGTGGTTTTCGACTCTCATTGGGGAAAGGCATTTGGGTGGGTCAAGAAATGATCACAAGCATAAATGCGAATTGCATTTAATCACTGTTTATTTAGAAATTCATCACTCAAATTAGCATATTTTTTATTCGCTTTTATTGAACTCGACCGCGGCCGGACGGAATCTTGTCACCAAAATCTATGTGTGAGCGCGTCAATGATTACGGTTCGCGTGCATTTGTGTTAGTTTCGGGCTCTGCGCATTTCAACATTGTGTCAACGCAAAATGGGTTACTGCGCAGCGTCGGACCTCTCTCTCTTTCTCATTGCATCGCGCGCGATCAGCAAGAGCCTCGCTTTAGAATATCACAACAGTCGACGCAACTCGTCAAACTCGTCGATTCTTCGCAAACCCTAAAAATTTTACTCTTTCTAGTTTTGATTAATCAAAACATAATGATCTGTGTCTAATGAATGATTGAACAAATCGAAATGTTGAAAACTGCCTGTGGGATCCATAACCTCCTCGGAATGCTGCCACTGCCAAGCGATGCTGTCCTGTCAAGCCTAAACTGCTGCTGGCTGTGTTGCTGCTTTTAGTGCTGTTATTGTGATGATTTGATGTTTCTCAGTTTTCAGCAGTTTTCAGAGTACGGTTGATCTTGCCTAACTATTGGATTCTTACAAGTTTTCTGCATGCGGCCTCGCTATATACCATGGCCTTATGAAAAGTTTCTCTCCACCACGTGTGACCAATAAGTTTGTGATGAGTGTTAGCAGATAAAAAATAATAGGTGCCTATGAGAGTTCAATGGTTTTATATTTTTGCAAGCTCAGAGAGGAAGTTGAGGCCTCAGTGTGCAATCAAGTTTCGTGGTGAATGTACAGTAAGCGCACTGAGCTAAAGTCCTGGTCTTCAAATCATGAAGCACAATCAAGGTGATGAGTGATATTTCATGAGACACTGTGTGCTTCTTCATTTGTCAATGAAATAAGACTTTCTCCTCACTGTTACTATTGTCTGCTTCAAGAAACTTCAGATGAATGACGGAATGGACTACATCCAAAAGTAAAATAGTCACAGTGGCTCTACGCGTTATGAATTTGTTTATTTGAACCATTGAGGGTGCTTCCTGTCATTTTTTGATGCATCACAGAGATTCAACAGGCTCTTTTGGTTGAATTTTCATGGGCCCAGCCGTTAAAGTGTAGCATACCATGTTATATTGGACTCAAGACTCATTCCATTCCTAATAAATTTCACTGTACTGATTTAGGAATATGATCATCCATGTTCGAGCTTTGGCATGTGATGTATCATATGATCTTAACGAATGGAGATGTCTTGATGACAAATTAATATATCATTGGATGTCTTTATATTCTAGTAATAAGGGTAACACAGCCTCTTAATGTGATTTGATTGTAGCTTGTGAATCAATTCAGAATTATCGGTATGCTCAACATGAGATGAGAATTTATTTCTGATCAGCCATAGCTGACTGATTTATTCCACTTTTCATCAACTTGCACTCTGAAGCGCTTGAGCAAAGATGAATACACAAGGAATCTCAAGAATAATATCTCAACATTCTGGCTGATATTAATATCCTTCATTCGTGTTCTATATTCCAAGCGATTAGGATAAAACTAAAATTGAGAAAATAAAATAATTAAAAAAAACATTTTAAAAATTCGCTTTTATGTGAACTGTTAAGCATAATAGCATGTCAAAATCTGAAGAAAATGAAAACTGTTATCTACGTTTCTGTCATAAACAAAGAGTAAGTCAGTTGACGTCCAGCTTCATGAATTCAATGATTTCGAGATATCAAAATGGTAAAAGCGTGGGTTGTAAACTTGACACATCAAGAGTATTTTTCACCAATCAACCCACGCTTTTACCATTTTGATATCTCGAAATCATGGAATTCGTGAAGCTGGACGTCAACTGACTTACTCTTTGTTTATGACAGAAACGTAGATAACAGTTTTCATTTTCTTCAGATTTTGACATGCTATTATGCTTAACAGTTCACATAAAAGCGAATTTTTAAAATGTTTTTTTTAATTATTTTTTAGGCATGTGGTCGAGCATTTATTTTGACCGTGGATGAATTTACTGGATGGTATATGAAAAGAAAAACACTGATTTTACAATACTCAAACTATTATATTACGAAAAACCATTACTAGAATTTTTATTGATAAATCAACACTTGTAACCGAACGAAGAAAAATAACGATCATTAACTCAAAGAAATTAAGCCTCATCTGAAAAACGAGTGTCCTTTCAAAAGAATATAAGACGCCGGAAATCGTCAAATAATTATTAGCAATAACAGCTTCAAAAAGTCGCACGGTCGACCTTCAAATCGAAAGGGTTGACGCGACGCGGTAGATAATTCATCCACCTGCAAGAAACTTGTATATACATATATGTCACAGAACTCCCCCACTGGCGCAGCGATTCCGATTCCAAGAAAACTACTAACGGGGCATGTATTAGAGAGAGATAGGCCCGTGCGCCGCGC
Organism: Eretmocerus hayati; assembly: GCA_029851415.1. Lineage (NCBI taxonomy): Eukaryota > Metazoa > Arthropoda > Insecta > Hymenoptera > Aphelinidae > Eretmocerus > Eretmocerus hayati. The sequence goes on along the minus strand of CM056743.1, from coordinate 53,118 downwards.
ACAGAGAATTTACTTGCGCGGGGGGGGGGGGTGCATTCGCACTTGATCCCCTGAGAAAATAAATCTTGGGATAATCCTCAAGTGATGCGGTAGCAGGGCTCTACGTACGTGACATTACGATGAAATCGCCATCAGTACACGAGTCGAGCGACTCCTCCGAAAGTCTATTCGGGGATATTTTCACCGCTAACACAATAGGATGAGAAGATCAATCACAGGCATTTCTAATCACATTACCACTAGGGCCATGACTCGAAACAATTGCCTTTCTCGTCGATCAAAGATCTCGGAGAAACGTGATAGTTTGATCAAGATAGGAAAAAAAAGGATGAGGTATTGGGCACCCGAATGCTACGATTTACCGGCGCACGTAGCTCCAGGCATCGGCGTGCTTTCTTTCGTTGCGGTCTCCTCTGATCACTAAAAGTGACAGGGATAGGGTAACCCAGGAAAGGAAATGAATTTTATCATATAACACTTGACAAGTTGGCACTCTACCTACGTCGACTTCTTGACGATGCTCTTGCTACGTAGGGCACCATCAGGGCTGTAGCTCAGGAACGCCTGTTGCGAAGAGCATGGTGAGTCGAGCCGGCAAACTCCAAGAATGGGTGAGTCCATCTTCTTCGACTCGAGAGTCGGACCCTGGAGAGATTCCAGGTGTTGATCCTTGGATGAAATCGACAAGAATGCCGCTCCGCTGCAGCTTTCCCAAGCACATAAGCTCGGTTTCCGCGAATTAAGCTTCTCTCCCCCCACTCCTGGTAAGCTCGACCAATCAGCCAAGGGGTCAAAGAAGAGCTTCGAATTTTCAAATTTCCAACTGTCGAGTGGTGGGGTAAAATTACTAAAAATAGTGATTTCCCCTCATATCGTAGTTGGAATACGGGATAAAAAATGTACATATTTACAAATTATTATAATTAATTACACTAATTATTAAAATAAAATATGATACAAGTACTGTAGCATGTAATTTTCAAAGCGGCGCGCATCTGCGCACGCTGATATAGCAGCCAAGTATGCTATACCGGCACTCAAAATGGCCGCCGCCAGCCCCTTGCAGCAGGTTGTTTACACGGCTTCCTGGTGCTTGCGCTACCTCGTGGAGTGGTGTTCGAGTGTTCCGGGTGTGTGATTGTGTGCTGTGGACCATTAGGAACCTGCAGCATCGTCGCCGAGGCGTGACACGGAACGGGGCGTGAGCTGTGAGCAAGACAACCAGCGTCTGCTTGAGCCAGCAAAACCGAGGTGTTTACATCGTGAGTAATTTTTTAATTGATAATTTCAATCATCAATTATTGGTCGTAGCACCTGCGCTAGGCCTTCTTCTTCAACCTAAGTACCCTGGGAAAACTGGGAAAGTCATACTCACAATGTATTCTGTGTTGCAACAGGACACTGTTTTACCATGCATTAGCATGGGCTGCATGTAAACAAAGATTAATTTTTTGATCAGTCCCATTAATTTGGGACTGGGTGTGTAACTTTTTGTACTCAAATGACTATAAAAAATCCAATCTTTTTAATGAACTAACCCACATGTAGCTAGCTTAATTATATCTAATATTTTTCTTGTTGCAGGTACTGCGGTAACTAAGAAACGGAGGCTGGGCTATACCACGAACTTACAAGGGGGGACCACGGGGGCCGGGTCACCAATCTCCCCCAAGATTTTTTTACAGTTTTGTACTATCGAGTATATGAAGAATCCAGAGTAACTCCGTCAAATGGGTCTCCTGTCCAGAGATACAGCCACTGGGATTAACATTGCTTATATAGGCCCATGTTAAAAAGTGATATATATAGATATACTGGTAGTGCTAACGTTTTTGCTTGTAGCTCTCGACAGGGGGCCCATTTGACGGAGTTACTCTAGATTTCTCATATTCTAGATGGCACCAAACTGTGAAAACATTTTGGGGATGATTGGCGACCCGGACCCCGTGGTCCCCCCTTGTTAGTCTTGTGGTGTTTAGAGGTGTGGTAATGAACTCCACTATTGCTTTCTCTAAAGAGAAAGCTTTGTTTTCACCCCAACGAGAATTTGATCAAATTTTTCATTAAAACCAACATATTATTCAACAAAATTCCTTTTATCTAAAAAAGCCAAAGACCATTCTCTTCCTCTCGCCAAAATCTATCAAATGTAGGTAACACTTTTCCTCCTAATGCCCTTCCAAACCCGTCAGAGACTCATCTGTGCACCCCTTTTTCCGTGTATGTGTGTGTGTGTGTGTGTGTGTGTTGTTTTCTATCGGACACGCTTTCTCTTTTTCTGTTCAGCATATCAATTTTTGGCTTCCTACAAGTTGTGGAGAATCCAATTTCTGAGAGCCCAGTGATTTGGCAGCTTTCGGCTCTCAGTCAAATTTGATCCATGGGCTTTTTCAAGCAAAAGTGCTCGAATTCCGACTTTTAATACATAAATATCTTTTTCTCACACGGTCTCACCACGAATTGAGTCACCTAAACTATGGTTTTTTCTGCAAGATCTATCGATTGGTTAATACCGAAATTTTATAAAATCTTCACAGATCTCAAATTTTCGAAAAAATCAAAATTTTCACCAAAAATTTCATTTTGACCCTTTTTAAACCCACTAAATCGAAATTCCGTCTCAACCAAACGATGGATATTGTTTAAAAAACCTCAGACTAGAAGGCCCAAATCTCTCTAAAAAGCTTCCTCTAAAGAATAACTGAAAAAATAATGGGAAATTTTTCTTAATATTCATTTTTTCCTCGTACCTTCTTTTATGACTCATTTATCTCGATTTCAATGACCTAAACTATGGATATTAGGGGGTTTTTCGGGCAATCCGCTCACCAAGACACCAGCAGCTTCACACGACATCGGAGTATCCCCTTGCAAAATTTGAGCGACGGATTCAACCACAATGACGAGAAAAAAATATCCCAAGTTGGACACCACCACATACGGCGATCCGAGCAATGAAGCTTGTTTCACCTACGTGGGGTGGATTACTCAAGATAGGCACTTGGCAATTTTTTTACATGCAGAGCGCACCACAATGAACATAACCGACCATTTGCCCCAGACTTTGATTGGGGAAATTTTTCCGCTAAAAATATCCTAAGTTGGACACAACCACATACGGCGATCCGAGCAATGAAGCTTGTTCCACCTACGTGGGGTGAAATACTCAAGATAGACACTTGGCAATTTTTTTACATGCAGAGCACACCACAATGAACTTAACCGACCATTTGCCCCAGACTTTGATTGGGGAAATTTTTCCGCTAAAAATATCCTAAGTTGGACACCACCACATACGGCTATCTGGACTTCAAAATCTTGCTTCATCCCCATGGGCTTCATCCCCATGGGATATTAGGGGGTTTTTCGGGCAATCCGCTCACCAAGACACCAGCAGCTTCACACGACATCGGAGTATCCCCTTGCAAAATTTGAGCGACGGATTCAACCACAATGACGAGAAAAAAATATCCCAAGTTGGACACCACCACATACGGCGATCCGAGCAATGAAGCAAGCTTCTTCCACCTACGTGGGGTAAAATACTCAAGATAGACACTTGGCAATTTTTTTACATGCAGAGCACACCTCAATGAACTTAACCGACCATTTGCCCCAGACTTTGATTGGGGAAATTTTTCCGCTAAAAATATCCTAAGTTGGACACCACCACATACGGCGATCCGAGCAATGAAGCTTGTTTCACCTACGTGGGGTAAAATACTCAAGTTAGACACTTGGCAATTTTTTTACATGCAGAGCACACCTCAATGAACTTAACCGACCATTTGCCCCAGACTTTGATTGGGGAAATTTTTCCGCTAAAAATATCCTAAGTTGGACACCACCACATACGGCGATCCGAGCAATGAAGCTTGTTTCACCTACGTGGGGTAAAATACTCAAGTTAGACACTTGGCAATTTTTTTACATGCAGAGCACACCTCAATGAACTTAACCGACCATTTGCCCCAGACTTTGATTGGGGAAATTTTTCCGCTAAAAATATCCTAAGTTGGACACCACCACATACGGCGATCCGAGCAATGAAGCTTGTTTCACCTACGTGGGGTAAAATACTCAAGATAGACCTATGGCAATTTTTTTACATGCAGAACACACCTCAATGAACTTAACCGACCATTTGCCCCAGACTTTGATTGGGGAAATTTTTCCGCTAAAAATATCCTAAGTTGGACACCACCACATACGGCTATCTGAACTTCAAAATCTTGCTTCATCCCCATGGGATATTAGGGGGTTTTTCGGGCAATCCGCTCACCAAGACACCAGCAGCTTCACACGACATCGGAGTATCCCCTTGCAAAATTTGAGCGACGGATTCAACCACAATGACGAGAAAAAAATATCCCAAGTTGGACACCACCACATACGGCGATCCGAGCAATGAAGCAAGCTTCTTCCACCTACGTGGGGTAAAATACTCAAGATAGACACTTGGCAATTTTTTTACATGCAGAGCATACCTCAATGAACTTAACCGACCATTTGCCCCAGACTTTGATTGGGCAAATTTTTCCGCTAAAAATATCCTAAGTTGGACACCACCACATACGGCGATCCGAGCAATGAAGCAAGCTTCTTCCACCCACGTGGGGTAAAATACTCAAGATAGACACTTGGCAATTTTTTTACATGCAGAGCACACCTCAATGAACTTAACCGACCATTTGCCCCAGACTTTGATTGGGGAAATTTTTCCGCTAAAAATATCCTAAGTTGGACACCACCACATACGGCGATCCGAGCAATGAAGCTTGTTTCACCTACGTGGGGTAAAATACTCAAGTTAGACACTTGGCAATTTTTTTACATGCAGAGCACACCTCAATAAACTTAACCGCCCATTTGCCCCAGACTTTGATTGGGGAAATTTTTTCCGCTAAAAATATCCTAAGTTGGACACCACCACATACGGCGATCCGAGCAATGAAGCTTGTTTCACCTACGTGGGGTGGATTACTCAAGATAGGCACTTGGCAATTTTTTTACATGCAGAGCGCACCACAATGAACATAACCGACCATTTGCCCCAGACTTTGATTGGGGAAATTTTTCCGCTAAAAATATCCTAAGTTGGACACAACCACATACGGCGATCCGAGCAATGAAGCTTGTTCCACCTACGTGGGGTGAAATACTCAAGATAGACACTTGGCAATTTTTTTACATGCAGAGCACACCACAATGAACTTAACCGACCATTTGCCCCAGACTTTGATTGGGGAAATTTTTCCGCTAAAAATATCCTAAGTTGGACACCACCACATACGGCTATCTGGACTTCAAAATCTTGCTTCATCCCCATGGGCTTCATCCCCATGGGATATTAGCGGGTTTTTCGGGCAATCCGCTCACCAAGACACCAGCAGCTTCACACGACATCGGAGTATCCCCTTGCAAAATTTGAGCGACGGATTCAACCACAATGACGAGAAAAAAATATCCCAAGTTGGACACCACCACATACGGCGATCCGAGCAATGAAGCAAGCTTCTTCCGCCTACGTGGGGTAAAATACTCAAGATAGACACTTGGCAATTCTTTTACATGCAGAGCACACCTCAATGAACTTAACCGACCATTTGCCCCAGACTTTGATTAGGCAAATTTTTCCGCTAAAAATATCCTAAGTTGGACACCACCACATACGGCGATCCGAGCAATGAAGCAAGCTTCTTCCACCTACGTGGGGTAAAATACTCAAGATAGACACTTGGCAATTTTTTCACATGCAGAGCACACCTCAATGAACTTAACCGACCATTTGCCCCAGACTTTGATTAGGCAAAGTTTTCCGCTAAAAATATCCTAAGTTGGACACCACCACATACGGCGATCCGAGCAATGAAGCTTGTTTCACCTACGTGGGGTAAAATACTCAAGTTAGACACTTGGCAATTTTTTTACATGCAGAGCACACCTCAATGAACTCAACCGACCATTTGCCCCAGACTTTGATTGGGGAAATTTTTCCGCTAAAAATATCCTAAGTTGGACACCACCACATACGGCTATCTGAACTTCAAAATCTTGCTTCATCCCCATGGGATATTAGGGGGTTTTTCGGGCAATCCGCTCACCAAGACACCAGCAGCTTCACACGACATCGGAGTATCCCCTTGCAAAATTTGAGCGACGGATTCAACCACAATGACGAGAAAAAATATCCCAAGTTGGACACCACCACATACGGCGATCCGAGCAATGAAGCAAGCTTCTTCCACCTACGTGGGGTAAAATACTCAAGATAGACACTTGGCAATTTTTTTACATGCAGAGCATACCTCAATGAACTTAACCGACCATTTGCCCCAGACTTTGATTGGGCAAATTTTTCCGCTAAAAATATCCTAAGTTGGACACCACCACATACGGCGATCCGAGCAATGAAGCAAGCTTCTTCCACCCACGTGGGGTAAAATACTCAAGATAGACACTTGGCAATTTTTTTACATGCAGAGCACACCTCAATGAACTTAACCGACCATTTGCCCCAGACTTTGATTGGGGAGGAAATTTTTCCGCTAAAAAATATCCTAAGTTGGACACCACCACATACGGCGATCCGAGCAATGAAGCTTGTTTCACCTACGTGGGGTAAAATACTCAAGTTAGGACACTTGGCAATTTTTTTACATGCAGAGCACACCTCAATAAACTTAACCGCCCATTTGCCCCAGACTTTGATTGGGGAAATTTTTCCGCTAAAAATATCCTAAGTTGGACACCACCACATACGGCGATCCGAGCAATGAAGCTTGTTTCACCTACGTGGGGTGGATTACTCAAGATAGGCCTTGGCAATTTTTTTACATGCAGAGCGCACCACAATGAACATAACCGACCATTTGCCCCAGACTTTGATTGGGGAAATTTTTCCGCTAAAAATATCCTAAGTTGGACACAACCACATACGGCGATCCGAGCAATGAAGCTTGTTCCACCTACGTGGGGTGAAATACTCAAGATAGACACTTGGCAATTTTTTTACATGCAGAGCACACCACAATGAACTTAACCGACCATTTGCCCCAGACTTTGATTGGGAAATTTTTCCGCTAAAAATATCCTAAGTTGGACACCACCCACATACGGCTATCTGGACTTCAAAATCTTGCTTCATCCCCATGGGCTTCATCCCCATGGGATATTAGCGGGTTTTTTCGGGCAATCCGCTCACCAAGACACCAGCAGCTTCACACGACATCGGAGTATCCCCTTGCAAAATTTGAGCGACCGGATTCAACCACAATGACGAGAAAAAAATATCCCAAGTTGGACACCACCACATACGGCGATCCGAGCAATGAAGCAAGCTTCTTCCGCCTACGTGGGGTAAAATACTCAAGATAGACACTTGGCAATTCTTTTACATGCAGAGCACACCTCAATGAACTTAACCGACCATTTGCCCCAGACTTTGATTAGGCAAATTTTTCCGCTAAAAATATCCTAAGTTGGACACCACCACATACGGCGATCCGAGCAATGAAGCAAGCTTCTTCCACCTACGTGGGGTAAAATACTCAAGATAGACACTTGGCAATTTTTTCACATGCAGAGCACACCTCAATGAACTTAACCGACCATTTGCCCCAGACTTTGATTAGGCAAAGTTTTCCGCTAAAAATATCCTAAGTTGGACACCACCACATACGGCGATCCGAGCAATGAAGCTTGTTTCACCTACGTGGGGTAAAATACTCAAGATAGACACTTGGCAATTTTTTTACATGCAGAGCACACCTCAATGAACTTAACCGACCATTTGCCCCAGACTTTGATTGGGGAAATTTTTCCGCTAAAAATATCCTAAGTTGGACACCACCACATACGGCGATCCGAGCAATGAAGCTTGTTTCACCTACGTGGGGTAAAATACTCAAGATAGACACTTGGCAATTTTTTCACATGCAGAGCACACCTCAATGAACTTAACCGACCATTTGCCCCAGACTTTGATTAGGCAAAGTTTTCCGCTAAAAATATCCTAAGTTGGACACCACCACATACGGCGATCCGAGCAATGAAGCTTGTTTCACCTACGTGGGGTAAAATACTCAAGATAGACACTTGGCAATTTTTTTACATGCAGAGCACACCTCAATGAACTTAACCGACCATTTGCCCCAGACTTTGATTGGGGAAATTTTTCCGCTAAAAATATCCTAAGTTGGACACCACCACATACGGCGATCCGAGCAATGAAGCTTGTTTCACCTACGTGGGGTAAAATACTCAAGTTAGACACTTGGCAATTTTTTTACATGCAGAGCACACCTCAATGAACTTAACCGACCATTTGCCCCAGACTTTGATTGGGGAAATTTTTCCGCTAAAAATATCCTAAGTTGGACACCACCACATACGGCTATCTGAACTTCAAAATCTTGCTTCATCCCCATGGGATATTAGGGGGTTTTTCGGGCAATCCGCTCACCAAGACACCAGCAGCTTCACACGACATCGGAGTATCCCCTTGCAAAATTTGAGCGACGGATTCAACCACAATGACGAGAAAAAAATATCCCAAGTTGGACACCACCACATACGGCGATCCGAGCAATGAAGCAAGCTTCTTCCACCTACGTGGGGTAAAATACTCAAGATAGACACTTGGCAATTTTTTTACATGCAGAGCATACCTCAATGAACTTAACCGACCATTTGCCCCAGACTTTGATTGGGCAAATTTTTCCGCTAAAAATATCCTAAGTTGGACACCACCACATACGGCGATCCGAGCAATGAAGCAAGCTTCTTCCACCTACGTGGGGTAAAATACTCAAGATAGACACTTGGCAATTTTTTTACATGCAGAGCACACCTCAATGAACTTAACCGACCATTTGCCCCAGACTTTGATTGGGGAAATTTTTCCGCTAAAAATATCCTAAGTTGGACACCACCACATACGGCGATCCGAGCAATGAAGCTTGTTTCACCTACGTGGGGTAAAATACTCAAGTTAGACACTTGGCAATTTTTTTACATGCAGAGCACACCTCAATGAACTTAACCGACCATTTGCCCCAGACTTTGATTGGGGAAATTTTTCCGCTAAAAATATCCTAAGTTGGACACCACCACATACGGCGATCCGAGCAATGAAGCTTGTTTCACCTACGTGGGGTAAAATACTCAAGATAGACCTATGGCAATTTTTTTACATGCAGAGCACACCTCAATGACCTTAACCGACCATTTGCCCCAGACTTTGATTGGGGACATTTTTCCGCTAAAAATATCCTAAGTTGGACACCACCACATACGGCTATCTGAACTTCAAAATCTTGCTTCATCCCCATGGGATATTAGGGGGTTTTTCGGGCAATCCGCTCACCAAGACACCAGCAGCTTCACACGACATCGGAGTATCCTCTTGCAAAATTTGAGCGACGGATTCAACCACAATGATAGAGAAAAAAATATCCCAAGTTGGACACCACCACATACGGCGATCCGAGCAATGAAGCAAGCTTCTTCCACCTACGTGGGGTAAAATACTCAAGATAGACACTTGGCAATTTTTTTACATGCAGAGCACACCTCAATGAACTTAACCGACCATTTGCCCCAGACTTTGATTAGGCAAATTTTTCCGCTAAAAATATCCTAAGTTGGACACCACCACATACGGCGATCCGAGCAATGAAGCAAGCTTCTTCCACGTACGTGGGGTAAAATACTCAAGATAGACACTTGGCAATTTTTTTACATGCAGAGCACACCTCAATGAACTTAACCGACCATTTGCCCCAGACTTTGATTAGGCAAATTTTTCCGCTGAAAATATCCTAAGTTGGACACCACCACATACGGCGATCCGAGCAATGAAGCAAGCTTCTTCCACCTACGTGGGGTAAAATACTCAAGATAGACACTTGGCAATTCTTTTACATGCAGAGCACACCTCAATGAACTTAACCGACCATTTGCCCCAGACTTTGATTGGGGACATTTTTCCGCTAAAAATATCCTAAGTTGGACACCACCATATACGGCTATCTGAACTTCAAAATCTTGCTTCATCCCCATGGGATATTAGGGGGTTTTTCGGGCAATCCGCTCACCAAGACACCAGCAGCTTCACACGACATCGGAGTATCCTCTTGCAAAATTTGGGCGACGGATTCAACCACAATGATAGAGAAAAAAATATCCCAAGTTGGACACCACCACATACGGCGATCCGAGCAATGAAGCAAGCTTCTTCCACCTACGTGGGGTAAAATACTCAAGATAGACACTTGGCAATTTTTTTAGAGCACAACTCAATGAACTTAACCGACCATTTGCCCCAGACTTTGATTAGGCAAATTTTTCCGCTAAAAATATCCTAAGTTGGACACCACCACATACGGCGATCCGAGCAATGAAGCAAGCTTCTTCCACCTACGTGGGGTAAAATACTCAAGATAGACACTTGGCAATTTTTTTACATGCAGAGCACACCTCAATAAACTTAACCGACCATTTGCCCCAGACTTTGATTAGGCAAATTTTTCCGCTAAAAATATCCTAAGTTGGACACCACCACATACGGCGATCCGAGCAATGAAGCAAGCTTCTTCCACCTACGTGGGGTAAAATACTCAAGATAGACACTTGCCAATTTTTTTACATGCAGAGCACACCTCAATGAACTTAACCGACCATTTGCCCCAGACTTTGATTGAGGAAATTTTTCCGCTAAGAATATCCTAAGTTGGACACCACCACATACGGCGATCCGAGCAATGAAGCTTGTTTCACCTACGTGGGGTAAAATACCCAAGTTAGACACTTGGCAATTTTTTTACATGCAGAGCACACCTCAATGAACTTAACCGACCATTTGCCCCAGACTTTGATTCGGGAAATTTTTCCGCTAAAAATATCCTAAGTTGGACACCACCACATACGGCGATCCGAGCAATGAAGCTTGTTTCACCTACGTGGGGTAAAATACTCAAGTTAGACAATTGGCAATTTTTTTACATGCAGAGCACACCTCAATGAACTTAACCGACCATTTGCCCCAGACTTTGATTGGGGAAATTTTTCCGCTAAAAATATCCTAAGTTGGACACCACCACATACGGCTATCTGAACTTCAAAATCTTGCTTCATCCCCATGGGATATTAGGGGGTTTTTCGGGCAATCCGCTCACCAAGACACCAGCAGCTTCACACGACATCGGAGTATCCCCTTGCAAAATTTGAGCGACGGATTCAACCACAATGACGAGAAAAAAATATCCCAAGTTGGACACCACCACATACGGCGATCCGAGCAATGAAGCAAGCTTCTTCCACCTACGTGGGGTAAAATACTCAAGATAGACACTTGGCAATTTTTTCACATGCAGAGCATACCTCAATGAACTTAACCGACCATTTGCCCCAGACTTTGATTCGGCAAATTTTTCCGCTAAAAATATCCTAAGTTGGACACCACCACATACGGCGATCCGAGCAATGAAGCAAGCTTCTTCCACCTACGTGGGGTAAAATACTCAAGATAGACACTTGGCAATTTTTTTACATGCAGAGCACACCTCAATGAACTTAACCGACCATTTGCCCCAGACTTTGATTGGGGAAATTTTTCCGCTAAAAATATCCTAAATTGGACACCACCACATACGGCGATCCGAGCAATGAAGCTTGTTTCACCTACGTGGGGTAAAATACTCAAGTTAGACACTTGGCAATTTTTTTACATGCAGAGCACACCTCAATAAACTTAACCGACCATTTGCCCCAGACTTTGATTGGGGAAATTTTTCCGCTAAAAATATCCTAAGTTGGACACCACCACATACGGCGATCCGAGCAATGAAGCTTGTTTCACCTACGTGGGGTAAAATACTCAAGTTAGACACTTGGCAATTTTTTTACATGCAGAGCACACCTCAATGAACTTAACCGACCATTTGCCCCAGACTTTGATTGGGGAAATTTTTCCGCTAAAAATATCCTAAGTTGGACACCACCACATACGGCGATCCGAGCAATGAAGCTTGTTTCACCTACGTGGGGTAAAATACTCAAGATAGACCTATGGCAATTTTTTTACATGCAGAGCACACCTCAATGACCTTAACCGACCATTTGCCCCAGACTTTGATTGGGGACATTTTTCCGCTAAAAATATCCTAAGTTGGACACCACCACATACGGCTATCTGAACTTCAAAATCTTGCTTCATCCCCATGGGATATTAGGGGGTTTTTCGGGCAATCCGCTCACCAAGACACCAGCAGCTTCACACGACATCGGAGTATCCTCTTGCAAAATTTGAGCGACGGATTCAACCACAATGATAGAGAAAAAAATATCCCAAGTTGGACACCACCACATACGGCGATCCGAGCAATGAAGCAAGCTTCTTCCACCTACGTGGGGTAAAATACTCAAGATAGACACTTGGCAATTTTTTTACATGCAGAGCACACCTCAATGAACTTAACCGACCATTTGCCCCAGACTTTGATTAGGCAAATTTTTCCGCTGAAAATATCCTAAGTTGGACACCACCACATACGGCGATCCGAGCAATGAAGCAAGCTTCTTCCACCTACGTGGGGTAAAATACTCAAGATAGACACTTGGCAATTCTTTTACATGCAGAGCACACCTCAATGAACTTAACCGACCATTTGCCCCAGACTTTGATTGGGGACATTTTTCCGCTAAAAATATCCTAAGTTGGACACCACCACATACGGCTATCTGAACTTCAAAATCTTGCTTCATCCCCATGGGATATTAGGGGGTTTTTCGGGCAATCCGCTCACCAAGACACCAGCAGCTTCACACGACATCGGAGTATCCTCTTGCAAAATTTGGGCGACGGATTCAACCACAATGATAGAGAAAAAAATATCCCAAGTTGGACACCACCACATACGGCGATCCGAGCAATGAAGCAAGCTTCTTCCACCTACGTGGGGTAAAATACTCAAGATAGACACTTGGCAATTTTTTTACATGCAGAGCACACCTCAATGAACTTAACCGACCATTTGCCCCAGACTTTGATTAGGCAAATTTTTCCGCTAAAAATATCCTAAGTTGGACACCACCACATACGGCGATCCGAGCAATGAAGCAAGCTTCTTCCACCTACGTGGGGTAAAATACTCAAGATAGACACTTGGCAATTTTTTTACATGCAGAGCATACCTCAATGAACTTAACCGACCATTTGCCCCAGACTTTGATTGGGCAAATTTTTCCGCTAAAAATATCCTAAGTTGGACACCACCACATACGGCGATCCGAGCAATGAAGCAAGCTTCTTCCACCCACGTGGGGTAAAATACTCAAGATAGACACTTGGCAATTTTTTTACATGCAGAGCACACCTCAATGAACTTAACCGACCATTTGCCCCAGACTTTGATTGGGGAAATTTTTCCGCTAAAAATATCCTAAGTTGGACACCACCACATACGGCGATCCGAGCAATGAAGCTTGTTTCACCTACGTGGGGTAAAATACTCAAGTTAGACACTTGGCAATTTTTTTACATGCAGAGCACACCTCAATAAACTTAACCGCCCATTTGCCCCAGACTTTGATTGGGGAAATTTTTCCGCTAAAAATATCCTAAGTTGGACACCACCACATACGGCGATCCGAGCAATGAAGCTTGTTTCACCTACGTGGGGTGGATTACTCAAGATAGGCACTTGGCAATTTTTTTACATGCAGAGCGCACCACAATGAACATAACCGACCATTTGCCCCAGACTTTGATTGGGGAAATTTTTCCGCTAAAAATATCCTAAGTTGGACACAACCACATACGGCGATCCGAGCAATGAAGCTTGTTCCACCTACGTGGGGTGAAATACTCAAGATAGACACTTGGCAATTTTTTTACATGCAGAGCACACCACAATGAACTTAACCGACCATTTGCCCCAGACTTTGATTGGGGAAATTTTTCCGCTAAAAATATCCTAAGTTGGACACCACCACATACGGCTATCTGGACTTCAAAATCTTGCTTCATCCCCATGGGCTTCATCCCCATGGGATATTAGCGGGTTTTTCGGGCAATCCGCTCACCAAGACACCAGCAGCTTCACACGACATCGGAGTATCCCCTTGCAAAATTTGAGCGACGGATTCAACCACAATGACGAGAAAAAAATATCCCAAGTTGGACACCACCACATACGGCGATCCGAGCAATGAAGCAAGCTTCTTCCGCCTACGTGGGGTAAAATACTCAAGATAGACACTTGGCAATTCTTTTACATGCAGAGCACACCTCAATGAACTTAACCGACCATTTGCCCCAGACTTTGATTAGGCAAATTTTTCCGCTAAAAATATCCTAAGTTGGACACCACCACATACGGCGATCCGAGCAATGAAGCAAGCTTCTTCCACCTACGTGGGGTAAAATACTCAAGATAGACACTTGGCAATTTTTTCACATGCAGAGCACACCTCAATGAACTTAACCGACCATTTGCCCCAGACTTTGATTAGGCAAATTTTTCCGCTAAAAATATCCTAAGTTGGACACCACCACATACGGCGATCCGAGCAATGAAGCTTGTTTCACCTACGTGGGGTAAAATACTCAAGATAGACACTTGGCAATTTTTTTACATGCAGAGCACACCTCAATGAACTTAACCGACCATTTGCCCCAGACTTTGATTGGGGAAATTTTTCCGCTAAAAATATCCTAAGTTGGACACCACCACATACGGCGATCCGAGCAATGAAGCTTGTTTCACCTACGTGGGGTAAAATACTCAAGTTAGACACTTGGCAATTTTTTTACATGCAGAGCACACCTCAATGAACTTAACCGACCATTTGCCCCAGACTTTGATTGGGGAAATTTTTCCGCTAAAAATATCCTAAGTTGGACACCACCACATACGGCTATCTGAACTTCAAAATCTTGCTTCATCCCCATGGGATATTAGGGGGTTTTTCGGGCAATCCGCTCACCAAGACACCAGCAGCTTCACACGACATCGGAGTATCCCCTTGCAAAATTTGAGCGACGGATTCAACCACAATGACGAGAAAAAAATATCCCAAGTTGGACACCACCACATACGGCGATCCGAGCAATGAAGCAAGCTTCTTCCACCTACGTGGGGTAAAATACTCAAGATAGACACTTGGCAATTTTTTTACATGCAGAGCATACCTCAATGAACTTAACCGACCATTTGCCCCAGACTTTGATTGGGCAAATTTTTCCGCTAAAAATATCCTAAGTTGGACACCACCACATACGGCGATCCGAGCAATGAAGCAAGCTTCTTCCACCTACGTGGGGTAAAATACTCAAGTTAGACACTTGGCAATTTTTTTACATGCAGAGCACACCTCAATGAACTTCACCGACCATTTGCCCCAGACTTTGATTGGGGAAATTTTTCCGCTAAAAATATCCTAAGTTGGACACCACCACATACGGCGATCCGAGCAATGAAGCTTGTTTCACCTACGTGGGGTAAAATACTCAAGTTAGACACTTGGCAATTTTTTTACATGCAGAGCACACCTCAATGAACTTAACCGACCATTTGCCCCAGACTTTGATTGGGGAAATTTTTCCGCTAAAAATATCCTAAGTTGGACACCACCACATACGGCGATCCGAGCAATGAAGCTTGTTTCACCTACGTGGGGTAAAATACTCAAGATAGACCTATGGCAATTTTTTTACATGCAGAGCACACCTCAATGACCTTAACCGACCATTTGCCCCAGACTTTGATTGGGGACATTTTTCCGCTAAAAATATCCTAAGTTGGACACCACCACATACGGCGATCCGAGCAATGAAGCAAGCTTCTTCCACCTACGTGGGGTAAAATACTCAAGATAGACACTTGGCAATTTTTTTACATGCAGAGCACACCTCAATGAACTTAACCGACCATTTGCCCCAGACTTTGATTAGGCAAATTTTTCCGCTAAAAATATCCTAAGTTGGACACCACCACATACGGCGATCCGAGCAATGAAGCAAGCTTCTTCCACCTACGTGGGGTAAAATACTCAAGATAGACACTTGGCAATTCTTTTACATGCAGAGCACACCTCAATGAACTTAACCGACCATTTGCCCCAGACTTTGATTAGGCAAATTTTTCCGCTAAAAATATCCTAAGTTGGACACCACCACATACGGCGATCCGAGCAATGAAGCAAGCTTCTTCCACCTACGTGGGGTAAAATACTCAAGATAGACACTTGGCAATTTTTTCACATGCAGAGCACACCTCAATGAACTTAACCGACCATTTGCCCCAGACTTTGATTAGGCAAATTTTTCCGCTAAAAATATCCTAAGTTGGACACCACCACATACGGCGATCCGAGCAATGAAGCTTGTTTCACCTACGTGGGGTAAAATACTCAAGATAGACACTTGGCAATTTTTTTACATGCAGAGCACACCTCAATGAACTTAACCGACCATTTGCCCCAGACTTTGATTGGGGAAATTTTTCCGCTAAAAATATCCTAAGTTGGACACCACCACATACGGCGATCCGAGCAATGAAGCTTGTTTCACCTACGTGGGGTAAAATACTCAAGTTAGACACTTGGCAATTTTTTTACATGCAGAGCACACCTCAATGAACTTAACCGACCATTTGCCCCAGACTTTGATTGGGGAAATTTTTCCGCTAAAAATATCCTAAGTTGGACACCACCACATACGGCGATCCGAGCAATGAAGCTTGTTTCACCTACGTGGGGTAAAATACTCAAGATAGACCTATGGCAATTTTTTTACATGCAGAGCACACCTCAATGAACTCAACCGACCATTTGCCCCAGACTTTGATTGGGGAAATTTTTCCGCTAAAAATATCCTAAGTTGGACACCACCACATACGGCTATCTGAACTTCAAAATCTTGCTTCATCCCCATGGGATATTAGGGGGTTTTTCGGGCAATCCGCTCACCAAGACACCAGCAGCTTCACACGATATCGGAGTATCCCCTTGCAAAATTTGAGCGACGGATTCAACCACAATGACGAGAAAAAAATATCCCAAGTTGGACACCACCACATACGGCGATCCGAGCAATGAAGCAAGCTTCTTCCACCTACGTGGGGTAAAATACTCAAGATAGACACTTGGCAATTTTCTTACATGCAGAGCACACCTCAATGAACTTAACCGACCATTTGCCCCAGACTTTGATTCGGCAAATTTTTCCGCTAAAAACATCCTAAGTTGGACACCACCACATACGGCGATCCGAGCAATGAAGCAAGCTTCTTCCACCTACGTGGGGTAAAATACTCAAGATAGACACTTGGCAATTTTTTTACATGCAGAGCACACCTCAATGAACTTAACCGACCATTTGCCCCAGACTTTGATTGGGGAAATTTTTCCGCTAAAAATATCCTAAGTTGGACACCACCACATACGGCGATCCGAGCAATGAAGCTTGTTTCACCTACGTGGGGTAAAATACTCAAGTTAGACACTTGGCAATTTTTTTACATGCAGAGCACACCTCAATGAACTTAACCGACCATTTGCCCCAGACTTTGATTGGGGAAATTTTTCCGCTAAAAATATCCTAAGTTGGACACCACCACATACGGCGATCCGAGCAATGAAGCTTGTTTCACCTACGTGGGGTAAAATACTCAAGTTAGACACTTGGCAATTTTTTTACATGCAGAGCACACCTCAATGAACTTAACCGACCATTTGCCCCAGACTTTGATTGGGGAAATTTTTCCGCTAAAAATATCCTAAGTTGGACACCACCACATACGGCGATCCGAGCAATGAAGCTTGTTTCACCTACGTGGGGTAAAATACTCAAGATAGACCTATGGCAATTTTTTTACATGCAGAACACACCTCAATGAACTTAACCGACCATTTGCCCCAGACTTTGATTGGGGAAATTTTTCCGCTAAAAATATCCTAAGTTGGACACCACCACATACGGCTATCTGAACTTCAAAATCTTGCTTCATCCCCATGGGATATTAGGGGGTTTTTCGGGCAATCCGCTCACCAAGACACCAGCAGCTTCACACGACATCGGAGTATCCCCTTGCAAAATTTGAGCGACGGATTCAACCACAATGACGAGAAAAAAATATCCCAAGTTGGACACCACCACATACGGCGATCCGAGCAATGAAGCAAGCTTCTTCCACCTACGTGGGGTAAAATACTCAAGATAGACACTTGGCAATTTTTTTACATGCAGAGCATACCTCAATGAACTTAACCGACCATCTGCCCCAGACTTTGATTGGGCAAATTTTTCCGCTAAAAATATCCTAAGTTGGACACCACCACATACGGCGATCCGAGCAATGAAGCAAGCTTCTCCCACCTACGTGGGGTAAAATACTCAAGATAGACACTTGGCAATTTTTTTACATGCAGAGCACACCTCAATGAACTTAACCGACCATTTGCCCCAGACTTTGATTGGGGAAATTTTTCCGCTAAAAATATCCTAAGTTGGACACCACCACATACGGCGATCCGAGCAATGAAGCTTGTTTCACCTACGTGGGGTAAAATACTCAAGTTAGACTCTTGGCAATTTTTTTACATGCAGAGCACACCTCAATGAACTTAACCGACCATTTGCCCCAGACTTTGATTGGGGAAATTTTTCCGCTAAAAATATCCTAAGTTGGACACCACCACATACGGCGATCCGAGCAATGAAGCTTGTTTCACCTACGTGGGGTAAAATACTCAAGATAGACCTATGGCAATTTTTTTACATGCAGAGCACACCTCAATGACCTTAACCGACCATTTGCCCCAGACTTTGATTGGGGACATTTTTCCGCTAAAAATATCCTAAGTTGGACACCACCACATACGGCTATCTGAACTTCAAAATCTTGCTTCATCCCCATGGGATATTAGGGGGTTTTTCGGGCAATCCGCTCACCAAGACACCAGCAGCTTCACACGATATCGGAGTATCCCCTTGCAAAATTTGAGCGACGGATTCAACCACAATGACGAGAAAAAAATATCCCAAGTTGGACACCACCACATACGGCGATCCGAGCAATGAAGCAAGCTTCTTCCACCTACGTGGGGTAAAATACTCAAGATAGACACCTGGCAATTCTTTTACATGCAGAGCATACCTCAATGAACTTAACCGACCATTTGCCCCAGACTTTGATTGGGCAAATTTTTCCGCTAAAAATATCCTAAGTTGGACACCACCACATACGGCGATCCGAGCAATGAAGCAAGCTTCTTCCACCTACGTGGGGTAAAATACTCAAGATAGACACTTGGCAATTTTTTTACATGCAGAGCACACCTCAATGAACTTAACCGACCATTTGCCCCAGACTTTGATTGGGGAAATTTTTCCGCTAAAAATATCCTAAGTTGGACACCACCACATACGGCGATCCGAGCAATGAAGCTTGTTTCACCTACGTGGGGTAAAATACTCAAGTTAGACACTTGGCAATTTTTTTACATGCAGAGCACACCTCAATGAACTTAACCGACCATTTGCCCCAGACTTTGATTGGGGAAATTTTTCCGCTAAAAATATCCTAAGTTGGACACCACCACATACGGCGATCCGAGCAATGAAGCTTGTTTCACCTACGTGGGGTAAAATACTCAAGTTAGACACTTGGCAATTTTTTTACATGCAGAGCACACCTCAATGAACTTAACCGACCATTTGCCCCAGACTTTGATTGGGGAAATTTTTCCGCTAAAAATATCCTAAGTTGGACACCACCACATACGGCGATCCGAGCAATGAAGCTTGTTTCACCTACGTGGGGTAAAATACTCAAGATAGACCTATGGCAATTTTTTTACATGCAGAGCACACCTCAATGACCTTAACCGACCATTTGCCCCAGACTTTGATTGGGGACATTTTTCCGCTAAAAATATCCTAAGTTGGACACCACCACATACGGCTATCTGAACTTCAAAATCTTGCTTCATCCCCATGGGATATTAGGGGGTTTTTCGGGCAATCCGCTCACCAAGACACCAGCAGCTTCACACGACATCGGAGTATCCTCTTGCAAAATTTGAGCGACGGATTCAACCACAATGATAGAGAAAAAAATATCCCAAGTTGGACACCACCACATACGGCGATCCGAGCAATGAAGCAAGCTTCTTCCACCTACGTGGGGTAAAATACTCAAGATAGACACTTGGCAATTTTTTTACATGCAGAGCACACCTCAATGAACTTAACCGACCATTTGCCCCAGACTTTGATTAGGCAAATTTTTCCGCTAAAAATATCCTAAGTTGGACACCACCACATACGGCGATCCGAGCAATGAAGCAAGCTTCTTCCACCTACGTGGGGTAAAATACTCAAGATAGACACTTGGCAATTTTTTTACATGCAGAGCACACCTCAATAAACTTAACCGACCATTTGCCCCAGACTTTGATTGGGGAAATTTTTCCGCTAAAAATATCCTAAGTTGGACACCACCACATACGGCGATCCGAGCAATGAAGCTTGTTTCACCTACGTGGGGTAAAATACCCAAGTTAGACACTTGGCAATTTTTTTACATGCAGAGCACACCTCAATGAACTTAACCGACCATTTGCCCCAGACTTTGATTAGGCAAATTTTTCCGCTAAAAATATCCTAAGTTGGACACCACCACATACGGCGATCCGAGCAATGAAGCTTCTTCCACCTACGTGGGGTAAAATACTCAAGATAGACACTTGGCAATTTTTTTACATGCAGAGCACACCTCAATGAACTTAACCGACCATTTGCCCCAGACTTTGATTAGGCAAATTTTTCCGCTAAAAATATCCTAAGTTGGACACCACCACATACGGCGATCCGAGCAATGAAGCAAGCTTCTTCCACCTACGTGGGGTAAAATACTCAAGATAGACACTTGGCAATTTTTTTACATGCAGAGCACACCTCAATAAACTTAACCGACCATTTGCCCCAGACTTTGATTAGGCAAATTTTTCCGCTAAAAATATCCTAAGTTGGACACCACCACATACGGCGATCCGAGCAATGAAGCTTGTTTCACCTA
The DNA here is from genome assembly GCA_029851415.1 of Eretmocerus hayati. Lineage (NCBI taxonomy): Eukaryota > Metazoa > Arthropoda > Insecta > Hymenoptera > Aphelinidae > Eretmocerus > Eretmocerus hayati. The sequence continues at coordinate 32,035 of CM056743.1, read as the reverse complement.
CGTGGGGTAAAATACTCAAGATAGACACTTGGCAATTTTTTTACATGCAGAGCACACCTCAATGAACTTAACCGACCATTTGCCCCAGACTTTGATTGGGGAAATTTTTCCGCCAAAAATATCCTAAGTTGGACACCACCACATACGGCGATCCGAGCAATGAAGCTTCTTCCACCTACGTGGGGTAAAATACTCAAGATAGACACTTGGCAATTTTTTTACATGCAGAGCACACCTCAATGAACTTAACCGACCATTTGCCCCAGACTTTGATTAGGCAAATTTTTCCGCTAAAAATATCCTAAGTTGGACACCACCACATACGGCGATCCGAGCAATGAAGCAAGCTTCTTCCACCTACGTGGGGTAAAATACTCAAGATAGACACTTGGCAATTTTTTTACATGCAGAGCACACCTCAATAAACTCAACCGACCATTTGCCCCAGACTTTGATTAGGCAAATTTTTCCGCTAAAAATATCCTAAGTTGGACACCACCACATACGGCGATCCGAGCAATGAAGCTTGTTTCACCTACGTGGGGTAAAATACTCAAGATAGACACTTGGCAATTTTTTTACATGCAGAGCACACCTCAATGAACTTAACCGACCATTTGCCCCAGACTTTGATTGGGGAAATTTTTCCGCTAAAAATATCCTAAGTTGGACACCACCACATACGGCGATCCGAGCAATGAAGCTTGTTTCACCTACGTGGGGTAAAATACTCAAGTTAGACACTTGGCAATTTTTTTACATGCAGAGCACACCTCAATGAACTTAACCGACCATTTGCCCCAGACTTTGATTGGGGAAATTTTTCCGCTAAAAATATCCTAAGTTGGACACCACCACATACGGCTATCTGAACTTCAAAATCTTGCTTCATCCCCATGGGATATTAGGGGGTTTTTCGGGCAATGCGCTCACCAAGACACCAGCAGCTTCACACGACATCGGAGTATCCCCTTGCAAAATTTGAGCGACGGATTCAACCACAATGACGAGAAAAAAATATCCCAAGTTGGAAACCACCACATACGGCGATCCGAGCAATGAAGCAAGCTTCTTCCACCTACGTGGGGTAAAATACTCAAGATAGACACTTGGCAATTTTTTTACATGCAGAGCATACCTCAATGAACTTAACCGACCATTTGCCCCAGACTTTGATTGGGCAAATTTTTCCGCTAAAAATATCCTAAGTTGGACACCACCACATACGGCGATCCGAGCAATGAAGCAAGCTTCTTCCACCTACGTGGGGTAAAATACTCAAGATAGACACTTGGCAATTCTTTTACATGCAGAGCACACCTCAATGAACTTAACCGACCATTTGCCCCAGACTTTGATTGGGGAAATTTTTCCGCTAAAAATATCCTAAGTTGGACACCACCACATACGGCGATCCGAGCAATGAAGCTTGTTTCACCTACGTGGGGTAAAATACTCAAGATAGACCTATGGCAATTTTTTTACATGCAGAGCACACCTCAATGACCTTAACCGACCATTTGCCCCAGACTTTGATTGGGGACATTTTTCCGCTAAAAATATCCTAAGTTGGACACCACCACATACGGCTATCTGAACTTCAAAATCTTGCTTCATCCCCATGGGATATTAGGGGGTTTTTCGGGCAATCCGCTCACCAAGACACCAGCAGCTTCACACGACATCGGAGTATCCTCTTGCAAAATTTGAGCGACGGATTCAACCACAATGATAGAGAAAAAAATATCCCAAGTTGGACACCACCACATACGGCGATCCGAGCAATGAAGCAAGCTTCTTCCACCTACGTGGGGTAAAATACTCAAGATAGACACTTGGCAATTTTTTTACATGCAGAGCACACCTCAATGAACTTAACCGACCATTTGCCCCAGACTTTGATTAGGCAAATTTTTCCGCTAAAAATATCCTAAGTTGGACACCACCACATACGGCGATCCGAGCAATGAAGCAAGCTTCTTCCACCTACGTGGGGTAAAATACTCAAGATAGACACTTGGCAATTTTTTTACATGCAGAGCACACCTCAATGAACTTAACCGACCATTTGCCCCAGACTTTGATTAGGCAAATTTTTCCGCTAAAAATATCCTAAGTTGGACACCACCACATACGGCGATCCGAGCAATGAAGCAAGCTTCTTCCACCTACGTGGGGTAAAATACTCAAGATAGACACTTGGCAATTTTTTTACATGCAGAGCACACCTCAATGAACTTAACCGACCATTTGCCCCAGACTTTGATTGGGGAAATTTTTCCGCTAAAAATATCCTAAGTTGGACACCACCACATACGGCGATCCGAGCAATGAAGCTTGTTTCACCTACGTGGGGTAAAATACCCAAGTTAGACACTTGGCAATTTTTTTACATGCAGAGCACACCTCAATGAACTTAACCGACCATTTGCCCCAGACTTTGATTCGGGAAATTTTTCCGCTAAAAATATCCTAAGTTGGACACCACCACATACGGCTATCTGAACTTCAAAATCTTGCTTCATCCCCATGGGATATTAGGGGGTTTTTCGGGCAATCCGCTCACCAAGACACCAGCAGCTTCACACGACATCGGAGTATCCCCTTGCAAAATTTGAGCGACGGATTCAACCACAATGACGAGAAAAAAATATCCCAAGTTGGACACCACCACATACGGCGATCCGAGCAATGAAGCAAGCTTCTTCCACCTACGTGGGGTAAAATACTCAAGATAGACACTTGGCAATTTTTTTACATGCAGAGCATACCTCAATGAACTTAACCGACCATTTGCCCCAGACTTTGATTGGGCAAATTTTTCCGCTAAAAATATCCTAAGTTGGACACCACCACATACGGCGATCCGAGCAATGAAGCAAGCTTCTTCCACCTACGTGGGGTAAAATACTCAAGATAGACACTTGGCAATTTTTTTACATGCAGAGCACACCTCAATGAACTTAACCGACCATTTGCCCCAGACTTTGATTGGGGAAATTTTTCCGCTAAAAATATCCTAAGTTGGACACCACCACATACGGCGATCCGAGCAATGAAGCTTGTTTCACCTACGTGGGGTAAAATACCCAAGTTAGACACTTGGCAATTTTTTTACATGCAGAGCACACCTCAATGAACTTAACCGACCATTTGCCCCAGACTTTGATTCGGGAAATTTTTCCGCTAAAAATATCCTAAGTTGGACACCACCACATACGGCGATACGAGCAATGAAGCTTGTTTCACCTACGTGGGGGAAAATACTCAAGATAGACCTATGGCAATTTTTTTACATGCAGAGCACACCTCAATGAACTCAACCGACCATTTGCCCCAGACTTTGATTGGGGAAATTTTTCCGCTAAAAATATCCTAAGTTGGACACCACCACATACGGCTATCTGAACTTCAAAATCTTGCTTCATCCCCATGGGATATTAGGGGGTTTTTCGGGCAATCCGCTCACCAAGACACCAGCAGCTTCACACGACATCGGAGTATCCCCTTGCAAAATTTGAGCGACGGATTCAACCACAATGACGAGAAAAAAATATCCCAAGTTGGACACCACCACATACGGCGATCCGAGCAATGAAGCAAGCTTCTTCCACCTACGTGGGGTAAAATACTCAAGATAGACACTTGGCAATTTTTTTACATGCAGAGCACACCTCAATGAACTTAACCGACCATTTGCCCCAGACTTTGATTAGGCAAATTTTTCCGCTAAAAATATCCTAAGTTGGACACCACCACATACGGCGATCCGAGCAATGAAGCAAGCTTCTTCCACCTACGTGGGGTAAAATACTCAAGATAGACACTTGGCAATTTTTTTACATGCAGAGCACACCTCAATAAACTTAACCGACCATTTGCCCCAGACTTTGATTAGGCAAATTTTTCCGCTAAAAATATCCTAAGTTGGACACCACCACATACGGCGATCCGAGCAATGAAGCTTGTTTCACCTACGTGGGGTAAAATACTCAAGATAGACACTTGGCAATTTTTTTACATGCAGAGCACACCTCAATGAACTTAACCGACCATTTGCCCCAGACTTTGATTGGGGAAATTTTTCCGCTAAAAATATCCAAAGTTGGACACCACCACATACGGCGATCCGAGCAATGAAGCTTGTTTCACCTACGTGGGGTAAAATACTCAAGTTAGACACTTGGCAATTTTTTTACATGCAGAGCACACCTCAATGAACTTAACCGACCATTTGCCCCAGACTTTGATTGGGGAAATTTTTCCGCTAAAAATATCCTAAGTTGGACACCACCACATACGGCTATCTGAACTTCAAAATCTTGCTTCATCCCCATGGGATATTAGGGGGTTTTTCGGGCAATCCGCTCACCAAGACACCAGCAGCTTCACACGACATCGGAGTATCCCCTTGCAAAATTTGAGCGACGGATTCAACCACAATGACGAGAAAAAAATATCCCAAGTTGGACACCACCACATACGGCGATCCGAGCAATGAAGCAAGCTTCTTCCACCTACGTGGGGTAAAATACTCAAGATAGACACTTGGCAATTTTTTTACATGCAGAGCATACCTCAATGAACTTAACCGACCATTTGCCCCAGACTTTGATTGGGCAAATTTTTCCGCTAAAAATATCCTAAGTTGGACACCACCACATACGGCGATCCGAGCAATGAAGCAAGCTTCTTCCACCTACGTGGGGTAAAATACTCAAGATAGACACTTGGCAATTTTTTTACATGCAGAGCACACCTCAATGAACTTAACCGACCATTTGCCCCAGACTTTGATTGGGGAAATTTTTCCGCTAAAAATATCCTAAGTTGGACACCACCACATACGGCGATCCGAGCAATGAAGCTTGTTTCACCTACGTGGGGTAAAATACTCAAGTTAGACACTTGGCAATTTTTTTACATGCAGAGCACACCTCAATGAACTTAACCGACCATTTGCCCCAGACTTTGATTGGGGAAATTTTTCCGCTAAAAATATCCTAAGTTGGACACCACCACATACGGCGATCCGAGCAATGAAGCTTGTTTCACCTACGTGGGGTAAAATACTCAAGATAGACCTATGGCAATTTTTTTACATGCAGAGCACACCTCAATGACCTTAACCGACCATTTGCCCCAGACTTTGATTGGGGACATTTTTCCGCTAAAAATATCCTAAGTTGGACACCACCACATACGGCTATCTGAACTTCAAAATCTTGCTTCATCCCCATGGGATATTAGGGGGTTTTTCGGGCAATCCGCTCACCAAGACACCAGCAGCTTCACACGACATCGGAGTATCCCCTTGCAAAATTTGAGCGACGGATTCAACCACAATGATAGAGAAAAAAATATCCCAAGTTGGACACCACCACATACGGCGATCCGAGCAATGAAGCAAGCTTCTTCCACCTACGTGGGGTAAAATACTCAAGATAGACACTTGGCAATTTTTTTACATGCAGAGCACACCTCAATGAACTTAACCGACCATTTGCCCCAGACTTTGATTAGGCAAATTTTTCCGCTAAAAATATCGTAAGTTGGACACCACCACATACGGCGATCCGAGCAATGAAGCAAGCTTCTTCCACCTACGTGGGGTAAAATACTCAAGATAGACACTTGGCAATTTTTGTACATGCAGAGCACACCTCAATAAACTTAACCGACCATTTGCCCCAGACTTTGATGAGGCAAATTTTTCCGCTAAAAATATCCTAAGTTGGACACCACCACATACGGCGATCCGAGCAATGAAGCTTGTTTCACCTACGTGGGGTAAAATACTCAAGATAGACACTTGGCAATTTTTTTACATGCAGAGCACACCTCAATGAACTTAAACGACCATTTGCCCCAGACTTTGATTGGGGAAATTTTTCCGCTAAAAATATCCTAAGTTGGACACCACCACATACGGCGATCCGAGCAATGAAGCTTGTTTCACCTACGTGGGGTAAAATACTCAAGTTAGACACTTGGCAATTTTTTTACATGCAGAGCACACCTCAATGAACTTAACCGACCATTTGCCCCAGACTTTGATTGGGGAAATTTTTCCGCTAAAAATATCCTAAGTTGGACACCACCACATACGGCGATCCGAGCAATGAAGCTTGTTTCACCTACGTGGGGTAAAATACTCAAGATAGACACTTGGCAATTTTTTTACATGCAGAGCACACCTCAATGAACTTAACCGACCATTTGCCCCAGACTTTGATTGGGGAAATTTTTCCGCTAAAAATATCCTAAGTTGGACACCACCACATACGGCGATCCGAGCAATGAAGCTTGTTTCACCTACGTGGGGTAAAATACTCAAGTTAGACACTTGGCAATTTTTTTACATGCAGAGCACACCTCAATGAACTTAACCGACCATTTGCCCCAGACTTTGATTGGGGATATTAGGGGGTTTTTCGGGCAATCCGCTCACCAAGACACCAGCAGCTTCACACGACATCGGAGTATCCCCTTGCAAAATTTGAGCGACGGATTCAACCACAATGACGAGAAAAAAATATCCCAAGTTGGACACCACCACATACGGCGATCCGAGCAATGAAGCAAGCTTCTTCCACCTACGTGGGGTAAAATACTCAAGATAGACACTTGGCAATTTTTTTACATGCAGAGCACACCTCAATGAACTTAACCGACCATTTGCCCCAGACTTTGATTAGGCAAATTTTTCCGCTAAAAATATCCTAAGTTGGACACCACCACATACGGCGATCCGAGCAATGAAGCAAGCTTCTTCCACCTACGTGGGGTAAAATACTCAAGATAGACACTTGGCAATTTTTTTACATGCAGAGCATACCTCAATGAACTTAACCGACCATTTGCCCCAGACTTTGATTGGGCAAATTTTTCCGCTAAAAATATCCTAAGTTGGACACCACCACATACGGCGATCCGAGCAATGAAGCAAGCTTCTTCCACCTACGTGGGGTAAAATACTCAAGATAGACACTTGGCAATTTTTTTACATGCAGAGCATACCTCAATGAACTTAACCGACCATTTGCCCCAGACTTTGATTGGGCAAATTTTTCCGCTAAAAATATCCTAAGTTGGACACCACCACATACGGCGATCCGAGCAATGAAGCAAGCTTCTTCCACCTACGTGGGGTAAAATACTCAAGATAGACACTTGGCAATTTTTTTACATGCAGAGCACACCTCAATGAACTTAACCGACCATTTGCCCCAGACTTTGATTGGGGAAATTTTTCCGCTAAAAATATCCTAAGTTGGACACCACCACATACGGCGATCCGAGCAATGAAGCTTGTTTCACCTACGTGGGGTAAAATACTCAAGTTAGACACTTGGCAATTTTTTTACATGCAGAGCACACCTCAATGAACTTAACCGACCATTTGCCCCAGACTTTGATTGGGGAAATTTTTCCGCTAAAAATATCCTAAGTTGGACACCACCACATACGGCGATCCGAGCAATGAAGCTTGTTTCACCTACGTGGGGTAAAATACTCAAGATAGACCTATGGCAATTTTTTTACATGCAGAGCACACCTCAATGACCTTAACCGTCCATTTGCCCCAGACTTTGATTGGGGACATTTTTCCGCTAAAAATATCCTAAGTTGGACACCACCACATACGGCTATCTGAACTTCAAAATCTTGCTTCATCCCCATGGGATATTAGGGGGTTTTTCGGGCAATCCGCTCACCAAGACACCAGCAGCTTCACACGACATCGGAGTATCCCCTTGCAAAATTTGAGCGACGGATTCAACCACAATGATAGAGAAAAAAATATCCCAAGTTGGACACCACCACATACGGCGATCCGAGCAATGAAGCAAGCTTCTTCCACCTACGTGGGGTAAAATACTCAAGATAGACACTTGGCAATTTTTTTACATGCAGAGCACACCTCAATGAACTTAACCGACCATTTGCCCCAGACTTTGATTAGGCAAATTTTTCCGCTAAAAATATCGTAAGTTGGACACCACCACATACGGCGATCCGAGCAATGAAGCAAGCTTCTTCCACCTACGTGGGGTAAAATACTCAAGATAGACACTTGGCAATTTTTTTACATGCAGAGCACACCTCAATAAACTCAACCGACCATTTGCCCCAGACTTTGATGAGGCAAATTTTTCCGCTAAAAATATCCTAAGTTGGACACCACCACATACGGCGATCCGAGCAATGAAGCTTGTTTCACCTACGTGGGGTAAAATACTCAAGATAGACACTTGGCAATTTTTTTACATGCAGAGCACACCTCAATGAACTTAAACGACCATTTGCCCCAGACTTTGATTGGGGAAATTTTTCCGCTAAAAATATCCTAAGTTGGACACCACCACATACGGCGATCCGAGCAATGAAGCTTGTTTCACCTACGTGGGGTAAAATACTCAAGTTAGACACTTGGCAATTTTTTTACATGCAGAGCACACCTCAATGAACTTAACCGACCATTTGCCCCAGACTTTGATTGGGGAAATTTTTCCGCTAAAAATATCCTAAGTTGGACACCACCACATACGGCGATCCGAGCAATGAAGCTTGTTTCACCTACGTGGGGTAAAATACTCAAGATAGACACTTGGCAATTTTTTTACATGCAGAGCACACCTCAATGAACTTAACCGACCATTTGCCCCAGACTTTGATTGGGGAAATTTTTCCGCTAAAAATATCCTAAGTTGGACACCACCACATACGGCGATCCGAGCAATGAAGCTTGTTTCACCTACGTGGGGTAAAATACTCAAGTTAGACACTTGGCAATTTTTTTACATGCAGAGCACACCTCAATGAACTTAACCGACCATTTGCCCCAGACTTTGATTGGGGATATTAGGGGGTTTTTCGGGCAATCCGCTCACCAAGACACCAGCAGCTTCACACGACATCGGAGTATCCCCTTGCAAAATTTGAGCGACGGATTCAACCACAATGACGAGAAAAAAATATCCCAAGTTGGACACCACCACATACGGCGATCCGAGCAATGAAGCAAGCTTCTTCCACCTACGTGGGGTAAAATACTCAAGATAGACACTTGGCAATTTTTTTACATGCAGAGCACACCTCAATGAACTTAACCGACCATTTGCCCCAGACTTTGATTAGGCAAATTTTTCCGCTAAAAATATCCTAAGTTGGACACCACCACATACGGCGATCCGAGCAATGAAGCAAGCTTCTTCCACCTACGTGGGGTAAAATACTCAAGATAGACACTTGGCAATTTTTTTACATGCAGAGCATACCTCAATGAACTTAACCGACCATTTGCCCCAGACTTTGATTGGGCAAATTTTTCCGCTAAAAATATCCTAAGTTGGACACCACCACATACGGCGATCCGAGCAATGAAGCAAGCTTCTTCCACCTACGTGGGGTAAAATACTCAAGATAGACACTTGGCAATTTTTTTACATGCAGAGCATACCTCAATGAACTTAACCGACCATTTGCCCCAGACTTTGATTGGGCAAATTTTTCCGCTAAAAATATCCTAAGTTGGACACCACCACATACGGCGATCCGAGCAATGAAGCAAGCTTCTTCCACCTACGTGGGGTAAAATACTCAAGATAGACACTTGGCAATTTTTTTACATGCAGAGCACACCTCAATGAACTTAACCGACCATTTGCCCCAGACTTTGATTGGGGAAATTTTTCCGCTAAAAATATCCTAAGTTGGACACCACCACATACGGCGATCCGAGCAATGAAGCTTGTTTCACCTACGTGGGGTAAAATACTCAAGTTAGACACTTGGCAATTTTTTTACATGCAGAGCACACCTCAATGAACTTAACCGACCATTTGCCCCAGACTTTGATTGGGGAAATTTTTCCGCTAAAAATATCCTAAGTTGGACACCACCACATACGGCGATCCGAGCAATGAAGCTTGTTTCACCTACGTGGGGTAAAATACTCAAGATAGACCTATGGCAATTTTTTTACATGCAGAGCACACCTCAATGACCTTAACCGACCATTTGCCCCAGACTTTGATTGGGGACATTTTTCCGCTAAAAATATCCTAAGTTGGACACCACCACATACGGCTATCTGAACTTCAAAATCTTGCTTCATCCCCATGGGATATTAGGGGGTTTTTCGGGCAATCCGCTCACCAAGACACCAGCAGCTTCACACGACATCGGAGTATCCCCTTGCAAAATTTGAGCGACGGATTCAACCACAATGATAGAGAAAAAAATATCCCAAGTTGGACACCACCACATACGGCGATCCGAGCAATGAAGCAAGCTTCTTCCACCTACGTGGGGTAAAATACTCAAGATAGACACTTGGCAATTTTTTTACATGCAGAGCACACCTCAATGAACTTAACCGACCATTTGCCCCAGACTTTGATTAGGCAAATTTTTCCGCTAAAAATATCGTAAGTTGGACACCACCACATACGGCGATCCGAGCAATGAAGCAAGCTTCTTCCACCTACGTGGGGTAAAATACTCAAGATAGACACTTGGCAATTTTTTTACATGCAGAGCACACCTCAATAAACTTAACCGACCATTTGCCCCAGACTTTGATGAGGCGAATTTTTCCGCTAAAAATATCCTAAGTTGGACACCACCACATACGGCGATCCGAGCAATGAAGCTTGTTTCACCTACGTGGGGTAAAATACTCAAGATAGACACTTGGCAATTTTTTTACATGCAGAGCACACCTCAATGAACTTAAACGACCATTTGCCCCAGACTTTGATTGGGGAAATTTTTCCGCTAAAAATATCCTAAGTTGGACACCACCACATACGGCGATCCGAGCAATGAAGCTTGTTTCACCTACGTGGGGTAAAATACTCAAGTTAGACACTTGGCAATTTTTTTACATGCAGAGCACACCTCAATGAACTTAACCGACCATTTGCCCCAGACTTTGATTGGGGAAATTTTTCCGCTAAAAATATCCTAAGTTGGACACCACCACATACGGCGATCCGAGCAATGAAGCTTGTTTCACCTACGTGGGGTAAAATACTCAAGATAGACACTTGGCAATTTTTTTACATGCAGAGCACACCTCAATGAACTTAACCGACCATTTGCCCCAGACTTTGATTGGGGAAATTTTTCCGCTAAAAATATCCTAAGTTGGACACCACCACATACGGCGATCCGAGCAATGAAGCTTGTTTCACCTACGTGGGGTAAAATACTCAAGTTAGACACTTGGCAATTTTTTTACATGCAGAGCACACCTCAATGAACTTAACCGACCATTTGCCCCAGACTTTGATTGGGGGATATTAGGGGGTTTTTCGGGCAATCCGCTCACCAAGACACCAGCAGCTTCACACGACATCGGAGTATCCCCTTGCAAAATTTGAGCGACGGATTCAACCACAATGACGAGAAAAAAATATCCCAAGTTGGACACCACCACATACGGCGATCCGAGCAATGAAGCAAGCTTCTTCCACCTACGTGGGGTAAAATACTCAAGATAGACACTTGGCAATTTTTTTACATGCAGAGCACACCTCAATGAACTTAACCGACCATTTGCCCCAGACTTTGATTAGGCAAATTTTTCCGCTAAAAATATCCTAAGTTGGACACCACCACATACGGCGATCCGAGCAATGAAGCAAGCTTCTTCCACCTACGTGGGGTAAAATACTCAAGATAGACACTTGGCAATTTTTTTACATGCAGAGCACACCTCAATGAACTTAACCGACCATTTGCCCCAGACTTTGATTAGGCAAATTTTTCCGCTAAAAATATCCTAAGTTGGACACCACCACATACGGCGATCCGAGCAATGAAGCAAGCTTCTTCCACCTACGTGGGGTAAAATACTCAAGATAGACACTTGGCAATTTTTTTACATGCAGAGCACACCTCAATGAACCCAACCGACCATTTGCCCCAGACTTTGATTGGGGAAATTTTTCCGCTAAAAATATCCTAAGTTGGACACCACCACATACGGCGATCCGAGCAATGAAGCTTGTTTCACCTACGTGGGGTAAAATACTCAAGTTAGACACTTGGCAATTTTTTCACATGCAGAGCACACCTCAATGAACTTAACCGACCATTTGCCCCAGACTTTGATTGGGGAAATTTTTCCGCTAAAAATATCCTAAGTTGGACACCACCACATACGGCGATCCGAGCAATGAAGCTTGTTTCACCTACGTGGGGTAAAATACTCAAGATAGACCTATGGCAATTTTTCTACATGCAGAGCACACCTCAATGAACTTAACCGACCATTTGCCCCAGACTTTGATTGGGGAAATTTTTCCGCTAAAAATATCCTAAGTTGGACACCACCACATACGGCTATCTGAACTTCAAAATCTTGCTTCATCCCCATGGGATATTAGGGGGTTTTTCGGGCAATCCGCTCACCAAGACACCAGCAGCTTCACACGACATCGGAGTATCCCCTTGCAAAATTTGAGCGACGGATTCAACCACAATGACGAGAAAAAAATATCCCAAGTTGGACACCACCACATACGGCGATCCGAGCAATGAAGCAAGCTTCTTCCACCTACGTGGGGTAAAATACTCAAGATAGACACTTGGCAATTTCTTTACATGCAGAGCACACCTCAATGAACTCAACCGACCATTTGCCCCAGACTTTGATTAGGCAAATTTTTCCGCTAAAAATATCCTAAGTTGGACACCACCACATACGGCGATCCGAGCAATGAAGCAAGCTTCTTCCACCTACGTGGGGTAAAATACTCAAGATAGACACTTGGCAATTTTTTTACATGCAGAGCACACCTCAATGAACTTAACCGACCATTTGCCCCAGACTTTGATTAGGCAAATTTTTCCGCTAAAAATATCCTAAGTTGGACACCACCACATACGGCGATCCGAGCAATGAAGCTTGTTTCACCTACGTGGGGTAAAATACTCAAGATAGACACTTGGCAATCTTTTTACATGCAGAGCACACCTCAATGGACTTAACCGACCATTTGCCCCAGACTTTGATTGGGGAAATTTTTCCGCTAAAAATATCCTAAGTTGGACACCACCACATACGGCGATCCGAGCAATGAAGCTTGTTTCACCCACGTGGGGTAAAATACTCAAGTTAGACACTCGGCAATTTTTTTACATGCAGAGCACACCTCAATGAACTTAACCGACCATTTGCCCCAGACTTTGATTGGGGAAATTTTTCCGCTAAAAATATCCTAAGTTGGACACCACCACATACGGCGATCCGAGCAATGAAGCTTGTTTCACCTACGTGGGGTAAAATACTCAAGATAGACCTATGGCAATTTTTTTACATGCAGAGCACACCTCAATGAACTTAACCGACCATTTGCCCCAGACTTTGATTGGGGAAATTTTTCCGCTAAAAATATCCTAAGTTGGACACCACCACATACGGCTATCTGAACTTCAAAATCTTGCTTCATCCCCATGGGATATTAGGGGGTTTTTCGGGCGATCCGCTCACCAAGACACCAGCAGCTTCACACGACATCGGAGTATCCTCTTGCAAAATTTGAGCGACGGATTCAACCACAATGATAGAGAAAAAAATATCCCAAGTTGGACACCACCACATACGGCGATCCGAGCAATGAAGCAAGCTTCTTCCACCTACGTGGGGTAAAATACTCAAGATAGACACTTGGCAATTTTTTTACATGCAGAGCACACCTCAATGAACTTAACCGACCATTTGCCCCAGACTTTGATTAGGCAAATTTTTCCGCTAAAAATATCCTAAGTTGGACACCACCACATACGGCGATCCGAGCAATGAAGCAAGCTTCTTCCACCTACGTGGGGTAAAATACTCAAGATAGACACTTGGCAATTTTTTTACATGCAGAGCACACCTCAATGAACTTAACCGACCATTTGCCCCAGACTTTGATTAGGCAAATTTTTCCGCTAAAAATATCCTAAGTTGGACACCACCACATACGGCGATCCGAGCAATGAAGCAAGCTTCTTCCACCTACGTGGGGTAAAATACTCAAGATAGACACTTGGCAATTTTTTTACATGCAGAGCACACCTCAATGAACTTAACCGACCATTTGCCCCAGACTTTGATTGGGGAAATTTTTCCGCTAAAAATATCCTAAGTTGGACACCACCACATACGGCGATCCGAGCAATGAAGCTTGTTTCACCTACGTGGGGTAAAATACCCAAGTTAGACACTTGGCAATTTTTTTACATGCAGAGCACACCTCAATGAACTTAACCGACCATTTGCCCCAGACTTTGATTCGGGAAATTTTTCCGCTAAAAATATCCTAAGTTGGACACCACCACATACGGCTATCTGAACTTCAAAATCTTGCTTCATCCCCATGGGATATTAGGGGGTTTTTCGGGCAATCCGCTCACCAAGACACCAGCAGCTTCACACGACATCGGAGTATCCCCTTGCAAAATTTGAGCGACGGATTCAACCACAATGACGAGAAAAAAATATCCCAAGTTGGACACCACCACATACGGCGATCCGAGCAATGAAGCAAGCTTCTTCCACCTACGTGGGGTAAAATACTCAAGATAGACACTTGGCAATTTTTTTACATGTAGAGCATACCTCAATGAACTTAACCGACCATTTGCCCCAGACTTTGATTGGGCAAATTTTTCCGCTAAAAATATCCTAAGTTGGACACCACCACATACGGCGATCCGAGCAATGAAGCAAGCTTCTTCCACCTACGTGGGGTAAAATACTCAAGATAGACACTTGGCAATTTTTTTACATGCAGAGCACACCTCAATGAACTTAACCGACCATTTGCCCCAGACTTTGATTAGGCAAATTTTTCCGCTAAAAATATCCTAAGTTGGACACCACCACATACGGCGATCCGAGCAATGAAGCAAGCTTCTTCCACCTACGTGGGGTAAAATACTCAAGATAGACACTTGGCAATTTTTTTACATGCAGAGCACACCTCAATGAACTTAACCGACCATTTGCCCCAGACTTTGATTGGGGAAATTTTTCCGCTAAAAATATCCTAAGTTGGACACCACCACATACGGCGATCCGAGCAATGAAGCTTGTTTCACCTACGTGGGGTAAAATACCCAAGTTAGACACTTGGCAATTTTTTTACATGCAGAGCACACCTCAATGAACTTAACCGACCATTTGCCCCAGACTTTGATTCGGGAAATTTTTCCGCTAAAAATATCCTAAGTTGGACACCACCACATACGGCGATACGAGCAATGAAGCTTGTTTCACCTACGTGGGGTAAAATACTCAAGATAGACCTATGGCAATTTTTTTACATGCAGAGCACACCTCAATGAACTCAACCGACCATTTGCCCCAGACTTTGATTGGGGAAATTTTTCCGCTAAAAATATCCTAAGTTGGACACCACCACATACGGCTATCTGAACTTCAAAATCTTGCTTCATCCCCATGGGATATTAGGGGGTTTTTCGGGCAATCCGCTCACCAAGACACCAGCAGCTTCACACGACATCGGAGTATCCCCTTGCAAAATTTGAGCGACGGATTCAACCACAATGACGAGAAAAAAATATCCCAAGTTGGACACCACCACATACGGCGATCCGAGCAATGAAGCAAGCTTCTTCCACCTACGTGGGGTAAAATACTCAAGATAGACACTTGGCAATTTTTTTACATGCAGAGCACACCTCAATGAACTTAACCGACCATTTGCCCCAGACTTTGATTAGGCAAATTTTTCCGCTAAAAATATCCTAAGTTGGACACCACCACATACGGCGATCCGAGCAATGAAGCAAGCTTCTTCCACCTACGTGGGGTAAAATACTCAAGATAGACACTTGGCAATTTTTTTACATGCAGAGCACACCTCAATAAACTTAACCGACCATTTGCCCCAGACTTTGATTAGGCAAATTTTTCCGCTAAAAATATCCTAAGTTGGACACCACCACATACGGCGATCCGAGCAATGAAGCTTGTTTCACCTACGTGGGGTAAAATACTCAAGATAGACACTTGGCAATTTTTTTACATGCAGAGCACACCTCAATGAACTTAACCGACCATTTGCCCCAGACTTTGATTGGGGAAATTTTTCCGCTAAAAATATCCTAAGTTGGACACCACCACATACGGCGATCCGAGCAATGAAGCTTGTTTCACCTACGTGGGGTAAAATACTCAAGTTAGACACTTGGCAATTTTTTTACATGCAGAGCACACCTCAATGAACTTAACCGACCATTTGCCCCAGACTTTGATTGGGGAAATTTTTCCGCTAAAAATATCCTAAGTTGGACACCACCACATACGGCTATCTGAACTTCAAAATCTTGCTTCATCCCCATGGGATATTAGGGGGTTTTTCGGGCAATCCGCTCACCAAGACACCAGCAGCTTCACACGACATCGGAGTATCCCCTTGCAAAATTTGAGCGACGGATTCAACCACAATGATAGAGAAAAAAATATCCCAAGTTGGACACCACCACATACGGCGATCCGAGCAATGAAGCAAGCTTCTTCCACCTACGTGGGGTAAAATACTCAAGATAGACACTTGGCAATTTTTTTACATGCAGAGCACACCTCAATGAACTTAACCGACCATTTGCCCCAGACTTTGATTAGGCAAATTTTTCCGCTAAAAATATCGTAAGTTGGACACCACCACATACGGCGATCCGAGCAATGAAGCAAGCTTCTTCCACCTACGTGGGGTAAAATACTCAAGATAGACACTTGGCAATTTTTTTACATGCAGAGCACACCTCAATAAACTTAACCGACCATTTGCCCCAGACTTTGATGAGGCAAATTTTTCCGCTAAAAATATCCTAAGTTGGACACCACCACATACGGCGATCCGAGCAATGAAGCTTGTTTCACCTACGTGGGGTAAAATACTCAAGATAGACACTTGGCAATTTTTTTACATGCAGAGCACACCTCAATGAACTCAAACGACCATTTGCCCCAGACTTTGATTGGGGAAATTTTTCCGCTAAAAATATCCTAAGTTGGACACCACCACATACGGCGATCCGAGCAATGAAGCTTGTTTCACCTACGTGGGGTAAAATACTCAAGTTAGACACTTGGCAATTTTTTTACATGCAGAGCACACCTCAATGAACTTAACCGACCATTTGCCCCAGACTTTGATTGGGGAAATTTTTCCGCTAAAAATATCCTAAGTTGGACACCACCACATACGGCGATCCGAGCAATGAAGCTTGTTTCACCTACGTGGGGTAAAATACTCAAGATAGACACTTGGCAATTTTTTTACATGCAGAGCACACCTCAATGAACTTAACCGACCATTTGCCCCAGACTTTGATTCGGGAAATTTTTCCGCTAAAAATATCCTAAGTTGGACACCACCACATACGGCGATCCGAGCAATGAAGCTTGTTTCACCTACGTGGGGTAGAATACTCAAGTTAGACACTTGGCAATTTTTTTACATGCAGAGCACACCTCAATGAACTTAACCGACCATTTGCCCCAGACTTTGATTGGGGATATTAGGGGGTTTTTCGGGCAATCCGCTCACCAAGACACCAGCAGCTTCACACGACATCGGAGTATCCCCTTGCAAAATTTGAGCGACGGATTCAACCACAATGACGAGAAAAAAATATCCCAAGTTGGACACCACCACATACGGCGATCCGAGCAATGAAGCAAGCTTCTTCCACCTACGTGGGGTAAAATACTCAAGATAGACACTTGGCAATTTTTTTACATGCAGAGCACACCTCAATGAACTTAACCGACCATTTGCCCCAGACTTTGATTAGGCAAATTTTTCCGCTAAAAATATCCTAAGTTGGACACCACCACATACGGCGATCCGAGCAATGAAGCAAGCTTCTTCCACCTACGTGGGGTAAAATACTCAAGATAGACACTTGGCAATTTTTTTACATGCAGAGCACACCTCAATGAACCCAACCGACCATTTGCCCCAGACTTTGATTGGGGAAATTTTTCCGCTAAAAATATCCTAAGTTGGACACCACCACATACGGCGATCCGAGCAATGAAGCTTGTTTCACCTACGTGGGGTAAAATACTCAAGTTAGACACTTGGCAATTTTTTCACATGCAGAGCACACCTCAATGAACTTAACCGACCATTTGCCCCAGACTTTGATTGGGGAAATTTTTCCGCTAAAAATATCCTAAGTTGGAC
Source organism: Eretmocerus hayati (assembly GCA_029851415.1). Taxonomy (NCBI): domain Eukaryota; kingdom Metazoa; phylum Arthropoda; class Insecta; order Hymenoptera; family Aphelinidae; genus Eretmocerus; species Eretmocerus hayati. The sequence goes on along the minus strand of CM056743.1, from coordinate 13,817 downwards.
ACCACCACATACGGCGATCCGAGCAATGAAGCTTGTTTCACCTACGTGGGGTAAAATACTCAAGATAGACCTATGGCAATTTTTTTACATGCAGAGCACACCTCAATGAACTTAACCGACCATTTGCCCCAGACTTTGATTGGGGAAATTTTTCCGCTAAAAATATCCTAAGTTGGACACCACCACATACGGCTATCTGAACTTCAAAATCTTGCTTCATCCCCATGGGATATTAGGGGGTTTTTCGGGCAATCCGCTCACCAAGACACCAGCAGCTTCACACGACATCGGAGTATCCCCTTGCAAAATTTCAGCGACGGATTCAACCACAATGACGAGAAAAAAATATCCCAAGTTGGACACCACCACATACGGCGATCCGAGCAATGAAGCAAGCTTCTTCCACCTACGTGGGGTAAAATACTCAAGATAGACACTTGGCAATTTTTTTACATGCAGAGCACACCTCAATGAACTTAACCGACCATTTGCCCCAGACTTTGATTAGGCAAATTTTTCCGCTAAAAATATCCTAAGTTGGACACCACCACATACGGCGATCCGAGCAATGAAGCTTGTTTCACCTACGTGGGGTAAAATACTCAAGATAGACACTTGGCAATCTTTTTACATGCAGAGCACACCTCAATGGACTTAACCGACCATTTGCCCCAGACTTTGATTGGGGAAATTTTTCCGCTAAAAATATCCTAAGTTGGACACCACCACATACGGCGATCCGAGCAATGAAGCTTGTTTCACCCACGTGGGGTAAAATACTCAAGTTAGACACTCGGCAATTTTTTTACATGCAGAGCACACCTCAATGAACTTAACCGACCATTTGCCCCAGACGTTGATTGGGGAAATTTTTCCGCTAAAAATATCCTAAGTTGGACACCACCACATACGGCGATCCGAGCAATGAAGCTTGTTTCACCTACGTGGGGTAAAATACTCAAGATAGACCTATGGCAATTTTTTTACATGCAGAGCACACCTCAATGAACTCAACCGACCATTTGCCCCAGACTTTGATTCGGGAAATTTTTCCGCTAAAAATATCCTAAGTTGGACACCACCACATACGGCTATCTGAACTTCAAAATCTTGCTTCATCCCCATGGGATATTAGGGGGTTTTTCGGGCAATCCGCTCACCAAGACACCAGCAGCTTCACACGACATCGGAGTATCCCCTTGCAAAATTTGAGCGACGGATTCAACCACAATGACGAGAAAAAAATATCCCAAGTTGGACACCACCACATACGGCGATCCGAGCAATGAAGCAAGCTTCTTCCACCTACGTGGGGTAAAATACTCAAGATAGACACTTGGCAATTTTTTTACATGCAGAGCACACCTCAATGAACTTAACCGACCATTTGCCCCAGACTTTGATAAGGCAAATTTTTCCGCTAAAAATATCCTAAGTTGGACACCACCACATACGGCGATCCGAGCAATGAAGCAAGCTTCTTCCACCTACGTGGGGTAAAATACTCAAGATAGACACTTGGCAATTTTTTTACATGCAGAGCACACCTCAATGAACTTAACCGACCATTTGCCCCAGACTTTGATTGGTGAAATTTTTCCGCTAAAAATATCCTAAGTTTGGCACCACCACATACGGCGATCCGAGCAATGAAGCTTGTTTCACCTACGTGGGGTAAAATACTCAAGTTAGACACTTGGCAATTTTTTTACATGCAGAGCACACCTCAATGAACTTAACCGACCATTTTCCCCAGACTTTGATTGGGGAAATTTTTCCGCTAAAAATATCCTAAGTTGGACACCACCACATACGGCGATCCGAGCAATGAAGCTTGTTTCACCTACGTGGGGTAAAATACTCAAGATAGACCTATGGCAATTTTTTTACATGCAGAGCACACCTCAATGAACTTAACCGACCATTTGCCCCAGACTTTGATTGGGGAAATTTTTCCGCTAAAAATATCCTAAGTTGGACACCACCACATACGGCTATCTGAACTTCAAAATCTTGCTTCATCCCCATGGGATATTAGGGGGTTTTTCGGGCAATCCGCTCACCAAGACACCAGCAGCTTCACACGACATCGGAGTATCCCCTTGCAAAATTTGAGCGACGGATTCAACCACAATGACGAGAAAAAAATATCCCAAGTTGGACACCACCACATACGGCGATCCGAGCAATGAAGCAAGCTTCTTCCACCTACGTGGGGTAAAATACTCAAGATAGACACTTGGCAATTTTTTTACATGCAGAGCACACCTCAATGAACTTAACCGACCATTTGCCCCAAACTTTGATTGGGGAAATTTTTCCGCTAAAAATATCCAAGTTGGACACAACCACATACGGCGATCCGAGCAATGAAGCTTGTTTCACCTACGTGGGGTGAAATAGTCAAGATAGACACTTGGCAATTTTTTTACATGCAGAGCACACCACATTGAACTCAATCGACCATTTGCCCCAGGCTTTGATTAGGGAAATCTTTCCGCTAAAAATACCTTAAGTTGGACACAACCACATACGGCGATATGGGTAAGGAACCTTGAAACACCTGCGAGGGGTGAAATACTCAAAATAGACACTTGGCAATTTTTTCACATGCAGAGCACACCACAATGAACTTAATCGACCATTCGCCCAGACTTTGATTCGGGAAATTTTCCCGCTAAAAATATCCTGAGTTGGACACCACCACATACGGCGATCCAAGCAATGAAGCTTGTTCCACCTACGTGGGGTAAAATACTCGAGATAGACACTTGGCAATTTTTTTACATGCAGAGCACACCACAATGAACTTAATCGACCATTCGCCCAGACTTTGATTCGGGAAATTTTTCCGATAAAAATATCCTAAGTTGGACACCACCACATACGGCTATCTGAACGTTTTTCGGGCAATCCGCTCACCAAGACACCAGCAGCTCCACACGACATCGGAGTATCCCCTTGCAAAATTTGAGCGACGGATTCAACCAGAATGACGAGAAAAAAATAACCCAAGTTCGACACCACCACATACGGCGATCCGAGCAATGAAGCTGGTTTCACCTACGTGGGGTGAAATACTCAAAATAGACACTTGGCAATTTTTTTACATGCAGAGCACACCACAATGAACTTAACCGACCATTTGCCCCAGACTTTGATTGGGGAAATTTTTCCGCTAAAAATATCCTAAGTTGGACACCACCACATACGGCGATCCGAGCAATGAAGCTTGTTCCACCGACGTGGGGTGAAATACTCAAGATAGACACTTGGCAATTTTTTTACATGCAGAGCACACCACAATGAACTTAACCGACCATTTGCCCCAGACTCTGATTCGGGAAATTTTTCCGCTAAAAATATCCTAAGTTGGACACAACCACATACGGCGATCCGAGCAATGGAGCTTGTTTTACCTACGTGGGGTGAAATACTCAAGATAGACACTTGGCAATTTTTTTACATGCAGAGCACACCACAATGAACTCAACCGACCATTTGCCCCAGACTTTGATTGGGGAAATTTTTCCGCTAAAAATATCCTAAGTTGGACACAACCACATACGGCGATCCAGGCAATGAAGCTTGTTTCACCTACGTGGGGTGAAATACTCAAGATAGACACTTGGCAATTTTTTTACATGCAGAGCACACCACATTGAACTCAATCGACCATTTGCCCCAGGCTTTGATTAGGGAAATCTTTCCGCTAAAAATACCTTAAGTTGGACACAACCACATACGGCGATATGGGTAAGGAACCTTGAAACACCTGCGAGGGGTGAAATACTCAAAATAGACACTTGGCAATTTTTTCACATGCAGAGCACACCACAATGAACTTAACCGACCATTTGCCCCAGACTTTGATTGGGGAAATTTTTCCGCTAAAAATATCCTAAGTTGGACACCACCACATACGGCGATCCGAGCAATGAAGCTTGTTTCACCTACGTGGGGTGAAATACTCAAGATAGACACTCGGCAATTTCTTTACATGCAGAGCTCACCACAATGAACTCAACCGACCATTTGCCCCAGACTTTGATTGGGGAAATTTTGCCGCTAAAAATATCCTAAGTTGGACACAACCACATACGGCGATCTGGGTAAGTAACCTTGAAACACCTACGCGGGATGAAATACTCAAGATAGACACTTGGCAATTTTTTTACATGCAGAGCACACCACAATGAACTTAACCGACCATTTGCCCAGACTTTGATTGGGGAAATTTTTCCGCTAAAAATATCCTTAGTTGGACACAACCACATACGGCGATACGAGCAATGAAGCTTGTTTCACCTACGTGGGGTGAAATACTCAAGATAGACACTTGGCAATTTTTTTACATGCCGAGCACACCACAATGAACTCAATCGACCATTTGCCCCAGGCTTTGATTAGGGAAATCTTTCCGCTAAAAATACCTTAAGTTGGACACAACCACATACGGCGATCCGAGCAATGAAGCTTGTTTCACCTACGTGGGGTGGAATACTCAAGATAGACACTTGGCAATTTTTTTTACATGCAGAGCACACCACAATGAACTTAACCGACCATTTGCCCCAGACTTTGATTGGGGAAATTTTTCCGCTAAAAATATCCTAAGTTGGACACAACCACATACGGCGATCCGAGCAATGAAGCTTGTTTCACCTACGTGGGGTGAAATACTCAAGATAGACACTCGGCAATTTTTTTACATGCAGAGCACACCACAATGAACTCAACCGACCATTTGCCCCAGACTTTGATTGGGGAAATTTTGCCGCTAAAAATATCCTAAGTTGGACACAACCACATACGGCGATCTGGGTAAGGAACCTTGAAACACCTACGCGGGATGAAATACTCAAGATAGACACTTGGCAATTTTTTTACATGCAGAGCACACCACAATGAACTGAACCGACGATTTGCCCCAGACTTTGATTGGGGAAATTTTGCCGCTAAAAATATCCTAAGTTGGACACAACCACATACGGGCATCTGGGTAAGGAACCTTGAATCACCTACGAGGGGTGATATACTCAAGATAGACACTTGGCAATTTTTTCACATGCAGAGCACACCACAATGAACTCAACCGACCATTTGCCCCAGACTTTGATTAGGGAAATTTTCCCGCTAAAAATATAAGCTCCATATAAATTATATACTCCTTTCCAAAACCTATATTGCGGATCAATGGGCGGATACCTTTTTTTGATACCTCGTGTCCCAGATACTCTAGTCGTTCCTGTATGAATGAACACTTGTCTGGATTCAAAATTAAACCGGCTTCTCGAAGCCGTTCAAATACTGTTCGCAGGTTTCTCAAATGGTCTTCTGGCGTTGATCCCAAAACAATCAAATCATCTACGTAGATGAAACAAATTCTTCCAACCAAACCTCTCAATTTGAAGTTCATCATTCTTCGGTAGGTTGCAGGACTATTGATTAATCCCAGAGGCATTCTTAACCATTCCCAGTGTCCTTTGAAAGTACTAAAAGTGTTTTTGGGATATCTGAGGCCTTTACAGTTACCTGGTGAAACCCATTAGACATGTCAAAACAGCTCATGTATTTTGCTTGGCCAAGCATACATAATATTTCTTCAATCGAAGGTAATGGGTAGTTATCTTGTTCAGTGTAAGCATTCAATTTTCGGAAATCCATCACTAATCGCCATTTTTTCTCACCTGAAGCATCCATTTTTTTGGTACCAGCCACACATTTGATTGATATGGTGATGAACTGGGTCTTATCAGACCTTTTTTTCAAGAATTTCTATCTGTCGGTCAATCTCTGAATGCATGAATAATGGATGTCTATACGACGGTGTCTTGATCGGTTTATCAGTAGATAATCTTATCTCATGTTGCACATCATGAACTGCTGGCATTGGATCATCTGGCAAAGCAAAACGATCATTAAATTCCGATATGATGTTGAAAATTTCCTTTGATACATTTGGAGAAATTCTTTTAGAGACATCATTAAGATCCTTCACGAATTTCATTCTCAACAGCTCGATGCTTTCTTGGCACTCCTTCGATTCCTGCGAGTGATGACAATTAGATAAATTCTTATTTCTATAATATTAATTCAATAATTGTTTTCTTTCTTCAACATTCAATCTGTTATTCAGAATGTATCTCATTGTTGGCTTTGATTCAGCTTCGGAATTTTCCCCTGTATGATGAACAGCATGAGCCATAGGCAAATCTTCATGGGTTGTAATATGAATATTTTCTATATATATTGGTTTATATTCATCTGACTCGTTGGAAAAATATAACTTTAATTTCTGATTTTCCTTTATTTCATGGATACCTGGGACTATGTTGGATCCTTCGATATAATAAATACCTGGAGAATTTCCTGGGACTATTCCTCTCGTTTCGAATGAGTGTGGCTCCAACTGAGCAAATTGATGCTTATATAGTCCCAAAGTAACTTGGTTTCCAGAGTTATTTTCCAATGTGATAGTATTGAGTTCATTGTCCACAATACTTTTGGCACGAATTTGCCAATCTTTACCCAATATTCCATCAGCTCTGGTGGGCAAGTCATTAGACATTACAAAAAAAGTCAATTTGGTACCAAATATCTCTAATTCGCAAGTTTCTATTGCATCATATAATCCATCTATTATAAGGAAATTTCTTATTTCATCTGCCAAGAATTTTCGAAAATTTTCATTATTTTGATCTATGCATTTTATTTTTATATGTAAAGTCTTTGATCCTAAATCTACCAAGAGTCCGTGGGGCGCGTTACTTCCTTTAATACGGGTGAACAATATTGAATCGTCCCTATCGAGCTGGTTTGATCTTGGTTCACGCTCTCCTCCTCCCGTATGGAGAATTCCTGTATTTCTTGGATTGGAGGATCTTTGCTTTGGTATCGTGTTTGGGAAAATTTTTATTTTTCAGAGAAGGGTTCTTCATCCAACAAACCTCCTCTTTATGTCCTACCTTATTACAGAAATGACACGTGATTTTTCCTAACCCCGAATTTTGAGAGCTTGTGGACTCACGTTTGGCCACAGGTTCAGATTTTACATTTTCATTCTTTGTTCTTTGTCGGGATTTAATTTCCAAATCTTCGAAGTAATATTTTTCTTCACGGATTGCCTGTTGGTATGCGTCATTGATTGTACTAGCTCTCTGAGCTCTTACTGCCGGTCTGAGCTCTGGTTTCACAGATCGTTGAAACCGGTCAATTCTTTCAGTTAACTCAATCCCTCGGATAACCATCCTACGTTCAAGTGGCTCCTGGTCTATCGATTTCTGTCCTCTCCTATCAATTTCGGCATATCTTTTGATATAGTTTTCCATTCTCTCCCTGAAATCTTGTCGAATTGAATTTCGTTCCTCGACTAATTGCACATATTGCTTTTCCGTTTTTCCGAAAGCTAATCGCATTGTTCCGGCAAAATCAGTTGGCGTCACTTCTAATAACCTATCAGCCACCTTAGCAGCTTCGCCCTTCAATTTTTGCGCGATAACCTTGCTCAAGAAACATATTGTTTCGGCATCATCACTCATTTGTTTTTTCACTCGCCTGACTTGTGACAAGAAAGCTTCTACATCTCCACTACCGTCAATTTCTCGGATATCTGATAGCAATTCCTGTATTTGACGACGCCGATCATAGGAAATTTTGGAAGTTTTATTCACTATTTCATCTTCCGTTGGTGCTGAAGGCTCCGGAAATATATGATGATTTTTCAAGATAGTCTTCAATTCTTCTAGTTCTTTGGATAATGCCGTTACTCGACTGTTAGCTGCATTTTCACGCTCTAAAGTCGCATCTAATTGTTGCTTCATTTCACTAGTGGTTGCCATTTTTGATATAATTTGTCTGATAGATATTCAGAAAGTTTATAGTAATGTCTATGATTGTCAAAGAGCTCTTTGGTGGCTCAGAATTGTTTGAATCTGACATAAACGATGAGTGTGTGGTATAAGATTACACACTCTCCTTATACATTCTCTGGCGAAGTTGAGCTGTTGTCGTATCGGGATTCTTTGCGATTTTGTTAACCGATGAGCTGCTTGTTAGGAGCGTCTTCTCAATTAGTGTAGACGAAATGATATCGGCCAATCCTTTCCACACTCTCCTTCTTTGATGTTTACTACACACGCTGCTTATGCGTCCCCAGTCCTGTCAGGGTCACCAAAATGTAACCGGTTCACTGGGGCAAATAGGAACAGTAGGAGTAAGATGACACGTCTTATCAGTTGCTCGTCAGCTGCTCTTTATTCGCAGTCCCAATCTCAACTAACTCTCGCCGCCGTTTTATGTTCTCTATTTATAACATTGCGATATTACAATCAATCGATTCTAAAGTATAAGACTTGCTTTTGTTTTGAGTAAGTATGTGTATGCAAGTAAGTCGTGCGCAAAAGAAATGAGAGAGTGGTTGATTGAACAATGCGGATCGATGAAGAATGTGCTGTATGTTTGAATAAAAGGTGCTCATATTAATATGACATCTATATGACACTTGCGTTCGAGCGAAGACGCCGATGGAGGATGATGAAGAACTCAGGTGACTCTGGCGTAGCGATGCAGCTTTTACTCCCACCCTAACATAGTTATTTAGAAAGGGCACGCCCTTAAAAAATCACGCCTCTCGGTCTCGGACACAGACGAGAAGACACGTCTAGTTATCTCGTTGTCAAAACTTTGTATTCTATTTCGTTCTTGCGTTCTAAAATTCAATCAATTCAATTCGTCTCTTTAACTTGGATCTATCTTTCTTTTTCTTTACACTTTCGTGTTCCAAATATTTCGAGAATTTCTTCATCCGTCGCGTGCGATAAAAAAAATCGGTAGATATGGTCGCCTATTTCTCGCCGGAGCACCGACAACAACGGCAGCAACATGAACAACAACATCAGTAGGAGCAGTGATAACAGTGGAGTGTTCAAGGTTTGTGGATAGAGTTATTTCCACTAATACTGGGAAATCATTGGAACCAATTTGAGCTCTGAAAAGAAGCGAAATTGCCTCGCACGTAATACCTCTGCCATTGTTCTCCTGAAGCGAGGAAATCGCGAGTGAGGAATGTTATAAATATTTTATTAGAATAATGTTTTGTGGAGAAGCAAAACGTTATTTCGTTGAACGTTTTCAAATATAGAATTTACGCTCCTAACAAATTCAGACTACCAATTTAGTAGCAATTTTTCCGCGTCACTTGTTCGAGTTATTTGCAGTGTCCCGCGAGACTCAAAAAGAGTGAAAAATCATAGCGTAAATGCGCGATTTTATGAATAGGAGGCCTGCCGGAGAGATTGGGAGCACTGCAGTTCACTTTCGAGAAACGTCTCTTAGAACAAGACGATTTTGTTACTCAAAAAGTTGAAAGTCAGAAATTTGCTAAATCCCTTCCAAATTGAGATGAAAAATGCACCTAAATTTCAATTTCTGATTCCAAGATTCACAAAATTCTCGAAATTTTAATTTACAAATTCGCTTAATCTTTACCTCAAATTTACCAATTCTCTAAATCAGAACACAAACCCACAAAATCACAAAGTTTAACGATCCCTAGTTAAAGATGTACAAAGTCTCAAGATTTCCAAGTTTTAGTTCCAAATTTCCAAGTTAGCAAGACTCACAAAAGTTCAAATTTCTAAATTTCAAATCTCCAATCTCAAGATTCCATGATACAAAAATTCTATTTCAAAGTTACGAAATTTTCAAATGGAGTCAGTTCCAATGTTCACAAGATTTCAACAAATCTCATGAGTTATGTGTCAAAATCCAAGTGTAAATTTCTTGGTTCAGTTCTTCTACGATTCTGCTTTCTCCGCAGAGCCAAAAGAGGCTTTTAGTCGTCCTTGTAGGAAAATGTCCAAATCCAGCGAGTTGGGGTCAAAAGCAGAAGAAGCTGCTCATGCAGGTTCGAATCACAGTTCAGGACTAGTATAAGCTAGGTCCCATGAAGTTTTGATCTTACATGTTTGCAAATTGTGGACAGGACACCAGTTGGGTAGCCAAGAACATTCAAATAGAAGCCTGAGAGAAATTCCAGGGAATTAGTGACCATTGCTCAACCATTTAAATTCTCACATTCAATAACTTGTGAAAATGCATATTCCAGTCTAGGAGCTCAGTTGCTTCATGAATCACAATATCTGCTGAGGGCAGTGAGAGATTACTCTAGGTAGAGGAGTCAGGATCTGATCCATGTCAAAGAAGAAGAAAACCTCCTTCGGAGGAGGCCTTAATTTATAAATGCAAAATATTCATAGAGTTAGCTCAGAAACTACAATCATAATGGATAGCCTCTTCAGAAATTACTATCTTCACTATACAATAAAGGGGGGGGGGCATCAGGACTGTAAAGTTGCCCCAAAAGTTCAAGTTATTTTCATGTCTAAAAAGTAGAAAAAATAATCCTTGTATGGGTTAGGATAGGTCCACTCGACAAATTACTCTTATCTATAGAGTTGCAACAGTCATGAGTGGAAGCCCAAAACCATTTCCTCATACATATTACCTCGCTGCTCAACATTAGCTATTCAGCCATTGGCAGCCATTTTGTGTGCCACAAGTATTCGAGAGAGCATATTTTCTTCCAACGAGCCAAGAGCTCCCTTGGTGTATTGATGCCATCCAGTCAACCATAACATGAAGGAGGCCACAGCAACAAGCTGAAATTGTTCACCATCATTACAGGATCCCATAAAAACATTCAAAAATTTTGATTTATAACGACTAGTCATTGATCCAAATTTTTGTTTTGCCAAAGTAAATTGAGTTATGAAATAATAAAAATCAGCGGTACAAAACTTCTCTCCTCATGAGCAACAATTGTTTCAAATAGCTACATGATGAACAGTTAACAAGTTCTTAGGTAAATACACTACCGGTCAAAAGTCTGAGGACACCTGGGAATCAGACTGATGATTTTCGGAGTTGGATATCTCAGAACCTGTTGGTCGTAGAGAGCTCTGCGTGGTTGCATTTCGTAGCTCATATCGAGCACTTTCAAATCTATTTTCAGTATTTTTCGTCCCGCGTATTATACCGGAGACACACGAGTCAGAAGAATGCCTTTTTTCGCAATTTTTCAGGCTAGGTACGAACGCCCGCCGATTTTGGAGAGATTGTTGGATCGCTACGAAACCTATGACATCTTCAAGCCCATGAAAAAACCTTTAAAATCCGTTTTTGAACGTCTCCCAAAGTGGTTCTGGTTCCGAGATATGACTGATTTTGCTAAGGGTGTTTGTATCTCAAAAAATCACACGGTAATCCAAAAATGACGAGAAACAGCCCGTTTTGAGGCATCTGACCCTCATTTCTGCAAGAATTTGACTCAACATCGAAATTGCCAAAGGAAATCAAAACTACCGACCTTGAACTGGGCTGTTTCTCATCATTTTTGGATTATCGTGTGATTTTTTGAGAGACAAACACCCTCAGCGAAATCAGTCAGATCTCGAGTCCAAAACCACTTTGGGAGAAGTTCAAAAACGGATTTTGAAGGTTTTTTCATGGGCTTGAAGATGTCATAGGTTTCATAGCGATCCAACAATCTCTCCAAAATTGGCGGGCGTTCGTACCTTGCCTGAAAAATTGCAAAAAAATCCATCTTTCTAACTCGTGTGTCTCTGGTATAATACGCGGGACGGAAAATACAGAAAATAGATTTGAAAGTACTCGATACGAGCTACAAAATGCGACCACGCAGACCTCTCTACGACCAATAGGTTCTGAGATATCCAACTCTGAAAATCATCAGTTTGATTCCCAGGTGTCCTCAGACTTTTGACCGGTAGTGTACCAGTATAGCTGTATATACTGGAACAACAAATTTTGCCCCATTTCTCAAACTGAATGAATAAAAGCTATTGCCGAATAGTATATATTGGCCTCAAGGCCTTGGAGATGTTTTTACTTCAGCAAAGTTAGTCAAGGTAGTTGTCCTGTCAATTTAGTGACAACAGAATGCTTCGCAACTTGGTCAGAATTTAGTTCAAGTAACGATGAGTATCTGTGCAAAATCTCATGTCAATCGACTGTTTCATTTCGGAGCTCTAGCCATCAAAAAACCTCATGTTTTGGTCTAATTCAACGTTGCGCGTATGGGAGAGCGCAAGCAAAATGGTACCTTTTTGAGTCTCCCAACTGATCACGACAACAGAAAATGATGAGGTTCCAGGAGAAACAAGTTCACCCAATGATGAATCTTTTGGCGAGTACGCTCAAGATTGGCCGTTTAGTTTTTCTGTAGCGCCTATCGAAAAATTGAAATAGCAGAACGGCCTCCACGTGAATATGGTTTATAAGGAAATTATCAGCTGGTTTGGAGAGATTTTGATCACAGAGGTATATTAGCCCATTTCAGGTTGCTTTTTGATTTGCAAAACACGCTTATTTGCCCAAATTATATGACGGTAGGAACTTTGTCCCCCTGTGACGACAGCGCCGCCGGGTGGTGGCCGCGGGCAACTCGGTCGGCGGCGGAGAAAAGGTTAGCCCAGCTCACTCACAAGCAGGTACCGACGGGCACCGCGTATCTTCGCGATGACTTGAAACGAGAAATAGTTTTCGCGCTCCGCATATGATGCGGCGTAAAAGATAATGGGTGTAATGGGTGGAAGGATCGATGCAAATACTTTCCTGGAGAAACTCAGATAAAGTAGACCAGTGTCGCGGAAACTTTTCAATTGCCTTTCTCTAGAGATAGAAAAGGATGGAAAATTGCGACACAGGTGAATGGCTTTTTCTGAAAATGGAAAATTTTGGAGGATTGCGAAAGAAATGAGCCCATGACCAGGATTATCCGAATGAATAAAATAATTAAAAAAAATAATTTTAAAAATTCGCTTTTATGAACATAGTAGCAACGCAAAATGTGAAAATAATCTTGAATCTTCTTTCTGCATCTAGCACAGATGTTGGCTAAGTTTACTGACTTACATGCTCCAAGATATTCATGATTTTAGGAATACATATGATAAAAGCGTGGGTTATCAACTGGATTCATCGACAGTAGTCTTCATGATGTAACCCACGCTTTTATCATATTTATTCCTAAAATCATGAATATCTTGGAGCATGTAAGTCAGTAAACTTAGCCAACATCTGTGCTAGATGCAGAAAGAAGATTCAAGATTATTTTCACATTTTGCGTTGCTACTATGTTCATAAAAGCGAATTTTTAAAATTATTTTTTTTAATTATTTTATTTTCATATTTTTAGTTCATATCTAATCATTTAAAATGGACCATGATTCAAAAAATTTAATACCAGGCAAAAGCTTTGGATAATCTTTGAAATTTCTCTGGCTGATTATAATGAAGAGATGTGTTCATTTCTGCATAAGTATTGGGATAAGAAGGGCTGTAGAGTACAAATGGATTAGTAAGGAGTAGAGCGATCAGCCACGGTTGATCCCAAATTATGCTTCTTGTCATGTACAGCAAACTGGTAACTTTGTAATGAATGCCAAGTTATTGGCGAATCAAATTCATGAGGCTGTATATAGCTTATTGACAACATCGGTATATCTCTATCCATTAGTATTCCATAACACTTTACAAGTCAGAGCTCAATCATGAATAGGGATATCTGCTAATTCCAATCAGTCGAGCGATGCTTCATCCTTGTAAGAAACTGAATAATCCTTGAGCCCTCTATGCTGATACCGCACTAATACTTTGATATTAGTGTCGCAAAATTGTAAACATCTAAACAGAAAGCATTGGACTGGTGGAATTTAGTTGAAAATGACTGCTAAATTTTTGTAATGGATGTTCAATGATAGAAAGCATCCTTAGGAGTGTAAACAAGCAAGCAC